>VZRF01007602.1:0-165787 GCA_013396875.1 Vireo altiloquus
GTGTTCCTGGAGGCTACAGCACATCCTGTGCCTCCAAAACTTTAATAAGAAAAAATAAACAAGCCTTGAAACAGCAGAAAGAATCTTCGTTTCATCTTTTTGGGACATGGGACATTGAAATAAGGAAGACAGCTGGGCCAGGAGCCAGCAGGGTCCCAGCACCCTGACACCCGTGGAACACCTCAGCGCCAAACTCTGCGAATTTACCACCAGAGATGTGATTTAAGAGCAGGACGCACTCGTGACGCGGTTGAAGAAGCCTTCCATGGTGCCCCACGGCGACCTCGTGGCGCCGAGCTCTGCCCTGACCCTCAGCCTGTAGGCCACGGAGGCCGCGATGTCCTCGGTGACGTTGCACACCGTGGCTGTGGTGAGGGAACACTCTGAGACGGGGATCCAGCTCCCGTTGGCGTATTCCCGCTCGTATTCCCTGGGGAGAAGAGGAAGAAGACAGGCAGCAGTCTGACAGGAGATGTGTCCATGGCCTGGGCTAAGGCTGCTTGGGAGCTCCTTCTGTGGTAAGCCAGAAAAAGATTTCTTTCAGGTGTTTTCTGCCTGACAAATTCTCGCAGCACCAAGTCCGTCAGAATTGTTCTCAGATGGAGAAAAATGTAAATATGACAGTTGTTTTGATAATACGTTCTCCTTGGCCAATGAGAATTTCTATTTTTGGATGTGTTTTCATAGTTTATATTGCACACACACAGAGACTGTCTGTTCACGACAGACACACGGATGCTCTCGAGCTAAGAGGCTGGAGAGAGAAAAGCTTGATTTTCCTTTTGACAATATCTTGATAATAAAGCCTTCTGATTTCTGATTTTCAATCTGTGAAAATGGAGTGATTTGTAGACCAGGCCCTAGAACAGGGCCACATCATTTCTGCACTCCTTCTGGGTAAAACCTGTGCTGGGATACACTGGGGCAGGAATGCCACCGGTGTTGGAAACCAGTGTGGGAGTGTTTTAGACCTCATCTGGAGGAAATGAGCCCGAGCTGAGTTCACAAATGCAGCACGATATTGTGGGAGGTGGGGACAGCCAGCACTGCGTTGATGCATCAAGTGCTGCCCACTCCTTTGACTCCATTTTCCCTGGTACACCAGAATTCCAAAGCCATGTCTTAACACAAGTCAGAGCTCAAGGTGTGCCAGAAACCTCCTGTGGTGTACGTCAAACGTTTAAAAGGTTTACACTAAATAAATCTCAATGTTTTCTCCTTCCTTTTCTAAATAAAACTTTGCAAATTTTCTTAACTTTTGAATTCTTGGATAGAGGCATATTTCTTATATGGAAGTGATGGACACCTTGGATTACTCTGATGCCTTTTCTTGTTCTTAAAAATATAAATAAAACATGGTTTATGGGGAAAAGGGGTTTTTACCTCGGTATTTACTTTAGGATTCTGGGGTACAGTACTTCGTCTAGGTCGAATGTTCTGAAAAATGCATGTACCACTCTTTACACTGAAATATACACATTTATAGGTTTTGCAAAATTAACATATTTATNAAGTATGTAGGCTAAAATTACTAAGAATACATAAAACTGGATAAGAGAGTATGTAAAAGGGGTATAATAGAAAAAGCAAAAAATCATTCTGGCATCAACTTGGGTGTCTATTAACCTGCAAACAGTTCCAGAACTGGAGCAAAAGGAATTTTCCCCCCACTTGTGATTAACAGTACTAAAGCATAAAACTTAGTCTTGTGAAGTGAATATGCTCAAGCCATCCAAAAATTTAGAACTTTAAGTTGAGATAAACAATGTTCAAAGAGCAAAAAGAATAAAAAAATCCAGAAGTTACCCCTGAAACTCAACTGAGTATCTCACAGTTGCTCCCTGGATGATCACAGGACTCCAAGTTAAGAAGTGTTTCATGTTGGTTGAAAGAATGGAGATACTCTGAGGTGCTGGCAACAAAGCATCTCCTCCTAAAACTCCCAGCAAAAGAAAGGAAAAAAATGAATGTACTAGGGGGAAAAAAAAAGACAGAAGAATAGTGCAAAACAGTGTTTTGCATCAGAAACACACACTTCATTTCACTACAGTCATTTCAGTATTTGAAGGTATTTTACAGAGAAGAAGAAAGGATGGAGCAGCTCTTCTAAAAGTGTTCCTTTGCCTTATTTCAGAGTTTTTCATTGGGCCCCTAAAACAGCGAGGGAAAGGTCAAGCCCTGCAGTTGGATTTAATGACCCCAAGCAACAGAAGTTCTGTTGTACTCTAGAAACTGTTCCAAGAAGGCTGTGCTTCCAAATGTGCTGCTCTTTCCAGGCTGGGCTCGCTGTTCTGGGAGATCCCAGCTCTGGTACAACTCCCTTCACGTTGCAGGATTCTGACAATGTCAGGGCTCCTGTGCTGTGATCAAAGTTTATTGATAGAATAAACTTATTCCATGCTCTGTGACTGAAATTATCGCTTTCCTCTGAGACCTCCAAAGCATGACTATGGGATGGTGGCTGATTTTACCCTGGGGTATCTTGATGTAAGATTCTTGGCCATGTTCGGAGCACAGGAGGCAGGATTGCCCATGGACACACCCTGAGCTGTGCTGTGGGAGCAGACTTCTCTTCTTCTGCCTTCCAGTCCCAAGGAAATCCCATTCTCTCTGCTCAGCAGGGAATGGTTCCCAGAGAACCACTTGGAGGGAGGAATGGATGGAGTGGTTTCTAACAACCCACTGGTGAACACTTCCCAAAACAAGGTAACTGTGCTATCACAATGTATTACCTAAAGATTATTTTTTCATTAAATTTATTTTTCTTAACCAGGTTTATCATCCAATCGTCTTTGCCACTGCAAGGGGGCTTTTCTCCTGAGCTGTGTTTACAAAGTTAATGAGTAATTCAGTCATTCTACCTGGGATCAGAACCAGGCTGACAAGTCCATGAGCAATGTTTTTTAAAGCATTGGAACAATATCTATCTAATTTCATGCATCATATCTTTATAAAATCACTAATAATGGGGGGAACTGTTAGGCCAATGCTGATTCTTTGGCATTAAGTCATTGACACAATGCTCAGCTGTTCTTTGAAATAAAATTCAGGTTTCTCTGGGATGAGAAATTTTCTTCCTTGTCTTTCAGACAGCAGAAGAGTCATTCTCTGTCATATCAGTGTTCTATCACTTCTGGCAGGCTGAGGCTCTGTGTACTCAAAGCACTGTAGTCAAGGCACTTTTAGCCTTTAAAAACTAAAAAAAGCCAAGTCTTTAGTGATCTTCACACTGCAGCATAACCACCCATGTGATCTCTTGTGCTCTCCATGCTTCTCAACATTCAGGTTTCTTGCTATTTTTTCTCGTGCTTGGTACCCATGTTAATTTGGGGATTTGGCATGACTGAGTGTGGGAATTCCACATCTGATTTCACTTACATGAACAAACTCTGGTTTTCCACATGACTCATGGGCACAATGAAGTTCCAGGTCTGAACAGGGGTGAACTGCACTGAGGATTCTTCTATTTTTTTAAGCCTTGACTTTAGGATATTTTTCTTATAAAACTTTTGGCATTCAGTAGGACTAAACCCTACATTACTAAACTGTCTAGAAACATATTTTAAAAGCAGAGAGTTCTGAATTGAACTATCAGTCTTTTAATGGCCCAAGGGTTATTTCCTATCTGGTTAGACCAATCTTCATTCCCTGGCTAGGCTTGCCTTGGTGCACTGCCTCCTTGTCAAAATCATTGAGTCTTCTACTGGCACAGAGACTGTCACCTCACTTCAGATGAACCACAAAAGTTCATACAGAAATTAGGATTCTCTCCTCCTTTCACTGGGAAAATGCCATACCCAATGACAATGTATGAGCAGTTCGCTGATTTAAGGTTCTGTTTGGCATTATATGCCGAAAGTTATAGTTTGGAGGAGAGGTTCATGCTTTTCCAGAGCACTTTTGATCTAGACATAATCCTGTGTCATAGCCTAGCAAATTATATTCATGGTTTCTCCCTCCCATCTGTTGCAACAAAACAATTGTAACAAATACAAGTTTAACAGCAGGAGGAAAGGCAGTTCTAGATTATATAAACAGCACTGAGACTACACAGTGCAGTGTGTTGGCTGAATGCTGAAATAATCCATTAGCTCTGGTTTGTTCATTTTGAAGGAAAAGTAAACAACCATCATACAAAGTGCAGGAGACAACTGGACAGAGAGCACAGGCAGGACCCAGAGGGCTGATAGCCCAGGGCTGCCACATTTCCATCTGATTTTGGATTCAGCTGCAGCCTCACAGGAAAAGCCAAACTACACTCATTCAAGCCAGGGTATTGACTCTTACCCTAATGTCTCCAGTCATGCCAGAGAAACATTTTCTCTGTAAATAACATTTTTGTCTCCTACCCTATCAGCAGTGTAGCCCATTTCATTTGTTGCACAAAGAATACATTTCCATTTAGAATGACCCTTTTAATTAAGTATTTTCAATCTCTTTGTGTTAGAGAATTACAATTTGAAAAAATCATGGTCAAGTCCAGTACATCTGTCTGTCCTTTCAGTTTAAAATATCTTAAATAAACCCTGATAGACATCCATCCCTCTGGGACAGATTTTGATCTCCTTCTTGCTCTGTGAATGTAGAACAATATAATATTTCTTTCTTATTTGCTGTTACTTCATCACTACTATCACCACTACTTACTGCTAAGTGTATATGAATGCTGTAAAAATGTTAATATGATTATCTCTTTATTCATAATATCATTTCCTTTCAGGGGTTCAGCAAACACAAGAAGAAACAGCAACCTCAGAACTGGTGCTGCACAGTGCTCAAGAGTGCTTTACCTCATCTGTGCTTTTTCTGGCATGTCCCTTAAAATTTTATATATAAGGCTGAGAAATCTTTCCTGTTGAGGTAATAAGCATTGGCTTTTTAACTTCCAATCATTGTATTGCTTAATCTTCTTTGGCTAATGTGGAGGACAACAATGCCACCAGCTTTTTATGTCTTGGAGCATGGTCTGACTCTTAATTCAAGGAAATTTCAGTGAATGGCAATCTGACAAGGGAATTCTGAATTCTAAATACTGGTAACAAGAAAATTATGTCTATGACATCCTGAGGAGACAAAGGAATTTCTTTGTAAGCTAAATGTTGAAAATGAAAGCCATACATCTCTAAGTCCTAGAAATAGCAATTTAGACGAGGATAATAAATTATGCTAAAATCTCTTTGGCTAGAACTCCAACCTGCAGGCTCTGAGGACATCCCTTCCTTCATCTGCTGATTACACAAACCCACACCAAAAGGCAAGACCCTGGTACATCCCCTTTGGCTTTTTTTGTCCCCAGCACCCAGGAATCAAAGCCCAGACTCCTGGGCTAGACAGGAACACACTGTCTGCTAACCTGGCATCTGCTCTGCGCAGCCACAGGGGCAGCTCAGGGCGTAAACATTCAACCAAATAAATGTTCTTTGCTCAGAAAGGAGATTGGGGTGTGGATTTTTTGTATTGCAGGTCAAGGCCAAGAGAGTGGCAGACACAGTGTGAGTTGTGCCTCCTTTCCCTCCCACTCCCTGGCACAGCGTGAGAGAGGCTGGCAGTCCCTGCCCACACAGGCAGCAGCACTCCTGCCTGGAAACAGCACTCAGGTAGCCAGGCTTTAAACAAAAATACAGTAACAACAAACCCAAATTTCTTCCAAGAATAGTTGCCCAGCTCTGCCGTCTTTTAAAACACATTTGCCACAATCTTCCCTATTGCAGAGAATAAACTTCCCGAGCAGAAACCACTTGATGCTGTCACTGTGTTCTGTCCTTAGCATCTGAGAATGACAAATAACGAGGTAGCTGTAAAATGATTTTTTCTGAGGCAGAGGAAAAAAAAAGTGGAGCACGAGACAACCAGAATGCTGTTGACACATTTAGAATGACAAATTTCTAAATGGCACACTTAGCAAACCTGGACTAGGGAAAACCCAAGCACACTGGCAAACCTTGTTTGCTTTCTAGAGGACTGACATTGCCAACACTGGAATGCAGCCAGGAGATTTGAGACAGAGCTCCTCCAAGTTGTGTCTGGTGTGTAGCATTTACTTGTAGAAGCAGATTACTGATTGCACAGCCTCCTTTGAGGGTAAAGGAGACCCTCAGTGAAGTGATTTGAGCTATTAATCAGCACTTTGTGTCCTTCCTCTCTGACCCTGCCTCCCCTCCACAGGCAGAGCATCCCTGCGCTCAAAGTGATCAGCACTGAAAGAAGACTTGAGAGTTCAGCTTCCCAGAGAACAGCAAAAGAGCAGACACAAACACAGTATTACTTAAATTCCTTCAAACGGAAATTTCCCTTTGGAGTTCAGAAATGACCTGCAGAACAGAGAATTTACAGATTCATTAGCTTTTCCTTTTGCTTATTCTGATATTCATTTTAGAAGAAGAATTAAAATTCAAGATCACCTGACCTCGTAGTCACTCGGCTCAAGTGCTGCAGAGGCGTCTTTAACAAAAGGACAAAAGACTTTGTTACTCACAGCCTCTCTGTCTTCTGACTCAAGGCAACGAAGACCTTTTATTCATTTACCTGCGAGGTTTGGTGCACTCAGAGTGCAGAGGAAGAAGCAGATGAGCTCTGGTGGCATTTTGCTCAGGCTTCTCCCACGCTCACCTCCCGTTCCACATCTCAGGGGGTTCACCTCCCAGCCAGGGAGCCTCATCCGAGCCAGCCATGGTGGGCAGGGAGCAGAGAGAGCCCAGGGGAGCCAGGAAACTCCTCTGTGCCCATCTGCGGCGTGCCAAAGGGGCACAAACATTGTTTGTGAGGGTGGAGCTGCAGGGAGTGCCCTGGTGATCTGCTGCCAGCAGCTCTTTACAGGTCTGTGCAGCTCTGCTGGATGGGGTAACTCTGTCAGACAGAGCCCTTGGAAGGAGGAAAGGGGATATGCTGGGATTTTCCATAGAGCTCTAAATGCTCACTCCTCTGCTCAGCCCCAAACAAGATAAATCCTGATGCTTCCAAGCACCAGGGAGGTTTCCTCATATTCCTGAGGCATGTCTTATGGCTCTGCACTCTCGGGGTTCTGGGACCTCGCTGGCTCCTGGCCCAGCTGGCTTCCTTATTTCAGTGTCCCATGCCCCAAAAAGATGAAATGAAGCTTCTTTCTGCTGTTTCAAGGCTTGTTTATTTTTTCTTATCAAAGTTTCAGAGGCACAGACTGTGCTGTGACCTCCAGGAACACGAGGGCAGAATGGCAATGGCTACCCAAAGCAGGTAGCTTTTATATCTATTATCAACCAGTTAGAAAGTTTTATGTATCTTATTTTGTCCCCAAAACCAGTGAATATCAACCTCATTGACATGTCTCCTCTACCCTAAATTCTCTCTACCAATTAGCAAACCACAGGAACTCATGTCAGAGAAGAAAGGAAGAGAAGGAGAAGAAAGAAGAAGGAGAAGCCAACACCCTAGAATCTCCCTGTTGTCCCCATATTAATATATAGAGCAAAATCGAAAAACTACAACTCCACACTCTGTGGTACACTAAACAAAAATCTTTTCATTTCTCTGGTGCATTCAAGTTCTCCCAAAAGTGAAGGGAGCTTCTCCCACAAGGTTAGGTCGCAGGCTAAGCTATTTTGAGGAGTTCTGGGAATAAAATAAACAACCAGAGGAACAGGAAAAGTTCCCAGGCTTTTCCTGGACTCCAACACTGCACAAAGGACTGGGACCTCTGGGCTGATGGAAGGGACCAGAGTGCTCCAATTTATCTCCACTACTACTCCTCTGGTGGCTATGTTGGCTGTGTGCTGAGCAGGAAATTGTGTTTCCAGGTTTGATTTGGTGCTGGCACAGGTACCCTGTGGTTTTTCTATCTTCCAGAGTGCATTGCTTTCCATGTCACTTGGAGGGAAGGCAGGATTTTCATCTGGATGCAGTTCTGAGACCTGAGAACCCCAAACCACCCTCAGGCTCCAGGGCTGCAGCAACAGCAGCTCCCTTTGTGCTTCAGGCTGGTTACTTCAGAGGCCAAGGGAAAGGCAAAGCTTAGGTGGAAGCTCCTCTTGTTCTGCAAAAGGTCATTTAAATGAAATGAAATTCTAACTGTACAGATAATGTGAGCAAAGGCCAAATCCCACCAAATCCCACCAATTCCCACCAAATCCCACCAGTTGCTTTTACCTCTGATCAAAGCAAATATTAGAAATCTCTCTTCTAAAATACTTCCTCCTCCTCACGGTTTGCCACCTTGGAAGGGGCTTTTGTTTCTTAAAAAATGTTTCTCGTTTTTAATACCTTTCAATGGCAAATACATCACTCCTGTTTTCAGTGGTGGACGAAAGGGATCTCTCAAGACTTGTTTAGTACATATTTTCCAAGGAAAGAAAGGGCTTTTTTTGTGCTTTTGTGAAAGAATAAAAATAACATTCAGTTAAGCGAAGGTCCTCAGGTTTTCAGACGTGCAGGAGCAGCACAATCAAAAATTCCCTACATTTTCTCCTTCTTTCCATCATCTCCTTTCTTTCATTTCTTCTTTCCTTTACTTTCTAGCCCCTCTTTCCTTCCCTCCTTTCTGTTGTTTCTTTTGATTCCCTTCTTCCTCCATTCCTACCTCTGTTCCTTCCTGCATCCCTTCCAATCTCCCTTACCTTTCTCCTCTCCATCTTTGGGACACACAGAGAGGCCTCCGTGTGTTTCCCAAACCTGGGAATGTTTTCCTTCCGTGGAAGAAGGATGTTCTCTGAAATGCCTTTCAAGTAATCTTTTCTCTTCTTGCTCTTCATTATCCCAATCTCCTACTACTTTTTTCAAATACCTGTATTGATAACCAAAAGGTGGCTATTGTGGTGAGTGAATTTATTGTTGCTGTGAAAATCATGAGGTCCAAGAGGGAAATGTGGATGTGTTTAGCAGAATTAGCAATAGGATAATGTGCTTTCTGCTGTGAAGCAAAAGAAACATTTGCAGAAGAAGGGGAAAATTTACTTGTCAGTGGGAAAAACCACCAATTTTTTCTCTTGTACCGAGAAATTATAAATAAGGCAGCTCTGAAGTTTGAACATTAAATGTGTGTTTCTAAAGATAAAAGATATTAAACATATATTTCTAGAGATTAGCGTCTGTCTGATTAACTTTGTTTCGAAATTCTTGCCTTGCATTTCAAGTTATTCAGGCCAGTAGTTGCACCAGTAAGCCAAGATGTTGTGAAATTGCTGTGGAACCCATACCTAAATCAGTCTGGGTTGGTCACGTGAGGTTATTTCAAAGGAAAGGTCTCAGTTATTCAAGTAGCACCTGGGCAGGGTTTTGTATAACTCTCTATGACATCCTCTGCTGTACTTAGATATCCTGATGGATGTTGAAACATTTTAACGACTGATTTATTTATATATGTATTGTGATATGCTTAAGATTCCAATCTGTGGAAGAACTTGAATAAATGTGAAAAATTTAGAAAAATATTATATCTGGGCCAAGTCACAGAGGGAGAAATTCCCTCTGATTAGAAGACTTGAAGCCTTACAAACCTGCCCAATGTGTGTAGAAGTTCTGCCTTCTGGAGGCTTCTCCACAACCTTGTTGTTAGTGTAGAACCCTCGTTTAAGGATTTACCAACATTGCAAAACCCCTGTGTGGGAGTGGAGGGAGCGGAAAACCATATTTTGGTAGGCAGCATGTGGCTGCCATCCCCAGGATTGGAAACATGCCTAGGAACTGCTCTGCTTTCAGCCGCCTCACAGTTCCAGAGCAGTCTCTTTTTGGAGACAGGTGACTGCAGTGCTGCTGGTTAATTTGGGGTTAATTTGGCTGAGCTGGTTGTGAATGGAGCGATCCAGATCCTGCAACTGGTTATTTGAGCAATGCAAAGTTCAGGGTATTTATGGGTCAGCACAGATGAGCTGTGAGGCTCCTGCTGCTGGGACATGACCTGGGGTCCCTGTCCTGAACTTCAGCGGCACCACGAGCTGGGGACAAGGCTGCCTAAAGAAAATAAATTACCAGAGGGCAAAGTACTGTAATAAAACAGAGTGCTGAGTTCTTCTAAGAGAAATTACAGTGCTACCTCAAAGTAACTTGTTGCTGTATATCTAGAAAACATTTCAAAAACTCTTTTAAGTGGAGAAGTTTGGTTGGGACAGACAATGGACCCCTAAAACTGCTCTCTAAATTCAGGAGTTTTGAATGTTAACTTAAGTATATGGCTGGGAAAGCTGCAGTGCAATGTTTTCACAGTTGTTTAGAGGCTTGGGCATAAAGGTATCCTGAAGCTTTCTCCAAACTGAGACACTAATTGCAAATATTTGCTTAAGTGGGTACCAAGGAATTATGTACTCAGCTAAACAAGTGGAGTCAGGAAGAGGCAGTCATGTCCCTTTTCCCATGGTTAGTGAAAAAGCAAAACGATCTGTTTTATCCTCCCAACTCTTCCTCAATCTCTCATCACTGCTCTTTCAGTGCTTCCAATCCTGTAGTTATTAATTTGCTGTTTCCACTGAATAGCAGCCTGTACATGCAAAAGGTGAGTGCACTGCTGCAGCTGTGCTGAAAATGGCATTACCTGGATGCCTGATTTTCTCCTTTGCTCTTCCAACAAGAATTTTTTCCATGAGATCCAGCACGGGACATTGGGTGGATTGTCTGGAGTTTGCACATCAGTGGATATGCAGACCCTGTCAATGGGCTAAATGAAACAATTCTGTTTGAAACCAGGACCAAAACCTCTTTTATGTTCATTAGATCATTGCCAAATCTGATCTCCTTTCTTATTATAGATGGAGTCCCTGAAATCATAGTGGAACAAAACAGAAGAAGCACTCATTTGTCTCATTAAAATCCCAAAGGAGCTTAAAGGCTTAATTTCACATGGAATGGTGTATTACCCTTCTCAGAAGCTGCTTCTACATGAATAGTGAGGTCTGTTGACACCTCATAATAGATGGAGTTGTGCACACAAGTATTTATGAGGGAGAGAAAGGTCAGAGGGGTGCTGAACTCAGAGAGGCTGCAAATTCCCATGGAAATGGGAGAAATGGTCTGTAGGTTCCAAAATGTGCTTCTGGTGTTGGCACCTTTGGCTGCACACACTCAGTGTGGACCATTTCCACTCTCAGCACCCTGCTGAAGTTTTCCTAAAGCCTACATCAGAAGGAAACTCAGTTTTAAACCAGAATGACTCAGTTTGCCCTGTGGTTGTGGCTCTCAGAGCTGGGCTCTCACTCCGTGCCGAGCATGGCTTTGGATTGTGCTGCAGGGGAAAGGATGCCTTGTGTTCCTGAGCTCAGGAGGGGAGCTCTGCCTGCAGAACTCCAGCCCTGCTCATCCTCCAGCTGTGTGTGCAGAGCTCTGCAGGCATGACTTAAATCTGCATCAAAAAGGGGGCATGCTGTGAAGTAGGAAATGGGGACTTTGAGGAGCAAGTCCTTCTTGCTTAGGGCTCGAAGCAAAACCACAGCTGAATGATCCAAGCTTAATGCCAGAAACAAGTGAAAAATTAACGGAAATAATGGAAAGAAGGGAAATCTAGTTCTTGCAATTTGATCTGTACAATGCTCTGCTTCAGTCTGATCCTCAAACAAGGAAAAATTTCACTAATTATTGTTGTATCATGATATGCAAGAGTAGATTTTCAAGGAAGATCCTCAAGGAAGTTTTGTTTATAAAATATCTGTGTTGATTTATTACAGAAATAGAGCTTTTTATCCCTTTACAAACACCGCATTACAATATACAAAAGAATGGGGAGAGAAAAAAGAGAAAATTAAGTGTGAATAATTTCAGTGAGGGTGACAGGGTATGCTGAAGATTCACGGGGTCACCAAGACATTAAAGGATCAGCAAAATTTAGGAATTGCTTCAGTCACCACTAAATGTCACTGTTGCTCCACAAAAATGACTGTAGACACCTTATTTTGTCAAGTACAATTTGACTTCGAAGACAAAACCTTTGGAAGCTGTAATACACACTGGTGAATGCATTTCTGTTACATCTGCCTGAGACCTATCCCCAGCTCACCCAGAAAAATATTCCTTTTAGAGAAACAGGCACTGTTAAACCTGTCCACGAGATCAAACAAAAAAGGAATGCTTTTTTTCCTTAAACCCACTTGATTTCTGGTATGCTTTCTTGAATCATGAATACATCAAGCCTAGTGTAACTGAAAAAGGTGCTGGATTGTTTGGTTTTGGTGTTCTGTTCCTGTTTTATTTTTTTTTTTTTAATTTTTTTTTTTTAATTTTTCCTCCAGAATCAGTCTTAGTAAGAGAAAAAAATAAAGCACCTTTAATTGTTAGATTGTATTATGGGAATCCAGCAATTCAGAACAAAAAGATAATCTGGGAGCCTTAATTTTGGGAAAAAACCTAATGTGTGTTCCAGTGAGGATTAATAATTTCATGTTTGAAAAAAGTATGGATGAATGTTTAAATGTCTCAAACTGGTCCAAGATACCCAAGCACAGTGAAAAGACACAGTAGAGCTACAATTATCAAAGAGTATTTTTTCTTTCTGTGGGGTGAGATATTTAAGAATGTTTTGCTGTGCATATAGCAGTTGTTTTTCATGAATTCCACGTTAGATTTTCCAGAAGTGTGGAAATAAGGAGAAAGTGTAAGTTAAAAGAAATGACACCTAAAAGGATTTGAAGAAAAATTGAGTTAACAAGAAAGAAATAAGGATGCTCTGAAATATTTATGCTGGTGTAGGAGCCACATTGCAGTATTAAAAGCCTCCTGAATTTCACAAAATACATATAAGCATTCTGCTAAGGGACCATGCATTCTGCAAATCATGTTTCTTTTCTCAATCATCTCTTTTTTAAACTTGCTTATTTCCAAGGACGCTAACATGGGAAGTGCATATTTACTTGTTTTTCTGAAGTTCATCTCTTCTAATTAGTGTCATTTTCTAAAGCATGAATTCCGGTCTCTGGCTCTTTCCAAACACAGCCAGATTCAGTGGAGCTGCAGTAGCCAGTCCAGGAAAAACTTCTCCCACATGGAGAGATTGGGGACTGAAGAGATCATAGAGACAGGGTTACTTCTCTGATTTTCAGAAATTAACCCATCATACCTTTCAAGGCTCTAAACAATGCCTAATACCCACTGGGACCCCATGGGTGTGAACAGATTGTTATTTTATAGAGTAATTTACAAACAAAGACCCCAAAGCCATGTAAGACCACCCATGCTGATATATGCAGAGCAGGTGCAGGAGGGTGCATATGGATATCTGAATATTCTTATGTTTCTGTGTTATAGGAGAGACATCCTTTATTGTTGAAATTCTGTATCCCCCCTGAAGGTCAGATATTGGCAGGTAAATGTGGAAATAAACTCAAGAAACAATTCTGCTTAGCTGTCATTGGGACTAAGGATGAGAAGATAAGAATCTTTAAAGAAGCAAATCCTGATTGTGCTGAAGATGGTTTCAGGAATTAAGCTGAAGAGTAGAAAGGAAATAAGTCAGATAAAATATCTGTGATCAGTGAGAATAGTCCCTCTGGCATTCAAATCTGTATTCTAAACAGTTTAAAAGATATGCTTAAAAGTAAGACCATTAATTTGACCAAATCAGTTAAGAATGATAATTCCTATTTCAATCTGTTACACCAGTTCCTATACATCTGACCAGCACAAACTGTCTAGATCATGAAGTGTTTCCCTTAGGAGAGGTTCTTTTCCATGACCTGGTGCTGCTGAGGCAGGAATCTCCTTGTCTTTAATTACTTTAATTAGCCTCTACTCTCTAATACCTGTTGCTCAAAGAACTTTGGCTTGGATTCTCTGCTGGCTGTTCTTCACTGATTTCAGCTTCCAGTGCTGCCCAGTTCCTGGAATGCCATTTTGCTGGACACAACTGAAATTTGGGAAAATCAGAACTCCCTGACCTGGGACAAAATTTTCTGCTGATGGGGCAAGACCTGAGGTTCAACAGTTTCTGATTCCTTTTTATTCTTGCCTGTGCACTGTGGGTGAGTTTCTGATCCAGTCACATGAATTCATCAGACCCTGCTGACATCTGTCTGCTCTGGTAACTGGAGGTGAGACACTGCACATGAAATTAAAGGTGGGGAGAAGTGGAAGGGAAGAGAGAAAAGGAGCCTAAACCATCACTCTGTTAGAACCATACAGCACAAACCCACACTTTAAACAGCCAAAATATACTTTATATAATAAATATTATAGTATTATTATAATATTTATGATAAGCTTCATGATTCCTCATCCCTCCATGTGAGCAAGAACACATTTGAATTATGATATTCAAGCTGGTGGAACTGAAATTAATTTTAAAACATAGTTCCATCTCAGGCTTCTGTTCAAGGAGCCTGATAATTTCCTTCACATTTGCACAGAAGAAGAAAAGTTAAGGCAACCTTAACTTCTCTTTGAGCAAAGACTGAATTGCCAAGGGCCAAAGTGTCAGTTTTCATTGATCTGTTTCAAAATAGCCTCAGCCACCTTGAATCATTCATGAAAGGATCACATTTTCTTCTCCAAAGGTACAAGGAAAAATACATGCACAGAGAAATGTTGTGACATTTTCTTAATAAATTTAGACTAGATACAGACTCTAAAGTTTTGTGATTTCTCTGGCCATCTCATGCTTAACCTCTCAGGAGTTCTGAATTGGTGTCCTTGGTTGTGCCACACCTCTTTCCTATGGCTCAAAGTGGAAACAACCAGAAAGGAGACTCTTATGAACCTCCCTCTAGGAAGCTGCTGTTTATGTCCCAACAGAACATTTTCTATATCCAGCCAGAATTTCATTTCAAAGAATAATTCCATTGCAATCAATGGTCCGAAAGTGAAATCCCTTCTCTTCTTACTGTTCTGAGTGACAGCAACCCCAATGTGCAGATGCAGGACTGAAATCACCAGAGTGTTTTATTTCCATTTTTAAGGTATGGCTAATAACAAGGATTTTTTAAAAAAAAATGTGGTCATGCTGATTATAAATAACCATCTATCCACATCTGTCTCTACTGACTTACAAAGAGAATTACACCTTTCTGATGGAAGGTTTCAGGTTATTTCTAAGTGGACCTGCTAAGGCAATATAGGAATTGAGTGATCTTTAACATAAAGCTCGTTCAAGTTTATGTGACCTCCAAATTACTTTTACTTGGAAATTTTCTTTTGCAGATGTTTATATTGACCAGAGTTCTAGCACAAAACACAGAACAAAATGTATCCTTACAATGTTTTCCACTCTAATCTATTATTATATAAAATCTATTATTATTATCCAAGGCCTTTGTGCACACTACATCATCAGAGCAAAGCTCTTTGGTGACTACTGAGTACTTTTATAAATTATTCATACATTTTTATTTATATCACCTACTGTGGCAGCAGCTAGGGACAAACAAATATTACAAACATGGCACCAATAAAGAGAGAATGCATAATCAGTCTCTAAAAGTCTGTATAGTCTACCAAGTCCTGCATATTTCTGTAGAATACTAACAGCCACTGAATCCCTCTAGTTTGAGGGTCCCCTTTTACCAAAAAAACCTGTTTGACAAACTGCAGCCCATTTTGTGCTTTCACAGATGTGATTGATTCCTTTTGAATGCAGGGTTCTTCTTTGATTTGGAGGTTTTGTTGGCTTTTTTTTTCCTTATTTTAGTATCATATTTTTAAATCTTGTGGAGAGTTTGTTTCACTAGTGATAAATAATGAAGATTTTGATTCACAGATGAAACAGCAAAGCACACAAAACCTTGAAGATGTTCACACATGCTGATGCCACTGCCACTGCATTTTCAGGGGGGTGAATGAATTGAGAGAAAGAAAAATAACTATTTGCAGGTGTTGTGGAAAAGTTCTCTGGGATGCTGATATTGCTTCATTAGTACAGATTCTGTTCTGTGTTTCCTTCAGCAGAGGGGTGAACACTCAAACAGCCTTGTCTCTACTGTTTGTTCATTTTGGGCTGCATGCTTTAACCTAGATATCAAAAATGTGCACTAAAGCTGCAAAGATCTTCGAAAGCAGCTTAGGAGTGTCTAAAATGCTGAAAAATTATAAAATGAAGGAACTGTGAGTACAAATAAGGGGCACTGTTAGATGAGTCAGCCACACGGTAGAAGGAGGGAAAAGCTGATTAATTTATAACTCCTTGGGAGGTCTAAACCATCAGCCACCAAAGCACAAGGCCTGGGGCTACCTCAGGGGAACAATTCAGGGATGACACAACTACCAAGGATCACACACGAGCAGCTGGGGGTCACAGGGGTGTCCTGTCCTGCAGCTGCTAAGCCATGGCCACGTCCCTGCCCCATTTCTGACCCCAGCTGAAGCCACTGTGTGAGGCACAAGCACAAAGGTGCTGCTCTGGCTGCCAACAGCACGAGGGCTGTCGGGAAGAATCAGGAAACAAAACCTGGCACAAGGCAGGAGATAGAGCAGCCTTTCCAGAGGTTTGTTTAGAAGGGGTTTGTGGGACCCTGTGGGTCCCATGGAGCTGGTTCTTGCCTGGGAAGTCCTTTCTTCTCAATCCCTCATGTCAGGAAAAACAATGAAGAAACTTCTTTGCTGCTTCAGGTTTATTATATCTTATTAAATGTTCAGGAACACAGCCTCTCTGCTGCTTTCAGGTGGAAAATGGCTGCAGAGGCTGGGTACAGATATCTTATATAGTTTTTATCCTCAAATAGGAAAGTTCTATGTATTTTATTTTGTCATTAAATCCAACATCTATCAATTTTATTAGTATATCTCTTTTACACTAGATCCTTTCTACCAATCAATACATTGCAGGAACTTAGGTCAAAGAAGAAAGGACGAAGAAGGAGAAGAAGAAGAAGGAGAAGCCAACACCCTGAATTCTCCATGTTGTCCCCATATAAATGTATAGGGCAAAACCTAAAACTACAAACCCAATTTCTGTGGTGCACTAAACAACAATCTCTTCATTTCTTTGGTGCTTTCAGCTCACCCAGAAGTGGGGGCACCTTTTCCCACAGGCTTAGTTCATAGGCTAAGCCTTCTTGTGGGGCTTTAGGGATAAATCTTGTCCCTAAAAGATCAGGGAAAGATTTTTGACTTTCCTGGGTTCCAAGAGGGGTTAATGCCCAGATCTCTCCCTTTTTTTTCTCCATTGCTGAGATCTCTATCCTGTTGCCATCTGAGGTAAGCAGCACAGGGGGTCTGATGCTGTAGACAGCAGTGTAGATTTAACCTTCCTGTGATAAACACACCTGATTGAAAAGTTTTCCTTCCTTGTTTTCCTGGGGAAAATGTAGCACTTTTCTGGCTCGAGGGGGAATGCTTTTCACCCGACTCCAGAGTCCTCACCAGGGATTAAGGTACAGAGAAAGGAGAATGGAGCCCCACTCATTGATTTCTCCACTGAAGTAACATATCTCCTGTCACTTGTAGTCCCTACTACCTTCTCTTAGCAGTGCAAGTCATTTCTTGTGCTGTATCTTTGTTCTTTTAATGAGCAGAACCTAAGAATTCCACCTGGAATTCATAATCTCTTTCCTAGTGCTCCACCTAAGGTATAACTCAGTAACCTAAGGTTCTCAGTAACCCAGAACATAAATGATGGATTATTAAAGTACTGAAAACAACTCTGGAGGCTCAAACAGCAAAGAAATGGGGCTTGTGAGGAGAACAGGACTGGAGATAAGAGCAAACAAGGCTGCAAGACAGCTCTGATGAGCTCTAAAGCCCTTTTGGCATTGCTGGTCCCCTGGAGCTCCTGCACACCCTCAGTGTGGGAACAGGCTAGGAAGTGTTTGGTGTCCAGATTGCAGCAATGGCAAAACCACTCTCCATGTCAACCAAATCTTCCCCCAAAGGTAGGAGATGTCCAGCTCTGACAGGGACAGCTGTGCCAGAAACCTCTGGGATATCCCCAGCTTCCAGACTGAGCTGCTGGCACCCTGCAGACCCCTGAGCCTTTTATTTATCACCCAAAGTACCTCATAATGCCTAAATTCAAGCAAGAAAGATTGTCTGCCTTTTCTCCCCCCTCTCCCCCTAAATGATGTTTTCTTTTTGTTCCGTTCACTGCTTTGCCTTTATAAAACATTTCACTCTTGGTTTTTCCTTTGATTCATATATGTGGTGATGTATAAGCTTGGCTGTTCTCCTTAGCTATTCTTCATTCAATGAAAACAATATAAAATGGTGCCAAACCATTAAAGCAATTCAAATTTACAAGGTGAGGCACCCCTCCAGATGATGAATGGCTGAGATTTTGATTTATTACCTTTCTTTTCCATATAAAATGATGACTCCACGAATAAATGAAAGCTGAAATGCTGCCAGTATGCTGCAGTCGTAGAATCCCAGGAGTTTTCTGTAGCAAAGGGTTTTGTGTCACCAAACCATATGGTAGTTCTTACTGAAACTGTAGAGAGCTCTAAAAGCTATGAAAGCCCAAGACAGCGATAACTGAGAACCACTGCAGGTACAAGTGTTGAGAGTCACCTTTGCACTTACAAACAGCAGATTAGAGATATTTTGGTAGGTATTTCAAGGAAAACCTGGTAGCTGTGCTGTGCCTGTCTGAGGGTATAAGCTGACTCTGGAAGTCAGAAGAGGTCTGGTAGAAGATACAATAAATAAATAAACCTTATAATTTTCATTTTCTTTAATATTAGCTTTAAATCATTCTTTTGTTTCTGATAAAGGTGAATTTCCTTGCAATCATAAATAGCCTACTTGCATGTAATTCAGATCTGAGCAGCTCCAAGAGAGCCTCATTAATGTCATGAGTAACCCCTGCTCTGGACATAAAGAGCTCATTGCCCCGTTACATTCAGTGCAGTTCCCTGTAAAGACAAGAAGGATGTCAGAAAGTAGAGTAAAAGAAAACTGTACAGAGTATAACTGAGATTATTTCCCTTTAATTGCATAAATCTGCAAATATTTCTTCTCCAAAAAGGCAGCGAACACCACCAAGTAATCTAGAGTAATCTGTACATTATGCTGTCCCCAACATTGGGCACACAAGGAGAAAAAACTCCCATATAATGTGTAATCTCATTAGTGCTGATGTGAGGCAGACACAAATTAATTCCTTTAACTCTATATTCAACTGTAAAATACAATTGTAGGGAATATACTTAAACTGAAATAAAGCCTGTACTAGAAGATGTTTCTCTTTGCAGCATTGTCTCTGACTAATGAGCCTGAGAAGGAAAAAGCTAGAAAAGAGGAAAGCAAAGTGAAGTTTCCAGCTATTATCTTTGTAGAGTTGACATACACAAGCTCATTATTGCATTATGTTTTATTCAACAAAATCACTTTAATGTTGCAGCTTAAATTGAATTCACTAAAGCATCTCTTGCCTAATGTGTCTCAAGTGTCTGCTTGCTGTTTGCATTTTCTTCAGAATTATGGCAGGGAATGTTTGGAAACAGCAAAATTATATGCAATCCACAAAACAATATGGCTGTAATGGGGTAATTGGCCTTCAGCGTAATTAAAGAACCATTCCCTCATCAAAGCAGTTCTGCAAGAGACCTAGAGGCTGTATTGTACAAATCATCCACTTAGTAAAATTCTTTATCTGATTTGCATTTAAAACCTAGTTATGCAAATAGGCCTGCTCAGTGGATCATGAGGAAGGCAACGACTTAGAAAACCCTGTAAGGGTTAAACAAACCATAAATCATCGGGTGTGATTCACCCAGAAATGTTTCAATTCACCTTTTATTCACCTAGGAATATTTCAATCAGTCTGTTCTAAGAGGTCTTCTGCAAAAGAGGAGTTGCTTTGATAAGTATGCACAGTCACGTGTGGCATCCACTCTGGACAGGACAGTTCCATTTCCCTGATTCCCAGATCATCCCAAAACATGGGAAGAGGCAAATGCCCTTTCTTATCTAATGATTTGTGACAGAGCAGAGGAATTGCAGTTGCCATTTTGATCGGCAAGTTCGATTCCCTGTTTAAACAAAAGCAAATGGCAGTGGAAGGTGACAGTGAGAATTAGCAATGTGCCATGAAAAAGGCTCATTTTAAGAAGGTTCAAATCCACTCGTAGGAAATGGTGAAGCCTCTTTTCTTAGACAAGCTTTACTCTTGAGTATGAACACAGAAATAAGTCTCTAAAATCAACACATAAGGTTTGCAATGTTTATTTGTGTTTTGCTGCTGTTCTGCAGCTGCCAGTGCTTTAGTTCATGTGACCTTTTGTTCAAATATATCTTTTGTTTCTTTCATGATTTGTAGTATCTGTACACAGCACTCCTATAGGATTTTTTGTAGCAAGGGTAGCCACTAAATCACACCAGTCTTTCTCTTAAATACCATTTCAGCATATGAACCAATGCACTTTAGACAAAACAGTGGATGAGGCTGTGCAAAGAAACATTATGAATGTCTCCTTCACCCTAGCTGTATAATTTATACAAATAAACCTTCTATTCTTACTCCTCCTGGACACATCATGTTAGAGTCAGAGTATCTCCTGCCTAACAAACCCTGGGATGGGAATTTGGGCATTCAGAGCCATTTAGGCCAGATCATAAATTACTTTTTTCATCTGCCCTGCAACACTGCCTGATCTGTGAGCCACAAGAAATGGCCCTTAAAAAAAAATCAGTGAGAAAACTGCTGAACTTAGGAACTTTGGCTACGTTTCTTTGACTGGGAAAACTTAGATACTGTAGACTATATCTTCAAATTCCTCCCAGTCTCTATAAGGTGTGTGGGGGATGGTTTTGTACAAATCTGAAAGGTACCATAAGCTGTTCAGTGTTTGCTGTTACCCTGTAGTTTAACAGAGTGGGATTGGGAAGATTTTCTGGCATCCAGGTCCTGTGGAGTGCGATGCTTTGGGATGACATTTCCTCTCCAAAGCCTGGTGGCAAGGAGGGAGGATGGACAGAGCTGTGGGATCTGACATGGGGGTGCCCGTGGCAGACAAACCCCTTTGGCTGTAAAAAAGGTCCCTGGTTGTGCTTCAGAAGCAATGAGAAGATTTTTCCTATCTGGTGGATACCTCATGGGCTTACTCAGCCTGAAAAACCAACTGAAGTAAAGACATGCCTCTGCAAGGGAAAAATAGGCACCAGTGAACGTTATTTTCAAAACATAATTTAGTCTGATTCAAACCTTGATTAAGGAGGTCATAAGAAGAGATCATTTACAGTGCAGCTCTAGACCCAGGGTTTATTTAAATAGACCTATTTGCCTTCATAAACCTTTAGTGTCGGGTGGCCTTTGATGCTCCCCCTGCAAAGCACGAGGCAGAGGGATCTGACAGCACTAGGAATGGTTAATGTTAAGATAATGTCAGTATTGCTGAGTTCCAAAGTGCAAATTGCTGCGTTTTTAATTATGACTTCTTTCAAACTGACCAAACTTCCACCTGCAAACGTAACCTCTGAGGCCAATGGCAGGAGTACCTGCAGGGTGAGCTCAGCTTTACACCACAGCTGTGTTACAAAACCCTGTCGTGCACTTTTAAACTGCAGTTCAGCACTGTACAAATTTGTTTCTCTTTCGGGATCAGTATTTTTCTGGATAGTGTCATAATTCCAAATTATTTCTTTAGTGGAGCCAACATATTCTGCTTTTTAATGCTTTAACTGAGCAAAAGGTAGATAAAGGTAGTTGGTCTATAGAGTTGATGCACATTGGATGTGTTGCTCTGATTGGAACTAAAGATTGCCACTCCCTGTTTGCCACAGCTCCTCTGGAACAAAATACTCTTCTCACAGTTCATGCTTTGGAGAAAACACAAGAAGCTCTAATCACCTAAAATGATTTTTCTTACAAATCTCTCTTGTTCAAGCCTTTGCTATTCCCTTCTTCCTGAGCCCCATGTGTTCTTCAGTGATGTGAGAGCTTGTATTGTTTGCACAACGTGAAACTGTGTTTCAGGATCTATAAATTCATTAATTGAATATATTTTGAGTTCTTTCACTGGGCTGGTGAGAACTGTCCCTCTCTGTCTGCAAAAGCATAATTTGACAACCTCGGAACAACTACAGTGATACTGTAGAAATAATTCTTCCCTCTTGTCCAAATTGTGCTTGCATTTATTTGGGTTGTTTAATAATTAAAGTCTTCCTTCAATTGAGGGTAAAATAAATCAGAAGTAAGTACTGAAAGAACTATTTTTAGTATTAATTCTTCATGGCAGTTAAATGACATGAGAAAATATTTATCATAAGGGTGACACAGGATAATATCTGCTGGCTTTCTACATTGTTTTATATTTTGTAACTCAGCCTTACTTTCTAGAAATACAATTTTCCCAGAACAGTTAAATATTTTTCTTTAAATTCAGAGCTGAACTGCTTTTGCCTGTATATCTACATATAAAGGTGCCATGACTTTTTTCTAAAAAACATCCTCAAATACAAAACATGGTGAAGCGTGTCCATGAAAAATGAGTTTCATACTTCCAGGGAAAGTGCAGAAACTCAAAATATTGAAGCATTTTGATAAACAAAGCACTCTGCTTGTCCTTGCTATGTAAGAACAATTCAAAGAAACACAAAACCAGAGGGATTTCTCTTGTTTATTTCCTGTTCTTTGATGTGAAGTATGTTGTTGAAAAATGTTTTGTAAATGCATTAGAGAAATGTATAATTCAAAGGTGATAAACTCTCAGTGAAGTGATAGTGGGGCAAATGCACTGTGATATTTAGAATATCTGATTTCCTCTGGAATGGCTGAGAGCACTGCTGGCATCAGGGAAGGAATAAAAGTGGAGCTCTTCCAAACCCTGGTTTTGCTTCCCTCTTTGATCTCGAGATTGCAGGAGGTCACGGCAGGGAAGGGCCAAGAGTCTTCCAGCACTGCAGCAAAATGTCTGTTCTGGGGGAAGATTTCATCCAGGAGGACGTGTCCTGCATGTCCATAGAGGAGAATGGGAAAAGGCCCTCTGGAAAAGGAAAATGATTCTCTGAAGGAGTGACGAGGTTGGGGGAAGAACCTGCTGGGAATTATTCCGAGTGCTGCTGGTTTGTAGAGGAGAATGAAGCCAGACTTGGCTCGAGACAATGTCAGTAGTCAAGAGAAGATTTAAAGAGCTTTTTTGCTGATATAATTCATTATCCCACACATGGTTAAAAAGGAGAAGCAAGCAAGAAACATTTCCCCCAAGTGCCCAAACCACCCCTCATCCCCACCCAAAAATTACTCCCGTGCCAAGCAGAGCAGAAGTTTGAAGGGGAATATCTTACTGAGATCTACAAAATATGAAGAGTCTCAGCAGGTCACTTCTGGGCTGTAAACAGGACATATTTCAGATTTGCCTTTACGCTTGTTACAATCTGAGCATTTATTTTCAGGACAGTCTGAGCCCTGTGCAGAGCTAAGAGCTCCCTCACGTGCCCTGAGCTCCTCTGGCCTCTCAGGAAAACTTGGAGGAGTTTTGGCAGAAAAAAAGTTAGATTATTTAGTGCAAGGGAGGGGAGGACGTCGGGCTTTGATTTACAAACAGTCCCAATACTTAGACCTGAAGGGCTGTGTGCCATATGCAAGCCTGACGTGCGCCATGAACTTGCAATTAAATTGTGCATTTTGAACTGGCTCACGTTGGCATAATACAAATAGCACAGAGATCCCCACATCTGCCAGCTCCAGACTGGGGTGCATAATCATGATTTTCTTTAGCTTTAAAAGATATAGAAACCAAGAAAGTTGCAAAAACCTTCCTAAGAGGATGAGGCATTCTGAGGTGAATTCACAGCTCTGCCTGTACTGTACTTGGATGTCAAATGCAATGAAAACATTTCCATTGTATTCTTGGACTTTCAGGTCTTTAAGATCGAAAGAGCAGCTCATGAGGGAATCCAGGAACAGGATGGAAATTTTCTGTGTTGTTTTTATGTGTCTACTTTGTCAAGCCTTGTACAACTTTGCAAAGCCCCCTATCGTCAGTCTCGATATACCCAGCAATGATCTGTTTGTTAAACTCCAGCATTAGTAAAGTTTTCTGGTTTCTTGAGTGTTTTTTTGAGTGTGGGTGGTTTTGAGTTTTGTTTGTTTGTTTTTGGTTTTGTTTTGTTTTGTTTTGTCTTTGTTGTTGCTGTGGTGTACTTTTATTTTTTTCCCCTAACAGGAGGAGCCTCCTAAAATTTAATAAATAACTTCCAGTTGAACCAGTCTCCTTTGCTCCAGTGCTATACATATACCTGGAACAGGGAATGGAGAATCCTAGGTGTGAGCTAATTTAGCATGTAGAAATTGCCACTTCTTTTTAATTAACTATTGATTTGGGGAATTTGTGTGCTGTGTTTAATCAAGTTGGATGAGAGGAGATAGCTTCAGTCAGTTTGTTTGAATTTAAGATATATAAAGTGGGTACAGGGTACCTGTATATTAGGAGTAAAACTTCCTGTTAGGAGCAACTAATATCTTCCCTGGGGCTTGGAATTCAAACTACAACTCCCCTTCATTTTATTGGAGCTTTTCAATTACAAAATTTTATGTGGAAAAAAAGATTTGTTCTTAAAAAAATAAACTTTGTACGGTAATCTCTGTACATAACTGGATATATTCTGGAAATTATGCACTTTTCACTGAAAAAATGGAAGGTGATCCTGCCAGTGTTGGCTGAAGTCTCAGGGTTAGCTGTTGAGTGGGGGAAAAGCCCAGCTGCCCTTGAAGGTGGGAGTTTCTTTGTCCACACTGTGGAAAATACTCTGTCAAAGACGTCGCTTCCTACAGGATGATTGGGAGTACTTGTTGTACTATCATTTGAAAATCTCCCCAATTATTTCAAATTAATGACTCCAAAGTATTTAAAAGAATCCGGTAATGGACCTCTAAGTCTATTTAGAAATGATACCACAAATAAAGTGTAAATCTCACTGCTTTTGTCCTCAGTCTCCCTGTGAGCACTTGGTCTATGTGGTATTAATAAAATGCCTCTTTGCTCTGGTGATACCAATTACGCCATGGTCTAGGAGGTTGCACTTTTAAAGTTTCTGGTATTCTGAATTTTAATCCTATTAGCTGAATCCCTGAAGAGCCATCTCTTCCTTGGTGTGTTCATCCTCCATGTATTTCAAGAAGGTTATTGTTCCCCTCTGTGATTATTTAGTCAAGGTATTACACAATAAGTCTTTAATTGTTTCTTCTAGAGAAATCCCTTTAGCCCAATTTGTGGCTTAAGTGTTTGTGCTTATTAACCAAAGTGCATCTTCAGTACAAATGGACCCTGCTCCTGCTAGGAAGCTTTAAATCAACAGAGCAGCTCTCAAGTGTTTAATGTGAACTTTTCCTTGGCCCTCCTGTTGGCTCAGTTCCACACCTATCTGGTCTTTTCCAACTTTTTGCTGGATTTTCCAAGGCCAAAATCTGAGCTGGTGGTGCTGTGCACTGCGTGGGACACCACTGACTGCTCTTGGTACCCTTCTGCTGTTAGAGGACCCCAGCTCCCATTTAGAAAAGCTTTTTCCCTACATTCATGGAATTCGTGTCAGGATGGAAACAGAAATGCATTTCTGGGGCTGCGAGGGAGCAGCAGCACGAGTGGTGGTGGGGAATTACCAGTGTGATCTAAAGCTGGTGCTGTGGTATTTGAAATGCCCTTTTTGGGCTGGGGGCCTTGGGTACAGGGTCAGGTTTGCAACCAGATAAAGAACATCCAGTTGCATTACAGAATTTGGGCTTTAGAAATCTCTTTTCATGCCACAGTGATATGATAAACTGCTTGAAATAGCTCTTTTCCAGGGGAAAGATGAGATTAGGTGACCCCAAAGCCTCCTTTTCAACACCCTGCTCTGTTTTCTTTTAAATCAAAATGCTTTAAGCTGACACCATTCAAGACTGTAATAATTTTGCATGTCTATAATAAAATAATATTTAAAGATGAGGAAAGAAGTAGCAGATCTGTCAAAGTGTTTGATAAGAAGATAAAATTTAGCATTAATTTAGGATAAACTTACACAGCACTTTGGTACCAACAGAAAAAAAAAATATTTTTTGAGACTTGGATTCTGGTTTTTGCTTTGCTGTTCGCCAGAGGTGATTAACAGGTCAGTCTCTTAATTTATGCTTCAGTGTCTCTATGTACAAATGCCTGGAACAATTGCAGATGGCTTTCAAGAGACCACGTTGAAAAATGTGCACTGTAAAAGTTAGATACAAAGGATAATATGTAAGAATGTGTGAAAAGAATAGAAAAAAATCAAGCAGAAATTAACAATAATACACAGAGGTGGATGAGTCTTAGTTGCTGGGCTGTATTTGTGCAACTGTGCTCTTAGGAGATGGCTTCTTGTTACTTGAATCACCACCATAAGATGCTGGAATCTTTTCATCAGGTCTTAGCAGATCTGTTGGGCCATACCCTCAACAGCAGAGGGATGTTCCAGTGCCTACAGGGCTCTGCAAACCTCTCAGAAAAGATCACCTCTGAGGAAAATCGTGCCAGGACGTGCTGTGCTCTGAGAACTAGTGGTGAGATGTGTCTCTTTAAGCATGTAAACACTACAGATCTATTAAAAAACCTAAACCCCTCTGTTTATTTGTTAAAAGGTGAAATGTGGAGCATTCAGTCTTCATTAAAAGATTTTAAATAATAGCTTTCAACTTGATGCCTAAACTCAGTAGTTTTCCTAGGTGGTACAGACATGATCAATCAAAACATAATAGCTAATGCTGTGCATGTGTTATTCCAGCTGCTGTAGGAGCCAGCATTATTATTAAATTTAATGGCTTCTCTCCAGGACTTCAGACTCTATGGCATTTAATTACTTCCTTGTGTGGTTTGTACCACAAAGGTACAGGTGCTTAAACATGCCTGATAAATAAAGGGGAGACCTTTAAAGCTGGGACATGCAGAGACTGTATCTCAGCTTTAAACAGATCATTCAGGCCTGGTTAAAATGCAATAAATCAAGGTGGCCATGATGCAGAACATGCTGGCAGAGCTCTTTGGCACCTTTCTTTGCTGAGAAACTCAGACTTTGTGGTGGTGCTCAGAGCACATCTGGCTCCTTGGGGCCAGGCAGGTTTGGGGGAGAACTTTAGTGTTGCTATCTATTAATTTCTGAAAACATTCACAAAAGTTTTAAATGCAAATTTTCATTCCTTATCTGGAACAGAGCAAAAATCATCCGTGTTATAACAACATTGAGTCATTTGTGTTTGCCCAATTCAGCAAATTACAAAGAATTCTGTAACTTTTAGAGGAACTATGGAATAAAAACATTGCATGTGTTCTCAGTGTGATGTTTTTAGTACATGGAATTTAAACATCATTCTCTCTGAGTGTGTGACCAGCCAAATCCAGGTAGGCCCAGTGATTTTGTCTGAGCTATGCGAAGACTGGCACAGCTGCACCCTTTAGTGGTTGTAATTTCTTGGTCTCTTCTCTCCCACAGCAGAATCCTTGTAGGGCCCGTGCAGCGTCCAGCAGTTCTCTGGCCCCTTGGAATTGATGTGCACAGCTCATTGCAGGGCCTGCTTTACTTGGGTCCTAGTTAGAAATGAAATATAAACTGAATATGCCTCCTTTACTGTAGCTGTTGGTTCCACAGAAGTATAGCAGGTTTATTTTGTCCCCTTTCACTTCCTAAGAATGACTAAGGTACTCCATCCCTTGGTCCTGTTTTGTAGAGGATGCCAGGCTGATCTATTTCCATAAATAAACATAAGAGATTGTAATTCTCTTGCTTTCAAAAAGACATCCTGGATGTTTAGGGTGTTAATTAAATGAAGGCTTGTGATTATCAGAGACAGGAAAGAGCACAAGTGCAAATGACTTTGCATTCCAGGTTTGTTTTTTCCCTCTGGCTTTCCCACCTTTCACCTCAGTGTATATTTAAAAATATTTACTTCACCACAGCTGCATTCTGAACGTATCACATCAATGAAATAAGTGATACTAAGAATGATCAATGGGTATTTAGGGGGATTAAGAGTCTTTTACCTGAAATACTGGACTCATTTTGAGGCTGATATGAGCAGATCTGCATTGCTCTGCTCTGTTGCCCTCAGGCATGTTTAAAAGCAAAAAGCTGCTTTACTTACTAGCAGATAGTCAGGTGCTAGTTGTGGCACCAAAGCCTGTATTTTATTCCTTGGATTAGCTGCCTCCTGTGGTAGTGTCTTGAAATTCCTTCTCTCTCCATTATAAATTGCTTATACAGCAGTTAGACTTCTGAGATAATGCATGTCTAAACAAAACTAGACAGAGCCTTGACTTTGCTGCTTGATAAGAGGAGACAAATGACTTCCCTCCGTTTTTTAGACGTTGAATGGGTTTCTATAATTGTGTTGTAAAATGTTTTGATGGATCAGGACATATCTTGCAATCCCATATGAAGCTGAACCCTCATCAGTCATGAGATGCTCTCACAAGAGGCAGAGACAGCTTCATTCTGCTTCCTGACGGAAGGAAATGGGATCTCTTCCTTTCAGGAGTGGTGCTGGGAGGAAAGTGAACCACAAAGCTGGTTGGGACTGTGTGTTTTATTTCCCTGTAACAGCAACTCATCTCCTGCTTTGGACCTTGGTCTTTTTTTTTTGTGGCTCAGGTGGTAACAGACATCCAGAGTTACAGTTTATTTTCTTCCTTTGATGATGATGTGAAGATTGCTATCTTCTATCAATAAATGCTGTATCTCAGTTACTCCTACTTCTCTTGCTTTCAGATTGAACTAAACTGATGATTCTTCTTTTGGACTTTACCAACTGTGCACTTGTTTAAAGGGTTTATTAACATGTTTGGGTTTGACCTGACTCCCTCTGTATCCCTGCAGCACAGACAAAGAATATTGCTTTTGACTGATAGAGCTGTTTATTTCATGGTGGATTCTGGTGGTGTCTGTTGGCCCCAGTTATCTCATGGAATCACAGAATACTGTGAGCTGGAAGACCTGATCAGTGTTCTGTTGCACAAAGTTTTTAAAGCCCAAAAGCTGGCACTCTGTTCAGAAAGACACCCAGGGGAAAGGGACATGATGCATTAGACCTAAAAAATGTGAGAAGGAAACAAAGCTTTTTAAAGGAGGGTTTGAATGGGGCCGTGCTGAAGGGAGGGAGGTAAGGAGCAGGCATTGAATGCAGCAGAGGGTTTTGGATGAAGATGTTGGGTGAGCTGGAGAATATTCAGGTGACAGTCATGGTTGGAGAGGTGGCTGAATGTTAGAGCAGCTCCTTTGTCTCTGCAGCCATCTCATTTGTGCCTTTATCTTCTCCTGCTCCTTCAGCTGGCAGCACCTGCAGTATTTTGATGATGATGTTAGCTTTTTTCCCTGAAATCACTGATAACGCTTCTCTTGACTCTCCTGATCAAGATCTTATTGTTGACTGGAGCAGTAGTGGAAAAAGGAACAAAAAACCCTGCTGTGTTTAGCGAGAGCCAATTGCTGCTTTGTTCAAGCTGCTTGTTTTGATGTGTCAGGAACTTCCTCACAGCCCTGTGCTTCATCACCGCTGCCAGATGTGTCAGCGAGTAGGGCAGCTACCCGAGAGCTGCAAAGTGAATTTCTCGTTCGAAGACGGAGGAGAAGAGAGCAAAGGGCAGCTTTGCAAGCCTGGGTTCCTTCACAAACATGCCTGGGCAATACAAATAACGTTTGTGTCAAGGTGTGACAGCTGTTGATGCCAGAACTCCGGAGGCTGTTCCTAGCATGAAATCTAATGACAAGTGAAATTAAGGTTTTGGAGCTGCCAGTGCTGTTATTAGGCCTCAGATGCAGATGGTGTGATAGAAAACGTCAGAATCCAGAAGTGTGTAAGGAAAGAATTTGTGGAAAATAGTTCTCTTGGTGGTACTATGTAGAAAACCTGACCTTCAAACCTGTAGAAAGCAGATTTCTGTATCCTTACAGAGCTAATAGGTGCTTTAAATAATTTTCCCATGCACTTTTTTTCCCTCCAAGAGGGGACAGTCTGAACTAGAGTTAGAAACATCTAGAAAGGAGACTTTTGTGAAGCTGGTCTCTGCTGGTCTGTTTCTCTGCTGGAACATTTCTCCATGTTTGAAACTTCTTTTTCAGAACTCTGAGGATGAGCAAGTGCAAGGAAAAAGAAAGTTAAACTACCTTTCATCCTCTTAATTTATGGTTTGTACTTGCCTGTTTGGGGTAGCTGCAAGTCAATGTGGAACAAGTGAGACAAGCTGTTGTGGCGGTGAAAAGTGCTGCTTCACTGGAAAAGGCACCAGTGGTAGAACATGGTGAGGGGGAAGAAAGGGGGGAAGAAAGAAAAATCTAATTGTCCTCTTGCCTGAGGCTCAGCCATGTGATGAGCCAAGCAGATAATATTGACTACACGGCTACTAGGAGCTGGAAGACATTTATTTAGTTTATGACCAAGCATGCTGAAGGAAGAACCTAATAACTTCCTGTACTGCTTATATTGCATTTAAAAAAAGACTATAAGACAGATGTAGGTCTATCCTTGTCCTTCTTTCTCCCATCCTTGTCTCAGTCTGTTTTGCCTGCAGCACGGAATTGTCAGGGCCCTGAGAGCACTAATGGGCCTTGATAGCACAGAGCAAACTCAGCAGCTCCCCTCCCTCCTGCTGGGGGCTGAATGGGGCTGCTGGGGCAGTCCGAGGAATTTATTAGGATGATATCGAGATTCCAGGAATTTTCCAGTCGCAAAAGCTTGCTACTGCCTTCTAATGTTTTGAGAACATTTAGCAAAATATTAAAATTTATATAAATATAAGAATTTAGCCTTTTTAGGAGCAGGTTTTGCAAGGTAGGAGGGTTTCTGACTGACATCTCGTGTGTAGCATTCTTTGGCTGAGGTACCTGCACTGGTTTCTGTGCTCCAAAAGAGACTCTGGGTGATCTGTCCAGGGCTGGGTGTCTTGGTGAGGCTGTTATTACATGGATTTATATTGCAAAGAGTGTGATGTTGAAAGTTTTTTGGGTCTTAAAGGTTTGTCAACTAGCTTGAGATAGGTGGTAAATACTATCTCTAACAGGACCTTCAACTCCAAATAGTCAAATGAAGAGATTAAATTAAAATGTAGCCCTTTTAAAAGGGCTTAATATCTTGCAATGCATAAGTAAATACACTCTGAGCATATCAAGAGCTGCAAATTACTTCAGTTTTTTGCTGCTTTTATACAAGCTATAAAATACAGTATGTGTTTTGAAAGCATGTAGTATGTATTTCAATGCCAGCAATTACCCTTGTGCAATGGTGAAAATAACATTTTACCCTCTTTGTGTTGGTGAAGGCTTACAGGCTTGGCCATGCCTGGCAACATGAGCACCCTTCAGGGTGCCCAGCACGTGGCCTGCGCTCCCTTCGAGGATGAACATGGAGAAAACGTTTGGAATATTTCTGGCTGATCTGCACAAAAATGACACCAGCCCTCAGCAAACACATAATAGCTGCAGTGTGAAATGTACTTTGGAAATTTGCATTAGACTGCTGTCGTTCTGACACGTCCAAACTGCTTTCAAGTGATGAAGTTATCAATCCCTGATTGACAGAACTTGTGCCTTTGTCCTGTGCACAGAAGTGCAGTTTGCTGCCAACAAATGTGAGTGCTGAGGTGCTCCTCAGGTCCCCACTGAATGATTGTTCTCTCTTCATTTTCAAGTCAGTGGTGTTGGAGTCCAGGAAAGCTGGAAAGTTTCTCCTGTTGTTCTGAGGGGTCTGAGACCCCTCCGGGCACCCCAGGGGGACACAGCCTTTGATCTATGCCCCTGGAAAAAACTTCTAACACTCCTGGACGAATTGAAAGCATCAAAAGTGTGACACAAATTGTAGTTAATTTATCACAAGGTGAAAATTTATAGTATCAGGTTTTGTAGTATATAGGTATATGGAGAGGAAACATGGAGACTTTAGGACGTTGTCCCTGGATCCTCTTCCCTCTCCCTCTTCCCTCTCCATGTTCCACTCTGAAGAAGGCACAGAGTGATTGGTAGAATGGGTTTGAGGTAGAAGAAACGTGTTAGAAAGATTTGGTAGTTATTGGTACAAAATGAAAAATATCATCCGCTGTGGTTAGTTATTGGATGATAAGGTTTTAAAAACATGCTGCACACAAGAACCAGCAGCCATTGTAGCTCTGGACCTTCAGTGACGAGCCAGGCACAGGCTGTGCTGAAAACCTGATAAGAAAACTAATAAACAACCTGAGAAACTGAGCAAAAAGCTTTGTCTCCTTCATTCCTGATATGGGACTGATAAAGAAGAAAAACCTCACATTTAGGGGTCAGAAGACCCCTCAAGTGGCGCAAATCCTTCACAAGACTTCTTTTGTGAGGGAGTCATTACAGTTTAAGGGCATGTAAACTGGAAATGAACTTTTCTCAGGTGTGTTTAATGTGGCCATGTGGGCAATATTCCATCCCAGGCAGTGTCCTCTCAGCCAGCCCACATCACAGCTCTCAGCCTGGTGCAAATGACTGAGGAAGCCTTTCCTCCAGAGGACTTAAAACAGCTTGAGAGAAAACATAAGCCGCTTATTATCTACTCAGGCATTTTCTGTGTGTGTGTGTGTCCAGCTCAGCTGGAGCAATGTTTCCAGGCTTTCTGCCCGTATCCCCCTCCTGTGGAGAGCTAGGTCTCTGCAGAGAGGGAGGGAAGGGTGCTGTCCCTGGTGCTGTCCGTCTGTCACGGGGCTGTCAGTCCACGCAGTGACTTTTGCAGCCGTGCCAAAATCCATTCTGACCTTCTGCTCCGTGTAGGTCTGGGATGCCGTTTGAATTTTGGTTTGTGTCCTGTCGCTTACAGCATTTTGTCACTTGTGTGTGATGTTTTCTCACTCGACTTTCGTGATCCTGAACTTTTGGAGCAATAAGTACAAACACTTCTTTTAGACCTTTCTCCAATGCAACAATTTCTTTCAGAAGAGAAGAATTTTTTCAAAGTGATTTTTATTCTCCAGCCCCTGCAGTTCTTGCAGCCTTCCAGTAGCAGTTTGGTCCTCTATGGACACTTAAGATTCTCTTTTTAGAAAATATAGGGATGACCTGGAATTTTGATGCTTTCTATAAAATTTGCAATGTGATAGGCTGTGTTCATAAAGCCTATAGTAATAGCCAGTCTTTTAATTGGTTCTTTTTATAAACCTATTCTAGTTTGTAAGAGTTACACAGATGGAAAATGATGGTGGGGAGAGTAATTTAATTCTTTTAATCATCTGCTTTGCTCACGGCAGGTGGGAATCCAGAGTAGCTTTTCTGATACAACTGCATAATTTGAGATAGCTTTGTAAATATTACAAGGCTGTTTTTTGGCCTGTGTCTTAATATGAGCCACTGAATAGATGATGCTCTTACTCTGCTCTCCAAAGAGGGATGGTTTATTGCAGCAGCTTGAGAACTGAGTCTTCAAATCCCTCAAAACATCTTGGGTGTCCCTGTAGGTTAAGTGGAAGACTGAAACTTGGCCTGAAAACCTTGGGCAAGGCAGCAGGGGACATTCACAACTCCCACCACTAGCTGCCTGCTTAAACAGAGGTCTGGAAAATTTATTTACAGAGTGACAAGGTTTGAGTGCGCTGAGACTAATGGGGAACTGGAGGTGATTTTACAATGTATCTTGTGTGCTTAACATAGGCCAGAGAGAAAAGAGGCACTGCTTTGACTGAAGTCACCTGGGCTCGGTGCAGGGAGTGGGCCAGGCATGGCGGGCCTGGGATCCGGCTTCAGGGTCTTGGCAGGGAGCGGGCCAGGCGTGTCGGGCCAAGGGGTTCTGGCTCCTGGCTCGGTGCAGGGAGCGGGCCAGGTGTGCCAGGCCAAAGGGGTCTGGCTCCGGGCTCAGTGTAGGGAGCAGGCCAGGTGTGCTGGGCCGGGTGTCCGATTCCGGGCTCATTTCAGGGAGCAGGCCAGGCGTGCCGGGCCTGGGGTCTGGCTCCAGGCTCGGGTCAGGGAGTGGGCCGGGCATGCCGGGTCAGGGGTCCAGCTCCCGGCTCATTGCAGGGAGTGGTCCAGGCGTGCCGGGCCAAAGGGGTCTGGCTCCGGGCTCGGTGCAGGGAGAGGACCAGGCATGGCGGGCCGAGGATCCGTCCCTGGGTTCCGTGCAGGGAGCATGCCAGGGGTGTCCCCTTGTTCAATCAACTCCCAAGAGGCAAATAAGTGACATGAAAACAAACCAGCTCATCTGGCTGAATCCTTACTTTCTCCACTCTGATTCAACATTATTAAGGCTCAAGATTATCAGTGACGGGACTTGGTAGTTAAACTCTCTTTAATCAGACGTCCAGAGTGTGAAATGATGGTAGGCAAGATTTCCAGTTAAGAAAGATTTCAAAGTGCTACCAAAAATTATGTGGAATAATCTGCTTTCTTGGGAGGTGTTTTGTGTCTTCTGCTTCCATGTGGAGCTCGTGGCAGAGTAAGGAAAATAGAAAGAGAGAGATACCACCAGTCTATGGGTTCGTAGCAAGAAAGGTACTGGGGCAGCAAAAGGAAGAATTGTCTTCATGAATATATTTAATAATAAATACAGTTTATTATTATTTTGTGGCTTTGGAGAGAAACATGAGGACATAAAAATTAGGTTGTTTCTGATCCTTCAGGAGAGGTGGTAAAACCAAATACAGAATTTGATCCCAGGCTGGAGCAGTGAATGTTTCCATGGTCTGCGGGTCCCTGGAATCTTTCATACTTAGTGAAGCCCTGGCACATTTCTGGTAGAGTTTTAGGGGATATTTTGGTGTCTAAGAGGTTCTGAAGGATTCAGTAGTCAGCAACATACCCTGCTTTGTTTTTTCTTATGGCCGTCATAGCAGATGTTACTGCAGAATAAGTTTATAGGGAAACCCGAAGCTATAAACAACAGAGTCAGTGTCTCTAATGTTTGTTGGTGAACATAAAACAATAATAAAAATAATAAAATATTTATAAGCTTTCAGAAGTAATTACAATGATGAGGTGGAGGATTTAATTTGGAAGCAATAGCAAAATAAATGAAAAATTAATTTTCCAGACTTGCTGGTTCATTTTCAGACTTATTAAAAATAACTTGACCTCCTTGTAGCAGTAAGATGTGCCAAATTACCTGATTAACGTAAACTTATAATTCTGTTCTCCACCCATTGAAGTAATTGTGCAAGTGGGGAAGTTGCCTGTTCCTTTTTTTTTTTTAATCAGAGAACACATGAAAAGAGATGTGAGCTTTTACTGCTGATTATAGTGACTTTCATTTGCAGAACTGGCATTTTATGTTCTTCTGCAACACGAATAGACTTACAGAACCTGTGTTTTCACTGCAGAGGAGACATATATCAGAGGGTTTTAAATCAGATTAGTCTTACATTGGCTTGCAAACTAAGGTGAGGTAAGGGAATGCAACAAGTATTCCATTAAATTAAACATCATAGTGTTCGGATATAAATGCCGTTCTGAGGTAATTCCCATAATTTTACTCATTAAGACACTAAAATCAATGAACTTCTCAGTTATGGTGGTTGTGAACTGGTTGCGCTGAATTGCAAAATTATTTGGGAATGGTCTAGCTCTGCTTACCCTGAAACTGCCTGTTTTTGATGGCAGCACAGTTAGGTAACAATATAAAATCTCTTGGCTCATCTGTCTTTGAAACTTGAAATTCACTGTGAGTGTTTTCTTGCCAGAGCCTGGCATTGTTGAGTCTAAACTGAGAGGTGAAGTGGGACCCAAATAATGCCCCATCATGGTGGGGATGTTCACCTAGGAACTGAAATTACTGTCCTTGATGATTCAGTTGCTTATTTGCCAAGTGGATACAACAAAATAAAGCTCATTTACATCTAAGTCTCATGAGACTCAGTCAGCAGGCATTTTCTCACTTTCCACTTCTGCCCAGACCCCCTAAAAACCCTTCTATGTATTCCCTGGTTCCATGTATCCAAATCCCAAAGGCTTTTAGGTGGCACTCGGAGGAGGCAAGGCTTTCCTGCAGGAAGCAGCCCAATTCTTGTCATGTCTCCATCTGCTTCTTGTTTTGGTGTTTTGTTGGGGCACAAGAGGTGGAAATATCTCTCAGTTTGAGTCTCAACATCCCTATTTTATTTCATTTACTGTGTCTTACAGTCCAAGAGGAGATGCTGGCTGGAGGTGGGCTGGCTGCTGAGAGTGGTGTTGCATATGATACCTGTGCAAGTCTGGCTGTTTTGGGTTGCTGTTGGTATAATTGCATTTTTTTAGCAGTGATTTCAAGAAGAAATGTCTCTAAAGCATTTGTGCAAGGATTCCCGAAGTCTCAGAGCACTTGTTACTCACTTTGATGTACCTCCCTGGTTAATGGCCTCTCAGATTTTAGTCACTTGTGCTAATGGCTTTATTTGGCTCAGCATCAGTTTTGTGAAGGGTTCCGTGGGGAATCAGCATGGACTTGACTCTAAAACTGCTCATTAGGTGTGATGTGAATTCTGTCAGAAGAAGGGAAGGGGTGGACCCTGGCCAAGAGGTAAGTTCTTGCACTGAAGAGACAGGAGGTAAAACACTAAATCAGGCTGATATTAAGCAAGGAATATATCATACAGGATAAAAAAAAAGAGGCTGGACATGCCTGGAGCATTGACTCTCAGCTTGATCCCTTTATCCTCTTCTGAAATTTATGATGATCTGAAAGGCTTGAACCCTGTTCGTGAAGTGAGCTCCCTGCACGAAGCCTGGTGCCCCAGCTAAGTGTGGCCTCACACACTGGAGAACTTTCTGACATCATGGAAGCTTTTTGTCCTGTAGAAACACAAAAACAATGACTGCCTGTTACCGCCATACAGTATTTGTGTGCTAAATAACAGGAAGCAAAGGCCTGACCGAGCTTCTCTCTCAAATACCAACAGAATTTATTTCTTGCCTTGCCAGTTCTCCTTTCCTCTGCATGAAGACGTTGACATTTCGAAAGTGTTTGATTTTCATTAGAAACAAAAATGCATTCTCTGTCTCTGTAAATTTTCATTCCTTCAAAACCAGAGGCTGTGCTTCAAACATGAGGACGTGGGTGTTTTATTTTCTGGTTTGGAAGAAGTTGTCTGTGCCTGTGATCTGGACAGCCTGGAGACATAAATGTGCGAGGAGCCAGCAGTGCCTGGCAGGCATCGCTGGGTGTGTGGCTGGATTGGCCACTGAGGCAGCCTGAGCAGCTGCCTGGGTCCACTTCAAACACAAATAAAATTTGTGTACAACTGGCAAGTTCTTGCCAAGCACTTGAATTCCATGGAAAACCAACTTTTGGATGGAGATATGCTCCAACAGAAATTGATGCAGTTTTACTGTGCAAACAAGCCTGAAGTGCATCGTAGCTGAAACAACACTTTAGTTTCAGAATTATTTCTCTTTCAGTATTTTATTTGAGGATGGGAAGTGTAAGAAAGAATAAACAAAGCTCAAATAGAAAACTGGATTAAATGACCTGTCTGATGGAAAAAGCAGGTATGAATGGAGAATGAACACTAGAAATAAAAAAAGCCTTTGCAGTTTGGTGGAGAGGATCTGAACAGTTGTGTAATTCTTTCAGGAGCTTCAAGAAGGAGGAAAGATGGGAAAGGGTGGGTCATGTTTTAACAGTATGGGAAAGAGGGTGAAGGATTTTTTGAAGTCAACAGTTTTGCCTGGAGGATGTAACTTTTGTAGAAAATCCCTGTTGTTGGTTACTGCTGCTGTTGATGAGGATACTGAGTGGTGTTTATCAATGGTTTTCTTTCCTCCTGAGTGAGATGGGTGTGGGAACTCATGGATTTGAGAAGTGGGGCATGACCTGCTTTAACCTGTGCTCATCTAAGGGGAAACCCTTCCCACATTAGCTGTCTGGCTGTGCTCTGGCTGATGATCTCTTGTCTATTGAAGAGGATCAGACATCAGCTGAGAAAGTTTCTTCTGCAGGCTCATCACAAGTGGATATGACTCCAGACTGAAGGCCAAGCTGTGGAACTTGACCACTGCAGGTTAAAAAGCATGCAATGCTTGATCCAGCACCATTTAAAAAGCCTCTCAGATTTATCTTTCTTCTGCTGAGCCCATTTGGTGTGTGTCCATCCGGCTCTGAAAGTATTTTCAGCAGTAAGTTGGGTGAAGGCCATTGCCCACCCTTTGCCACCATGGGTGTTACTCAACGGATGTTTCTCGTCTCCAGGTCTGGGTGCAGACATCTCAGGTCTCTCAGAACTCCTGTGGATCTGGCTGGAGCCTCTCAAATGACCACTGCCAGCTGAGATTCCTCCCCTCTTTGTTCATTCCTGAACAGCTGACACAGCATTACTTGCTCAAACTAAAACCCACTTCACAATGTCAGTGAAATGGGTACTGGAACACAGATTAGCTCCCTCTGAGATTCTGGCCTCACAGACCTTGCTGTACACAGCAGATAATGGAGTTTGACTCGATGAATCCATCCACACCTGCCTGGGCACCACTCCTGGAGCTTGGTCCCTGAGATCCTGACTGGAACATATCTCTGTGGGCAGAGGGCTCCTTAGGGATTTACTTCCCTTTGCAAGGTCTAAGTAGCCTCATTAAAATCCACAAGTGCTTAAGGGTGAGAAAACAGGGCTCATGTTGCTTTATTTTTTTTTTTATAAAAAACCCTCTATTTCATATTGCCTTCTCTATCAGAAGAATGAGCAGCATATTGCACTCTATATGTTAAAGCACTTGGTTACATTTTTTTTAAGGTTCAAATATTGCACCAAACCTTTGATTATGTGTGGTGGTGTTTTTCATAAATTGTCTGAGAGAGAGCAAAAAGAACCTCCAAAGTGTCCTGTTGGGTTGCCCTAATCTCATTTTAATCTCATCTCTCCACCTCCAGGACCAGAACGTTATGTGAAAATTGTGTCATGGTGTGGAATGTGGATTTAGAAGATGCAAAGTTAATTCGCAAAGTTAATTTACAAATTGAGGATACCCTTATAAAATAACCTCTTAAACCTGTATTGAAATTATTTTGAAAGAAGCTGTTTGGACTTAAGGCCCCTTTTGCATTTTAATGGGTAATTACTCTTGGCATCACTAACAGTATATAACCCAAGTCCACAGCATCCCGTGGGGACAGAGGTAGGCTTGGATTTAAGGACGGCGCAGCAAATATTTTGTACTTTAGGGAAAGCCAATTTCCGTGGATCGGGGAGAAGAGAAATCCAAGGGTTTTGGCACTGAAAGCAGCAGCAGCATCGTGCATATAATCGATACAGGAGAGGTTATTACTTTTCCTTAGGAGCGGGGCTGGAGCCGGGGGAAGGTTGGGAGCGCTCGCAGCCGGCAGGAGAGGGCGGCAGAGAAACAGCTCCCGAATCCTGCACAGCACCGAAATTTTTAAGAGGAGCAAGAGCACATCGGAGCTCTCGGAAGCCAAATCCCTTTTTAAAACGGCAGCTTCGGCAGCCTTTTTTTTTTTTAAAAAAAAAAAAAAAAGTCCGTAACACTTTGAAAATGTCAAATTCCTGCGGCAGCCCAGAAGACGTGGGGAAGCAGCGAGGCAGAGATGGCAAGATAAGAAGGGAGGATGTGGATGATTCCCAACCAGAGGGAAAGAGGCTGAAGCTGGGGAATGAAGGAGGAAACAGTGGAAAGGACAGAGAAGCAGCAGCAGCAGAAGGTGCAATAATGCCTTGTTCAGGCAGAGAAGAGCCCGTGCCCGAAGGAGGAGGTGAAGGCAAAAGTGTAAGTGAGGATCTTCAGTGGCTCGGAGAAAGGGGGAAGGGCCGGGAGGTTACCTTTGAAATTATTTGTCATCCTGAAGTTGGTATTTGGGCATCAAGTAGAGCAGGACAAATGCAACCGAGTGTTCCCTCTCACTGGGGTCATAACCACGGTCCTCTTTAATTTCTCATCTTGCCTACATGCTTTTCAGTGCAGGAGTGTGTATTTTTATCTGACTCTCCCTGTCAGCTGCTTGCAAGATTTATATGTCAGAGAAGTGATTCCTTTTTTCATGGGAAGAGGGGGGGAAGGAATATTAACTGTTAAACTTGCTTTTCAGCTCTCTAAATCCGTTTAGAAATTGGGTAAGTACTGGTGCATTGAGTTGGGCAGTTTGGGTTGTTTATTGGTGTGTCCATTCGGACTTACAGCTGCATTTATGTCGAGTAGCACTGTTTTACAGCTGGGGATGGGGGCAGAGCCTCCAGGAGAGGAGGAGAATTGCTGCTTAGGGATCTCATCTGGCAAGACGTTGCTAAAAAAGAGCTGCCGAGCAGTTGCCTGTATAAACACCAGCCTTACCAGATCTCTACAGGAGGTTAACTTTGCTGCCTGGGTATTTAGCTCAGCTACTGTGCCTGCCAGCAGAAGGCTCGGGGGAGAGGGGGCGAGCATATGGATCCCCAGCCAGCTGAGGCTTTTCCTCTCAGGGTGCAGCTGGGACCAGGTACCTTTCCTGGGCACATCCCGGCTGCTTCCCTTGGCCAAAAGTGCAGGGGGAGGGTGGTGGGAACAATGCCTTGGGTGTGGGATGTTTCCAGTTTGGGCTGTCATAGGGTGAGATTGTAGCTTCAGAACTCACTTGAGAGCTGCTGGAGATTTTAGTGGACTGATTTTTGTCCAGAAGTTTTGTGAAATTTTTTTTTCCTTTTTTTTTTTTCTCTCCTGGGATTGATATCCTGAATTTAGACATGCTTCTTCAAATGAGGAGCTAAGTAGATGCTCAACGTTTCGGTAGGAATTTAATTTTTAAATAATTTGAAAGATGGCTTATTCAGTTCGTTCTTGGTGGAAGGTCATCTCTAAGTGCAACAGCTTTCCTGAGCTACAAAAATATTTAAAATATGTGTAGAGTGTCGGTTTGTTTATGCAAGCAGAAATCTCTTTTATCAAGCCATGTAACTGCATAGAGTTGCACTTTGGTCTGTGTTTTGGGTTTCCAGTGCTTTGGGTAGGTTCTTTTTGACTCTCAGACAGCAAAGTAGCACTCTTGTTCTTATACTGCTTCTGGCAGAAACTTATTTTTCCCCAAAAGAATTGCAAAATACGGGCAAGCTAATTGGTCAAATCATAACACTTGCTTTTGCCTGTTTTTTTTTTTCTTTTTTACCTGAGATTAAGGATTTTAAATCCATTCTACTTTGAAATCCATTTATCACTTCGTGATAAATACCCAGAAGTGAACACCACTATGACTCATGGTAAAAGTCTTTTTGATTGTACATCTTATTATAATACTTAATTAGGAAGTTACTGAAAAATAAGCCCTAATTGAATAAATTTATTTTGTCTTTTAAGGGATCAAAGCAGAGTATATAAGAATGAGGCATACCTGAGTCAGTGGTCTCTGCCCCATCTGGTGAGGCCTGGTTTACCCCCTGATTAATGTTCTGCTGCTGCAGCAAAGTTTTGTGCTGGTGAATACCTGTCCTTTTTTGTCCTTTCAAGGACCTGGTATAGCTACTCCAACCTTACATTTCATCGGGGTTTGTTAAAAATATTAACAAAGCAAATCTTTTAATGAGCAATTATTGCACTGCTTGTCTCTCCCCAAATCAATTCTTAAATAGTTTTTATAATAAAATAATTGTTCTTATAGTAAGTCTTAAATTAAACTGAGTTTGATTCAAAATTCCTCAAAGCTTGGTGAAGCTCTTCTTTCCCCTCACTTGATTGGATTCTTGCTTGGGATGTCTCACCACATTTTGCATAAAGCTCCAGTATTTTTCCTCCCCCCTTCTCATTTAAATCTGTCTGATTTAAATGGAGGCATTATTAAAAGTTAATTATGTGACATTTGAAATTCTGTTAACATGAAGCTCTTTCTAAAAGCAATAAAAGCTTGTTCAACGATGTCTGTAAGTGTGTGTTACCTTGTAGAGAGCAAGCTACTGGAGAGGGTGGACAGTGTGCCCTTAGGAAACACGGGCATGACTTCATTTCAGTGCTTAGGAGAATCTTTATTTTACAGGCATAGTGGTATGGGTAATCAATGCATGCATTGGAGGAACATTTCCTAATAGTCCATTATGTCTTCCATTTTAAAGAGGGACATTTAAAAAAATTATAGGCTTTGACTCATTTTTGGACTAGTAATAGAAAATGAGCACAGTGTGCTTGCTATTCTCTGTTTATTCCACTGCTATTTGCCTCGTCCAACATCCATTCCTGGGTTTAGAAGAAAGAAATCTATGTTGGTCAGCTGCTCCAGCTCATTATTCCACTTATTATGAAATCACGGGTGATGGAGATTGCAGACACCATGTATATTTTATGCTTCTTTGGTATCCTGAGTTTATAGCAGTAGTTGCTGCTGGGCACAAGCTTGTTGCAGAAGGAGGTTTGTGCCACTGGACAGAGCTCTTTTCCCTGCCTTGGGAATGAGGGGCTGCATTTGCCAGCAACTGGTTGGCAGCAGTACCTGGAGGGATTCCTTCCCTCAGTGCTGGTGACTGGTTCATGTGGTAACCCGGGGTGAAAATGTAATTGTTAATTTAGCTGTCTATTCAAATAATTTGCTTCTTGCCTTCTCTTTTTATTGCTTTCCTTTCCAGCGAGGAAACTGCTCCCAGCAGGTGTGAATCACACAGTCTCAGGCCATGGAATTTTTCCCTCTGTAATGTTTCTTCCTGGCATAGCACCAGAGCAAAGGCTTTGGTTCAAACGGAGGGGATGCAGCCTTTGTAGTGAGGTTCAACTTGAGAAATCCCTCATTTGCTGCAGATGGTGTAGAATTAGCATTGGGCAGAGCTTGTGAGTCACTGCTTTTCATCAAGAGTTTGGGTAAAAGTCTTTAACCAGGGTCTCTGGAGAATTCCATCTCCCCCTTGTGTGCCTGGAGGACAGCCACAGCTCTCAGCTCTGTGTTTGTCAACCCCTGGCCATATACTGGAAATTTTTAACTTGGGGTAAAGTTTTATATACTGAAATAGAAAAATGTATGAAGAATGAAACTTGCAAGTCCTGAATTCTTTCCAGGCTGATGGACACATTGAGAAGTTGTCATGAGTTACCCATGAGTGATCGTCAGGGGCTTGCATCCCTGTAATCCATGTATCCTCGTCTTTCAAGAGTAGTCCTTTTTATCTCTCTTTGACCAATTGTCCACATGCCTGGTGAAGGTTCTTTGGATTTTGGTGTGAAGATATTTCTGTACCCACAAGGCCTCCTTTGTTATGAACCAAATGTTTTCCCCTGTAAATATTTGTGCCAGGTTTAGAGAACAGGGCTGGGTTTGGTTTGACTTCTGTAGTGTTCCCACAGGAGGCAGCTCCCTAAACTCTGTTTTCATCTGTAATGTCACCTGTGCCAGGAGAGAGCTCAAACTTTTACCTTTCAAGCAGCTTTCAGAATGGCTTTAATGCATTTGTGAATTAAGGTACTGTTTTGGTTTTTTTTTTTTTTTTTTTAAATTACCTTTGTGAATACTTGGAAAGGGTAGAAGTACAGTGAAGAGAAAATGCAACTTTTTGTTGCTAACACCAGAAGTAACATATTTATTCAGTTTTGGGGCTGTCATGTTATAAAAGAGTATGTGAGAAAAGTACCTGAAAAAGTGCTTGATACTTTGTAGGAGGGAAAACTGGTTTTGCTGGTCAACTCTGAAGAATTGACTACACCAAGCTTGTATCATGTGACAAATCCAGCTTTCTAAATCTCAGCTGTTGGTAGAATTGTAAATTCAGTTAAGATGGGGAGATGTGATGTGCTATGCAATGTCCTGGTCTTTGCACAGAGAACAAATTGAACCTTGTCATTACTTGGAGTAATTGAGTATTCCTAAAGTGTGGAAGAACACATCTTGGAAATCTGAGAAACAATGACTGAAAAGCTGATCATTTAAAAGGTCGTTTCTCAGGAGAGGAAGAGTTTTCTAGAAATTAAGATACTATCTTGGAGCTTCAGCTCGAGATAAAATTCCCTCATTTGAAGGATGGGTCTGGATCCATGGTATCAAATTAGAAGCTCCATCAAGACCAGGTAAGGATGTAGGAGCTGAAACCCATCTGGATTCACAACTTCAGTGTGAGCCTCTGTCCAATTTAAGGTGCTGATTTTTGGCTCTCAGGGTTCTAAGCAGATTGAACTATTCTGCTATCAAGGCTGTGGCTTAGTTCTTTTTCTCCCCTCTTTATAAAAATGTTTCAATATAAATAATGTTTTTATTGAGTTTCTTTTGCCCTCAGATGTGATGGAATAGATGTGTTTTAGGAGAGCACAATAGATTTGAAATGTTTTGAAGAGCATGACATTTGGAATTTGTTGAAGTCTGCACCTGCCTTTCCTCTTTCCCTTTTCGGGTCTGATTACCTAATTAGAGGATAAATTAAGGATTTAATCTATTGGCTTGTTAGGCAAAGTGTGATAGATGCTGGAATTACTGCTTTTGTTTTTATTCAGAACACAATCAAATTCTGTGATCCAGGACAGAGACGTAATTATTTGCCTTTGGAGGTGGGAAGAAAGCAGATGATAATTCTTTAGAAGTCAGTGGTGGTATTGATATAAAGTGCTGGAGTTACTTCCACAGGAGTATTTGCTAAATCAAAGTAAGGGAGCCTTTGGTAGAAAGGTGTGGATAAATCAGAAACTGGCTTGGGCTCGATTCCAAGAACAAGTTGAAGGGAAATGCTCTCCCTAAAACTGATTCATCCTCCTGTTAACCTCTGGCTGGTGTCAGTAAACAGTGTCAGCAAACAATGTCACTGCAGCTTGGGCAGGAATAATTGCAGTAAAGATTTGCCTGAGACACGGAAAGGCAGCAGAAAGAGACCCTTCTGAACGACCTTGCTTTGCCATTTTTCCTGTAGCTGTTGGGACACAGCACTGGATGGCAGGGGGTGAGTGTGCAGAACTCGAGGCTTTGTGTGGGTTTTCCTATTACTCTGTCATGAGCAAATAACTGCCTGTTTCCCACAAGCAATTCCAACCAAGAGCAACGTTGGCCAGTGTTTACTCACTGGAAGTTCACTTTCACTGATAAGGAACATTCATGGAGCCTTTCTATCCCAATTTGAGTAATCAATTACCTAATATTATAATTTTTGTAGAGTGGCTGGAATATTACTTTTTGATTGGAATTACAACTAAAATGCATTAAAACCTTCCAATGTGCAAAAGAAGAAATTTGTGGTCTATGTTGAGTTAGTGAAGATATGAAATGAAAATATTTATATATTGCTCTTATTTGCTACATTTTCTCCTTCTGTATGCCTGTGTTAGCCATGAAAAATATTTTTATTTCAAGTCTGTGATTTGGAGATTAATAGAATTATTTACTTTACTTTGGGATTTTTTAATATTTGCAGTTTTAGTCATTAGCCTGGGCTACAACAATGAGGAACACGCCCCAGAAGCTATGCAAAAATTTAAAATGGAATCAGGCTGGTGCCTCACTAGCTTTCCCTTTCCTATGGAGTACTCAATGTTCAGACTCATTTGAGATGCATTATTACTAAAGAGTTGCCTATTTTGTTCCATTAAATTAGGCTGCAGGATCTGCTGCGCTGCCACCCATGTAATTTCTCCCTCAGGAATGCACTTAAATGTGTTCTGATGCTCTAATACTTTGCCCACTGTGCAGTTCTTAAACAGCCCAAGTAGTTATAGACAGTCTTGTCTACATTAGAAAGGATCTTATCCTTTAAATTCAGAATACAGAACATTTGCTTTTGATGGCTCTCTTGTGTTCTGATCTTTCCTTCTGGCACCTTAAGATACTTTTAAACCACGGCTGATCTTAACAGGGCTCTGTGTTTTCTCTCAAAGAGCTGAGCAAGGGCAGCACAGGATCAGCCATTAATGGGTGCACTGAAAGGGCTCTGCATTTCCTCAGCTCCTGTCAATGTTTTGGTGACGTTGATTACCCTTAATAGTAATGAGATGGTGAAAAATTAACTGATTTTTCCCAACATTTCCATTCTTTTTAATGTCTATGGATAGAACAGATTCCTGTTCTAGGTGAGTTGTGCAGTGCATTCAACATGTATTTTCTTCAGTGAATGTTGTTTTTCACAAAATGAAGGCTAATCACAAAAAATATAAATGGATTCAGTATGTAAAATGATGAAGTCACCACACTGAGACTGCCTTAGTTCCTTGAGCTGGGCCATAACTAAATGGAAATTGAACATTCTTATCAATAATACACTAGGGAAGTAACATCTGTTCTGAGATGCTGAGGGGTTGTTTTTTCATTCACTAAAATATTTATTTCAACTAAAAAACCCTAATCTTTTCACTGTCTCCAGAGGGCAGAATCATTGACTGTTATGTTTAGAAGCTGTCTGTGAAGTATAAGAGTCTATATAAAATGGAAAGGATGCTGATTGAACAATTAATCACTTTTTGCTTAATTTAAAATAAAAAATGACATTATAGAAAGCTGTTGCATTAGCTCTAAAAAAAAGACTGATTCTTGGAAAAGTAGCAGAACAAAATTCCTCTCACTGCAGGCTGGTTTCCAACTCTTGCAGCACAATAGTTTTTGGTGATGTGACAATGTTTTCTTCTAATTACCCAGTGTTGTGTTACATGTGTTACATAAAGATTGGTGTTCTTGGCCACTCAGGTATAGATCCTTCTTAGATTTTAAAGCTGGAATTGACTGCTAGACCCTGGTTTCTGGTAAAAGTTAATACTATCTCCCTAAATTCTGTTTGAGCTAGAACATGGAGTTTTTTATAAAAACACCCACTGTTGATTAAAGGCTTCAGGTCATGGACATTTCCTCCAGTGTCCAGGTAAATTTCTTTCTGTAGATAACTATTCTTAGTATAAAAATATAAATCCTTGCCTGGAGTTGGAATTTGCCCAACTGCTCATCCCAGGCTGAGTAGATTTTTTTGCACCAGATGTTATTGTCTCAATGACAGGAATAAACTCATCTCCTCCTCCTGTATAAGCCAAGCATCTGGATCCATGTGCTTTGTTTTCCATCCTGCAGGTCTGTGTTCCCCATCTGAAATAATTCATCTGTGCCCTCGCTGGCTCCTTGCAAGTTCAACATTTTTGCAGAAAGCTGATTCTGCTGGATGTCCCCTGTTAATATATCAGTGGTTTAGGTACTGTTCTGGCCTGGGCTCCAAGTTCATTTACCAACAGCTGCTTAAGGTCACAAACATTCTGTGTTTGTCCATATGGAAGTGCATTTTTGTCAGGCAAGCCCGGAATTTATGACTGCAATTTGATTTAAATTGTCTGAAAACTACCAATGACTTGGTAGTACTTTCTCCAATTCACTGGGGAACAAAAATATCACTAAATAATATTCATGGAAGAACAGATCCTTGTGGGATGTTAATTTCAGAGGCATCTCAATTGGAATGACTCTGCTCGTGCTCCTTTTTATTTTCATTTTTTTTCTCCCCTATGTGCTCAATTTTAATTCATTTTAGAGTGTCCTGTGTAGCTGTGCACATAAATGTATCTTAGTACTCCAGAGTGGTTCCTCAACTGTGATTTAAAAAAAAAAAATCATTATATAACAGAGCCAAAAAATCTAAACTGAATTAATATTTTGTTATCTGCTGACAAATGAATTTTGCCTCAGTGATAACTTTCCAAGACCCCTAATTTTCCCAGCTCAGTTTGGGTGATTGTGGCACAAGCCCTGTGTGGTGTCTCAGGACTCAGCATCTCTAGCCTGGATGTAAGGGAGCTGCTAAGGCTGTTCCCTTGGGGGTATGTGCAGGGTGGATTGTTGGCAAGGAAGCTTTCAACCAAAGTCCAGTGAGGAAAGGAAACCCAGAAAAAGCCCATCTGTGTGGCTGAAATAAATCCTGGGCCAAGGTGGGTCTCCAGCTGCTTGGTCCCTGCGTTGGGATGGTGTGAGGGTGCTGGGAAGGGACCAGGACAGCCCAAGTCACACGTTTGCTGGAGACATGTGATCAGTTGGGGTCTAAATCCCAGGTAAAAGAAATCTCTCCCCTGGAGGTGTCTGGAATCACCCCTGGGTGCTCAGAACCAGGCGGAGGGAGGCCAGGGACCATCAGCAGGAATGGTGAGCAGCGAGTTCCCCTGGGAGCTGTTGGCACAACTCCAGCTTTTGGCACCTCTGAAGAATGACTCTGTCAGAGGTGGGGACAGTTTGGGTGCGAGCCCTGGTAGTCTCTGTTTTGTTCTGTGTCATGATAAGGCTCTCTTGGTTTGTGCAATGTCAGTGTTGTCTCTGCTAGAACACCCTGAGCCAGGCTGCAACAGGCAAGGCTCTCACAGCACTGATGTGTGGAGCACCTCCTGCACAAGCTCAGCAGAGTGAGTGCCTGGTAGTGCTGAGAGGACAGAGGTGCGGTTTTGTGTTGTTTTTTTTTTGTTGTTTGTTTATTTTTCACTAGGGAAAAAGCATAATTCCACAGAGTAAGGTCTTTGCTTAAACCACCTAGTAAAGAATAAAAAAAAAAAATCAGTAATTCCCAATATTTCATGCCAATTGCTTGGTTCTCTCATGGTAGTCTTCATTAGAACTCCACAAATATGTACAAATATAGAACAAACAATAACTTCCTTTTATCTATTTATGCTCTTGAAGCTTGTTCTTGTAAAATGAACAATTACTTAAATTGCTAAAGTAGATTTTTTTTTAATACCAGCTGCATAATTGCTAAGCTTGCTGCTCTTAAATCTATTTGCTAAAGGAAAGGGGCTCTTTTGTGTGCTATTCCTCAGCCCTTCTTCTGGAGGTTCTGAAGAAGCTGTTAGAGATTACTGATTCAGTATTGAGATCTGAACACTGCCAGTAGAGCGAGGTTGCAGAATGGAATTGGTTGCATGTGTTTTATGTGATTGTGCAGATGTGTGCACATCCTTGGTGCTACTTTAGTCATGCATCAGTTTTAGTAATTGCCAGGAATACTTTTCTTCTTCTGAGCCCAAACCCCAAAATACCCTACTTGATTAACGTCTGATTTTTGGCATGCTGACCTGAGGAATCCTGGAAATGAAATGTACCTGTAAAAAAAAGCTTTCAATTTTCTCAATCACTGGCCCCACTCCTTGGGCTAAAGAGTTGTCTGAAGAAAATGGTAACTTTCAAGGTGTAAAATCTGCTCCCTGTCCTCTCAAGAGATTGCTAGGAGTTTGAAAAGTCACTGATCTTTTCTTTCTGCTCCTCTTTAGTTTGGGCTTTTAAAATTGATTCCACTGGGAGCAGGAGAATGGACACTCAGGGGGTGTAGAGCATGGTTCTAACTGGCAGAGATCCCTGATCCCAAGTCTGTAGTAGGATAGTTGGTAACAGTTTGTTTATTTACTCAGCAATAGGATCAGGAAGATCCTAAAATGAAGATCCTAAAAGAAATGGACATTTGTGTGTCCCTTACTGGGAATGTTGGGTTATGGAGGCGATGCCAGCTCTCTCTGCTGTCCCAACATTGAAACTGGCCCAAGGCAGTATCCAGACCATTCTGCTTACAAAAACAAGCACTCAAAACACAGAAGCACCCACTTTCTGTATAGTGCCTTGTAGCTAAATAATCCCAAAGGCATCTGTTGTGAGGTGCTTCAAGTGTCAAAGAAGTGATCAGGAGCTTCAAGTATCAAAAACTTCAAGTTTTATCTGTAATAAATGACAGAAAATCATCTGAACAGCCTTCCTTATGAAGGCAGTTTATTATTTACAGAGACCTTAGAGGGGATTTGGAGGCAGGTTGATGAAATGTCACTGCTTTCACCTCACAAAGTAATTGTATTTTAATGAAGTAAAGCCTCTCAGTTGAAGAGATGATGTTGGCTGGTAGGAGAATACAGACAAAATGTAAGGAGATAAACAGGGAAAGAATCTTTTTTTTCTTTCTCAGAGGTGTCAAGAAGAGAGGGAACTAATTCAAGGAATTGTTGTGAAGCCCCCAAGGTGCTTCCCTGTCCTTGATGCTTCTTCCTCAAAATCCGGAGGTACTGTTTGTGCTCCCTTGAAACAAAGGAAATCAGTCACTGAAGTCACAGCAGCAGAGGATGAGCCCTGTGTCTCGCTGGGGCTGGATGTCAGCTTTTGTTTGAGCAGCTTTCCTGGCCTTTGACGAGGTTCAGATAATTTGGTTCTCACTGCAGTGCTTGACTTGTGCCGTTTGTCACGGGCAGAGCTCTGGCTGCACCTTGGTGGCACTGGGTGCTGTCCTGCAGGTGTCCTGCAGCAGCCACAGCTTCAGCTTGTGGTGTCCCCAAGATCCATTCTTCTTCAGGAAATCAGGAAAAAGGATGTGGCTGTGTATCTGACACGTTTTGTTTTCTCCCTTTGCGTGGTGATTTTCCACCTATATCTTTGACTCGGAAAGAAGTTAAAATCTCTTTGTTTTAGTTGTACTTATATTAGTTCAGTTGAGGATCCCCTGACTCCAAAAGTGACTTTATCAGCACAATTTTCTGTGAATTAGTTGCATGACATAAAGCAAGTAGTTCAAATTCTCATATTCTAGGATTAGCCATTTGTAAGCAGCAACATCTCCATTAAGTTCAACTAAAACTTATTTTGAAAAGTATCATGAGTTTCTCTGGTGAAAGGTTCATCTGAATTTAGGAAATGTGTTTAGTTGTGCTGGTAATAAAAGCCCAATTTCTTCTGAAGGGCTGATAAGCTACAGCTTGAGGGTAACTTTACATATTCAATGTAAATTTTTTCTCATTCAGTGCCAGAAAGTCCTGCAAAGGCCAGGCAGACTCCCCAACCTTTGAAATTAAGTTTTCAGTATGACTACAGCAGAGTTTGATTTGCAAGTACAGTATCTAATTTCCTTTAGTTTTGGCTTAAGGGAGCTGGTTGATTCCTATGCAACACCCAGTGGGCAAACTCTGTTTTCACTTAAACTGAGAGTGCAAAACCTCCAGAAGGGACATTGGGATCTTCCTAAATCTCTCAAGACCTGAGCCAGAATCTGATTTTCATATATCCTCAAAACTTTAAACCACCTGATACTTTCTGCAGAATTGACAGAACATTAAACAAATTGTGATGTCTGTTTTCTTGCGTTTAATTTTTTCTGTTCTTTATTGTATGGTGCATTTGCATGAAAATGACATTTTGAAGATGTAATCTGTTCCTGATGCTAGTCCCTCACCTGGAGGCACAATCTCTGCTTGGATTTGCAATTAGTTACTGTGGAAATGATTGCTGCAGTGTCAGGGCTGGTGCTTGCTCTTGGGTGGAAAGGGAGCAGCAGGAGCTGATGAATACTTAAACCACCCAAGTTTTATGCAAAGATCTCTGCAAAATTACACACACCAGGGGAAAGATGAAATCGAGAAGCCACACAGACTAAGTGGAACGGTCCTAAAAATGTTTCCATCCCTGACCTGTCTCTCGTCATGCTGGTGTCAAATTAGGAACAAGTTGTGCTGCAGAAGGAGCTGAGTTTATTGGAGCCTGCAAGGAAATGCCCAGAGCTATTCTCAGACTATTTTAACTTGATTAGGACACCTGTGGTTAGAGCAGGACTTCTGTTTTCTGAGGGAGGAAATCATCACTTCCAGATATACATCAAGAGTTCCTGAGATACGATTCAGGATAAGAATGGTGGCTTGAGCCAAAATCCACCTCTTTAGCCAAATCCACCTCTCAAACAGAACAATACAGAAGTATTTTAACATCGTTTAAAATCCTAGAAATGTGTTTTTTGAGAAAGCAAAGCAGATCTGGGTTGAGGTAACTGCATCTTCTGGGAAAGGGATATTTTGTAGTGCAGGTGTCTGTGCCAGCCCCTCAGTTCTGCCTCTGTCCTGTTCCGGGAAGATGCAGCAGGTGCCTCTGATGAAGTGTGGACTTGAACTCCTGCGAGGCTGAGAGGGAAGAGCTAAACTGCTTCTGCAGTTCCCTGAAGGTTTCCCTCCCTTATCATGATTTGCTTTCTTCCTAACAAGTTCTCAGTTTGTGCCCTCCTGGCTATCAGAAGATCAGATATGTTTTCAGTTCTGTGGGTGTTCTCAGAATGTCTTTGGGAAAGTTACCAAGAGCAGCCTTGCATGTTGTATTTGGTACCAAATACAGGATTTTAGTGTGTGTGGAAAATGGTGTTAAAGAGGGAATGTCTCACTCAGATAAAAGTGTTTGTTTGACTTTACCCCGCATTCTCAAATTAATTTTCAAGCCAATGAGGTTTTTTTGTTGTGGGTTCATTCACTTTATGGATTAGGAGCAGGGTTGAGGGAGATTCCTTCACAGTTTTCATGGAGATGAAACACCCAACATAAAGCAAAGCTGCCTCCTCTCCTTGCAGCATGAGGTGCCTTGTAGAACACAGTCAGAAACTAAAAATCATGAGACCTGATGCAGGATAAGATGAGGTGTTTCCCAGCAAACGTCTCCCAACATGTGCAACAGGCAGGGAGAATGAGGAAATTGCTCCCTGGAAAAGGTACCCAGACAACTGAATTGTTCCTGATGACGTTGGTACAGTGGGTGTGAACTCCACTGACAGGGCAGGCTGGCAGTGCAAATTAGCTCTAATGTCTGGGTCAGGGAATAGCGTAAATCTGTGCCACAATAATTTTGTAATTACCAAGAGAACTGTGAGAATAACAATTGCCTTTTATGATACAGATGCTTTGGAAAGCCTCACAGGTTTGTTCCATTTGAATTCTGGATGCTGCTGTGTGGTACTGGCCTGGGAGGTGGGCAGCTGGACACAGAGAGGTGTGAGAGCTGATAAAATGTGTCTCACCGTGCATCTGCATAGACAGCTCACATCCCAAAATAACACCAGGAGCTCTGAAACCCAAACCAAGCGCTGAGGCCGTTATCACATTGCCTTCAGTGAGGGCACAAATCAATGCTTCATCCTCTCTGCCCTTTCTGAAGGTGTTTTTAGAATCTTGGTGCTTAGGAATCCCCTATGGTCGCTCTTGTTCCCTCCCTCCCTCCAGCCTCCCCTGTCCTTTCGTGTCCCTCTCTTGCAGAGGGGATTTGGTGCTCAGGAGCCAGCACAGCTCCCCAGGGTTGTGGCTTTCACCTGAGACTTCAGGAGCTGCAAGAAAAAGCTGCTAATTAGAAAATGGACTTGCTTTCTACCTCTGTGGCCTGTTCATCGGCAAGATATGAATCTTTTAATTTCCTTGAGTGATTAGGGAGCTAAATTTCAAGCTTGCTTTTATCATTTTGTGTCAGTTTGCTTTCTTCCACTTTGCTTTATTATCATCAACAATAAATACACTTTTACCTTCCCACTGTAAATGCTGGAAGGCTGCAGTGGGAAAAGAAAGTAGCCAGCACTACATGTTTTGAAGAATAAAGGAATTAAATAATCCTGAAGCTGATTCCTATCACTTACCATGTTCTTTGGGCCACACCTGTTATGGGGAGAAAAAAAAAAATTAGTTTCTGCAAGAATGAGGACAGTTGTATCTGTGGGGATTCAACTGCCAAATGTCACCTTAAGCATTATAAAATTTGCCAAGAGATTAACATTAAGAAATGCAAGAAATTGTACAATTAGCATGAGAAAATTGTGTGTGTGTGTATATATGGAAACTCTAAATCTTCTAAGAAATATGTAGGATTTATCATAAAGCTACACTTGGATTACCAACTCCAAGCATTAAATTGTAAGTAAACCTCTTTTTTTTGTCTTCACATCATGAATCTGCCTTCAATCACATTATAAAAGTCGCAATTTTAGATTCAGTTTTTCTGTCAACTTCTACATTTTAAGCTGTTTGGGTGATACTTTAGTGACAGATTTATCTGTAAGACTGCAAACAGGAATGTAAGCTGCTACACAAGAATGTAAATTAAAAGCTGAATTTTTAGTAAAGCTGAGTTTCTGAAATAATTCCATCACTTCAGCTGTATAGAACTTCAAGAAGAAACCAAAATGTTAATGAGAGACTTGATTCAAAAACTGGAAACTTAGCATTGATACTTGCTTGAAAGCAAATTCTTTTAAATGAAAAGAAGTTTTAAATGGATTGCCAGATCAGGCTTTACTGTGAAAAATGATTTTTTTTATCCTTTTTTATCAATAACCTTTTGAGTTCTGGCTTGCCAGGCAAGTGAGCTCACAGCGCTTGTGGCCTCACCTCCTACCTCAGCAAAACCTGGGGTATGCAGCTGCTGGCACTAAGTGGGGATCATTTGCTTTCTTTCAGTAGACTTACAAAATAATTTTAGTAACTTTAAGAACATTTGAGGCATGATGAATTTGAGCACTTCACAGGGATTTGACTTAATTTTCTTTTTTTTTTTGAGCAGGTTTGGAGGACAAGTGCTAAAATATTCCTGTCACTATTTGGAATGTTCTTTGAAGAGAAATTTTAATTTTTACTGAGATTAAGATTGAATGTCCATTTTGCACGAGTTCTTCATTCACTCTTCCATTGCTCTTTGTAAAAGATTTAGATGGTTTGGGAAGCTCAAGTAAACACTTGGAACTATTACAGCAAGGCAATCTTGACATAAGTTATTCAACATCAAATTACTGGTGTGTGTCTGCTCTTTAGACAGCTCCCTACCTGTGTGATGTCATTGATGGGCTCACTGTGCACAGACCTCATCTTCATGAAAAAGGCTCCATCCATCTGTGAAGTGGTTGAACCAGATGCTATTAGCATTTTTTTTAGAGATTCACAGTAATAGCACATTTTTGAGAGACAGAATCCCCAACCTCTTTACATTTTCTTTGAGGTTTCTGCTGCGTAAGTACAACACTTCCATTCACCAAAGGAATAAACCAATGTGCTGCACAAACCAAAACAAAACCCTCTGAAAAGCGATTTTTGGGGAAAAAAAAAAAAAGTATGTGGAAGCAATTAATTTAAAAACTGTGATAAATCAGATAAAGCCAAAACAGCCCCCAGCTCCTTGGGTCCTGGTTGTCCATCCTCCCCTCAGGCAGGTTGGTCACAGAGCTGTGAGTGCTGAGTCTCCCTCCTGCCGTGAGCCTGACATGGGCTGTGCAGCTCTTCTCCCCAGGGGCAAAAGGGATCATTTGCTGCGTTTGAGTAGTGCCTCATTTACAGAAAGTGTCTCACCTTTATGTCCTCAGGGAATACTGAGTGTTAATATAGTTTTTAAACTGATCATAAGTCCCGTGGTCACCCCTGTTTTCCCTAAGGTGTGCATTGCCTGCCTTTGTGCTATTTACAGTGTCAGAAAGGTGTTTCTAAGGGTTTTTTTTCTTGCTTTTGCTCTTCCACGCGGTTGTACAGCTTAATTGGCTCTCCATTCCTTACGAGGGCATGTTTGTAAGGTCACAGGGAGATGGGAGAACAACTCTTCATACACAGGCTCTGCTTTGGCCTCGGAAAGCGCTTGTGCTTTTCAGCACTGTGTAAGACACACTTAAATCAGTGGCACTTAAACCTAACTTTAAAATAGGGTGGATGTGATCTCATCCTCCAAGTCAGGTGCCTTTCTCACAGCTCTGATCAAGAGGAGAGAGAATACTGGGCACATTGCAGCAGAATCAGGTTTTCCCTTCTGGGTCATGGGCAGAGTGAGAAAGTCCTGCAAGGGTCTGAAACTGCAGCAAGGCGGTTCTGAGGAAGAGTATTTTGGATCATGCTTAGTGTGTGTGGGAAATAGTACCAGGAAATTTGTTGGTGGAAAATTTCAGCAGGCTCTGGGTGAGGTGGTTTCCAGGACTCCACTACTTAAAGATTGATGCAAATGCCTCTTGCACTCAAACCATGCTTAAAACCTGCTCACTGCCTTGTCTAAGTAGTTGCCTTTTGCAGCTTTTGGTCTTCATTTCCAAGTCCCTTTAGGTCTCTGCCTACTGGATTGATTTCTTTGTTACATTTACAGGCAAAATGAGCTGTCCCTCCACAGCGCTGGCTGTGCTGTCAAGAAATAGCTGATGTTGTGGCTGTGTCAGATTTAGTGTTCATCTGCCAACAGGTGGAAATTAATCTCTGGTTACTCAGTCAGTTAGCAGGAGAGCATTTGGTTGTGTTAAAACTCAGCTGAGTAAATGGGATGAATCCTGATTGTCATGGGCTCACTGGATGATGTATTAGCTGACCGTAGAAATACCACCTGCTTTCAGTACTTGCTGATCTATGAAGCCACTTTATTACTCTGGTGTCTAACAATATGCAAATTTGTGTATTAATGGCTTCTGTGTCATAAAAATGGCAAGTTTATAACTTTGCACTTTATAGAGCCTGTAGAATCTAGTTAGCAAACTGTGCTCTGTTGGAAAACAAGATTACAAATCAATTACTCCTTGCTTGATGCAGCTCAGATCTCTTTCCTGAGATCCTTGTTCAGCTGACACTGGGAAAATGAACATGCCTGGGAGTGTGACCTATTATTCAGAGAGAGCTGCAGGCTAATAGCAGTTTTGATCATTGAGAAATCTATTATTTCTTGACCTGCAAGACAGCCCAAATGGCCCACTTTTATAGAGGAAATTTATAGGTTTATGAGATCTAACATTCAAGCCTTTCTTGTCCGGGAAGTGGAGGTCAATCCTAGAAGCAGAAATACAGGGATTTTATCAAACCCTGCTCCTTTGCTACAGTTTATTCCCTAGGGGGGCGAAATTCAGAAGAGCTGATTTCTGGAAAGCAACTGCACCACTCCTAGCAGAAGTAATTTATCAAAGTACTGCTTTGAAAAATGGCAAGGATTCAGTGGTACTGAACTCTCCTTGTAGTGTATGAAAATGGAGATCAAATCTGATTTGGTTAGTGAGGTTCAAAAGCTCTTTCTAGAGTCTCAGAGCAGACTTTGAGCTCACAAATATTCTGTCTGCCTTGAATTTTGAGATCTCAGTGGAGGGGGCTGGCCACACAATTAGGCTGTGGGTATCACTGGAGTTGCCATTTGGTGAGTCAGCTATGCTCTTAGAAATTAGTTTTTTCAGTGTGTGTAACTTTCTTGCAGAGTAATAATGCTCAGAGATTTACTGTTTATTTCTTTTTCCTCAGGTTTAATATTGCAGCAGAAATCTATAGCTGACATTCACCATGTTATTAAGCAAATGTTTCATATGAACCATGGTTTGTTTTTTATTTGAGTGACATGACCATACTTTCTTTAAAACTCAGTGCAAATAAAATTTTTGGATTTAATATTATTTCCTTCCTCCTTTTTTTTTTTTTTCTTTTCTCTGCAATTGAATAGGGAAGTCACTTTAGGTCCTTGCTATTTAGTATTCATTTGGGGGTGGTGTAAGCAAAACCCTCTTTTTAGAAATTAAATATGACTCTCCTGTTATAACAGGCAGTTTGAATCTAACACAAAATCAAAGGAAGTTAGTAATGAGATTCTTGTTGCGTTTATACACCCATTGTTGCTAGTTTGAGTAACACTTAAAGCAGACTTTTTTTCTTCTCCTCAGTGTTGGGCTTTGCACTTGGCAATAGGAGCATTTTTTGGTATTGTATTACTATTTCTTTGCAGCGATGTAAAGACTGGAATGAACACATCTTCTGGAGTTCAAGAATTCTTGTACAGAACTGGGAGCGTCTGACCATTTAATGTTAGCTTCTGAATATCACAGGCCTTCAACCTGAATTAAAGGTATTTTTAGGTCATGGGACTACAGACATCTGAACAGAAATCACTGTAGATGTTTCACTAAGTGCTGCAAAAGCCTGAATCCTACATTTCTGGTACATAAGAGCTGGAAAATGTTAAAGTACGTATGGAAATGTATTTTCATCATAATAAATCTTGCTTTGACTCATTGGTATGCAACCACCAAGTAATTAAATGTAATTGAAGTACTGTGCTGGAGGAGGTGTGATCCAAAAGTAATTGCTGCTGGTGTTCTGCTCTGTAGTGTGATCTAGGAGCTGAACTAAGCTGTGTCTTTGACCTGCACAAAAAGAACAGCAGTTGCCATTTTATCTACACCACACCTGCATTTTAAATGCTGCTAATTAGTCAATATTAAGCTAATAATGAAGCAGCAATAGACACTACGGCATATATTTGAGTGAATATTAAATTGTGTTGAATGTGCCTCCTGCCCACATACCACAGAGGCAAAAAATTTCCTCACCCTGTTTTGTAACTAAGAGCGTTCAGAGTTTCCATGTGTTCTTCCAGTGACGTGAAACATCTCTGAATTTAGATTTTCTGTGGAAATGCTGCTGGATCAAACCAAATAATCTTCTGTAATTAGGGAGATGCTCTATCTACACTCTCTGTGTAATTTTTGTAATCTACATTTGTTAAGGTGTCTCAGACTAAGTTTGTTAATTCATTAAATTGGACATTCTTGTTCGTGCTGCATTTGAGTCAATGTAAATAGGAAGCTCCTGTTCTGCAACAGTGAATCCTAGATTGGACAACTTTAGACATGTATTTAAAATGTAGTATTTTTTCAGTTATTGGTTGCTACAAACGATGACCATGACTGAATTTGCTGGAGACTGAATTAAGGATATTTTTATGTCATGGGACTACAGATATTTAAACAGAAGTAAGTGTGTATATATATATATATCAACCTAGAAATAGAGAAAACTTCCTGATTTTTGGCTGTGTTTTCACTGGCAAATAGCAAGGCCTAGAGAGTGGATCTTTAGAGCAAAACAAATTACTGCTAAAGACCCACTGATGCCACTGAATTCCTTCAGAAACTCTGAAGCACTTGCTGATTTGGCTTACATCAGTCAGCGTCTCACTGGCATGAAAATAGTCCTTCACTCCACTGGTAACGTGCTTTAGAGGGGACTCCCTGCAAATTGTAGTAGAAGGAATCCAAAGAGAGGGTGGTTTGAAAGGGATTTAATTGCGAGGAGTCACAAATGGTTCATTGCCTCATGGAAATGAGTAGTGTAATTGCAAATCTAATCTGTTCACGCCTCAAACTCCAGCAGCCCTGATGTCTGCAATGGAAATTGCATGAAGTCCCTCTCCAGGGTGGCCAGGTTGATGCTCATTTGCTTGATTGATATCTTCCTCTTGGCCACATATCTGTCACTGAGCAAATACTTATGATACTGTTGGGTTGGTTGAAATAATGGTGACTGCGTTGTGCTGCTCTGGGAAGTCAGGTGATTCTAAGGACAACTCTGAAATATTTTGAAAGAAAAAAAAAATCCTACTGCTGCCCTCAGAGCTTTTTCCTAGCCTATAAATACTGGAACTTTATGCTGTATTGCAGCTGTAATGCAAATAACTCCAGAATTAAGATATCCGGGAGAAATAACATTTGTAGTGAAAAATTCATATGACAGAATGGCTTTTGAGTGCAGTATGCCAAAGAGGGGTGTCGATTTTACTTGCCTCTATCATAATGCACAAAGTGCCTTTTTAAAGAAAACTACTGTTTCTTGTGTCTGGAAAATGTGCTTTAAAGTTTGTTTTGTCATTTAAAGCTTTTTTTTTCCTGTATTGTTACCTTTTTCTGCTGTGATTTAGCTGGATTTTGCTGCTTCTAATTCTTAAAATATATGGGCAGTGTGTGGACAAGATCTATCAGTGTTAAGTCTTGAGATCTTAAAACAATTTTGGAGTGGTGATCAAAGGAGGCAGAATATGCTTTCAAGTCACTTTGGATTAAATATGCTACACTGTCTACTGATTTTTTGAATGTCAAATTTGACACTAAAGTTAGATGGGAAATGTGCTTCTATTCTGGGGAAAAAAATTTAAATTTCCCTGAAATCTTGAATTTAAACTGAGGTGGTGCCTGTTGTGTAGCCTGAGGCTGCTGAGTGACGTAACTTGCTTCATTCTCTTATTCAAAATTTAATGAAGAATCCTTTGCTATTCTGACTAAAAACTACAGCATGTGAAAAGAATAAGTGTTTGCTTCCATCCCAGTTTCCCCAAGTCCTGTGACTTAAGGCTGTAGAGTTCTTAGATATTTACCCTGTCTAGCATATGGTCATTAATAAATGTTAAGTTTCCAGATTTGTTTTTGAAATGTAGTGGAGTCCTTCTGAATTCAAGCCAGGCAGAGATAGGTGAGCTTCAGAGTAATCAGTAACCAGCATCCAAAGAGCAGGAAGTCCAAGTTTGGTCTGTGTTTTATTTAATTCCTGTCAGGTACTCGAGCAGATCTGTATGCCAAGCAATGCCACACAGCAGCTACTGCAAGTCAATGCTCCTTTGTGCAGGAAATGTCACACATTATATAAATAATGAAACTTGTGTAAGGCTGGAAAAATATCTGAATCTGGCTCTCCCCTTTCCTGGACAAGAAAGAGGCTCTGGAGTCTCCTGGTTATTCTTGAAGCTCTATTTTCAGCCCAAGACATTGCTCTTAAGCAGGATTTCTTTGACCAGTGTAATTAGCACAAGTTTGAACGTTGTGATAATAGCTTGAGTTTATAATTGCCCAATTATCTCAATGAAGAGAGGCAGTGTTTGCCTCTGGCATCGCTGTTTTATCACGCTGTATTCAGTGGCCACCAAAGGCTCAGGGAGCAGCACACCTGCACACTCTCCCAGAAATCCAAACTCTGCCGTAAGGCTGGGCTCCCTAAAATCAGAGATAATATTCCCCTTCATTTTCCTAGCCTGGCATGCTGCTTCTCATTGTTCCCTGCTGATCATGGCACCTGGAATTGGCTTTTGGTCTGTATGGTACTGGAAAAGCCCAGGTAGAAATGGCTGAAGGGGTAGGTGTGAAACACAAGTGGTTTACCTGCACTGTGATTTGCCTGGTCACAGACAGCCTGTGCTGTCCTCGCCCAGCCATTTCCCTGAAAAAAGCCAAAGAAACTGATGGCTCAGGAAAAAAAGGAAAGCCTAAAAGCAGAATGAAATAGTGACCAAATGTAAGGGAGGAGCAGTGCAGGTTTCAGGCTGTGCCCTTTCTCTGCAGAGTGAGAGCTGTCCGTGCTGGAGGTGCCTTTGGGCAGCCCCTGCTGGGTGTGTGATCCATGGAACGTCGTGTCCATAATCTGCCCCTGCACAGCCCCGGGCAAACAGAGCAGAGGGTCAGAGCAGTGCCCTGCACATCCTGCTCAGACCTGAAGCCTTGGAAGTGTGTGTATTTCTGCTTTTAGTCCGGCTGTGGGGAGGCTGCAGGCTCTGCTCCTCAGCTCCCCTGTGCTTTGACGGAGCAGCATTGATTTTACTTCATTTCTTTCTGTAGATGTGTGCTTGCTGCGCCCCTAAAGCTCATTGACCCATGGTATCATCTGAGGGGAGCCCTCCTACTTTCCACAGACACTTCTTCAATTGTCTGCCTCGCTCAAGAAGTTTTTTATTAAAAAAGGAAAATTAAAGTACCTCATTTCCAAATCTGGAGCAGGGCAATGGATGTGGGAAGATTATGAACATTCGATAGTCACTCCTCGGCCTCTTTGCTTTTATTCCATAACCTGGGGCTTTCGTTGTTGCATATTTTGGAAGGAAAAGCAATTTGGAGTCAGCATAGAATTTGGATGATATTATGGACAATCCCTCTGAAATACCGCAGTGGAGAGGCACTGCAGGGAGATGAGCCACAATTGTACACAGAGGGCAACTGCAGAGGGTTTTTGTAGCCACCAGAGCCCAGTTACTAGCCCATGGTCAGGGTCAGTGCAGCAGAGCAGGGATGGTGTTACAGGCCGTGCCTTCCTGAAGGGAAGGGCTGTTTTCCCTGGGATGAACTTCTCTAAACTCAGTAACAGCTCAGGGGCAGACAGCTCCGTGTTTTATGCTTTCCATGTACTTTGGTGTCACAGTGGAGAATTTTTATTGAGGATTGCTCAAAAAGCTGTCAATAGCTTTTTTTTCTCCTTTTTAAAAAAAATTTTAGAACGTGTTGATGCTGAGAAGACAGGGTGAGCTACTTCTGCCTCTTTGATAAATTCCTACCACAACTCTTTTTTGGTGCTGTTTGCTATTCACGGCAGTGAAATCGAGCCTCTTCTTAGGGGAAGGCTCATTACTATAAAACTTGATTACATAGTGTTTGTAGCAGAAGTATTTTATGGGTCAGCAGGAAAAAATAACCAATTATTGCAGACTTCTTGCCACAGAGCGTGGCTGAGTCGCTGTGTTTCATCAGGTAAAGGGTGATACAAGCTGCTGTAAGCCATTCAATCATCTCCATAAATTAGACCCCTCTGCAAAAGGAATTTTCTGACTCAGCATGTATTTGGTTAGAGGAGACAAAATATTTGGGTTTTAAGCCAACAATTAATAATAATAATAAGGTTTATGTTTCACTTATAAATACATAAAATCTAAATTATTAATAAACTTAAACTGTATTTTCAAAAGTGATTTTGATATGTGAGGTTTAAAATCTCATTGGAAAGGAGATGATTTTGTATTTCTGAGTCACTTTTCTCCAGATCCTAAAATGTATTTGGGAGCCTTATTGCTGTTGACAGTGAGACAAGGTTTTAACGCCTAATTAGGTAACAATCTTTGTATGAGGTTCTCACCTGCAGAAAAGGTAAGTTAAAAGCTAGATTAAAAGGAAAAAACTTGTAACCTATATAGTGTAAAAACTGACTTCCTACTCATACATAAGTTATGACTTAAGGCAGTGCCAGAGTCTTTGCAATGTTTTATTGGATTCCAGAGCTCAATAAAAATTGCTTTTTTTTTTTTTTCTGCAGCTCTAGTGGAAGGGAGTTTAAACATCAACCTTTCAATAGATGCTACATAATTTTGTCCCTTTTTATACTTCCTCAGCACTGCATGAATGTGATGTCCTGGAGACAAAGAGAGTAGGGGCTCCTTCTGCAGGTGCCTTAGAAAAGGATGAGGATTCACTTCCCCCACTGGAAAGAAAGCCATTCCAATATCAGCAAATAACCTGATGTTAACAAATTGCTTTAATTCTGCTAGTGCAGGTAAGTATTTTAATTCTATGAGGTTTCTTTTTCTTTTGCTGTGAAATAATAGTGATGTACGGAATGACCAAATAATTCAGCTGGATCTGGATATAATAAAACAGGAAATCTGAAGGCTATCAACTCTTGGGACAATATTTTTCCAAAATCTCTTTCCTAGGAGTTGTATTTAGGGACACAGTTAAGCTCACTCTAAAATTTGAAGTGTGATTTAAGACCTGGAAACTTCAAACAGACTCAGTCTCTGGGTGAGGGATGCTTTGTTAAATCCAAAAGCTAATCCTCCAGATGCTCCCTCCCAGAATGTATCGATTTTCCTTTAGGAGCTGGCATGCATCCCTGGGAAGAGGTCTTTGCTCATAAACCTTGATCAAAGGCATTCTCTGTGGTACGTGCAGGTAAAAATTCCATAGAGTCTCTTCTGTCTAAATCACCAGACTGATTTATAATTTGTCTACACAGTAGTGGAATGATTAAGCAAAAAAAAAAAAAAAAAAAGTAGTAAATAGTTAAGATTTCTTTTTCTTTCTTTCAGTGAATGGGATTTGCCCAAGAAAATCAAATAAAGCAGAGAAAACATGCAGCTGATGGCTCAGTTATGCACTGCAAACCCTCTAAATTGAATTCAGGATAAATACTTATGTAAGACAAAGTATAAAAGCTTTGTCATCATCAGTAGGCCACAGCATTAGATGAAAAGTGAGTTTCTGATCCTCTGGAGCAGCAATGAGGTTGCACTTGCAGAATTCAGTCACTTCTGAGAGCATTATTTGTAAGGTTTGCCATGTGCCTGATAAGAAGCACCCTCAGCTGTAGGAGAGCATTTATTCATACTCAGAGAGGAAGGTTTGTACAGCTTTAGCATCCATAAATGCCTCTTGCAAATTCCTCCTCTTGCAGGGATCAGGGCTAATGAACTTGTGGACCTTGAAGGGGACGAAAAAAATTTGTTTTTCTTCTGTGCACTAGATCACTTATTTTGCTCAAACAGTAAAACCTTTTCAGAGGATCACTTACAGTTTCTTTCAGGAGACAGGTCTTCAGCTCCTTTTTACATGTACCAGTCTCCTTTATCACATGTATGATATTGCATTTATTTCTCAGGTTTGAGTGCAAATTCTCTTTCTGAAAACTGTGGAAAGACAGGGTAGAATATAATTTTAGAGGTTCTGAAAAGGCAATGCTGAGTATTTTGCCCAGTGCTATACAGGCTTGTAGATCCCACACAGCTACAAGAAGTTCTTGCACTTAAGATGCTCATAAAGATGAGTTCTGAGTGAAGGAAAAGGGAAAACCCACCTGCATTAACAAGGTCTGTAAGTAAAACAAAACTACTGGAAAAATGAGAAATCGATCAACCCTATTTGTGATAATCATTGATTGATGTGAGTGGTGTTTCATGGGAGGTGGTGCCTTGCAGTGGGAAGTTGTTTAAAGGATTTCTGTCAGTGCTGCTTGCAGGTTTTTCTCTCTTGATCTTTAAAGCTGAGTCTTCTTAGCTACCTAACTTTTGGGAAAATGTTAACACAGGTAAATGCCAGGAAAGAACAAAAAGGTTGTATTAGAATCACAGCCTGGATATTTGTAATTTGTTAGATTTTTGAATTACAAGAAAGTGTAAAATGGGAAAAAAATAATGGTGCATTTCCTTGACCCTGAAGGTTAGGGAAGTCAAAGAAACCTATTGTTCTTATTTCTTCTGAACCTGTTTCTGTTCATAAAACACAGCATTGTCAACAGATGCAGCAGATCATCTTTAATGTGTTTCCAGGGTATTTTTAATCTAGATACCATTAGTAAACTCCTTTTGACTTTCAGCATAAGAAAAGCTAGGGAGACACTATGATAAAGGCTGCCCTAGCAATACCTGATTACTGAGGAGACAACTGAAAACTCCTCAGTATATGGAAAAGCAGGAGAAATCTCAGCCTGTCATGGCTGATGGTGAAGTTTTATTTTAATTCTGCCTGTCAGCATTTGTGTTTTTGTATTGAGGACTTTGTCTCTCTTACCTCCTAGGCTGCCATCTCTGTATTCCAGCTTTTAAGAAGAACTCAAAACATGCTGCCTTTATGTTTGGCCAAAATTGCAATATTAACAAGGAAGTGTGAGTGAAAATGCCAGTGCAAATGACATCTATTGCTGTCATCTAGGTTTTGAAGTTGTTACTCTCCTGAATGAGGAGTAGCAGATGCTCCTGTTACCTTGAAGTGTCTTTTTCCAAGCCTCAGTTAAATTTTGCATCATCTGTTTCCCCAGCCCTACAGTCTTAATTTGATACCAGGCACATTTTTATCCCATCTGAGTGAATGTGAAAATATGAAGAGGAAAATAGTGCCTTAGGGGAGATTTTCTATTTCTGGAAGTAATCTCCATTGATATATCGTGTGAGCCTTCAGAGCAAAGACAATTGAAGAAGGGGAGAGGATGATTATCTTTTCTTTTTCCTACTTTCCTAATTTTTTTACTATAGGCAGGACAAAATGAGCAACCTTTTTCCAGAGAGATCCTGTCTTGAGGAAGGGAAATGTTTTGTATGTAGGCCTTTACTTGGAGGTGATCAGACCGGATTTTTGTGTTGTTTGTTTTTTCTCCTTTTTTTCTGCTCAGAATTACCATAAGGAGGTGCCCTTGCACCAACCCCCTCATGAACTGGTTTTCTATCTGGTGTTGCTCCATCTACAGTCAATGTGGCTCTTTGAGCTGATTTTGTCATGAGAGTCCAGGAGAAGTTAAATAGAAGTGCAGTGAGGCTGCAGGGTACCACTGGTCGAGTTTGTGGCCGTCCTGAGGAGCACCTGATGTGGGAACTCTCCATTAAAACTCTTGGTCTTTATGCTTTTAGCACCATTGCTCCGTTCATCTGGAAGCAGCAAGAAATGCTGGAATTCAGGTCTGTGGGCTGGTGTTCTTTTCTGGTGGTAACTCTCTAGCATTTTATTAGTGACAAAAATAGAAATCAGCAGAGTGGTGACCTGCAAGAGCCAGAAACACAGAGGAACCAGACAGACACAATAATAGATTTTAGAATCTTCTTTACAATCTTGGCCATGCAATTCAATGAGCAAATGAAAAGTGTAGTTTAGTTCAGTACAAAAGTGATACACTTTTCACTATAGAACTCCTGGATTCTCCAGAATGTAACTTTGAGAGGCTGATATCTAATATTTCAGGATTAAGGCCTTACCTTTAAAGCTGCCTCACAAGGCACTGACTTGCCAGTAAAGACATGGAGTTCAACTTTGTCTGAGTTTAAAAGGCAGTCTCTGTGGTTTGCAGATGCAAACCTTGTGTATGAAGATAAAAGCTGGCTGTGAGAAGGACACCCTCTTGGAAGAGTAGACTATTTTCATAACTTAGGACTTTTATTTGTCTAAGGGAAATGAATATATCTATTTAGTTGGAAAAATCCGTTTCATCTCACCTCAGTCACTTTAACCTATAATGTTGTCCCAAGGCAGTGATTTCTGTGCACTGTAGACAGCTGAAAAAAATAAAATCATACTACAGTCTGTAGCTGTTACCAGTCTCTGTAGACTTAAACTCAAATTGATATTTTCCCTACTGTAAAGCACCCCAAGGGCTGTTAGGTAAAGTAGGGTTGTGTTTCCAGCCTACTGGGGGCTCTCTGGCTCTACTGTTCAATGCTCAGGCAAACAATGTCCAGGAATTTGCTGCAGCTATAATTCTAGTATTGTTTCCATTGATTAGTGCAGGTTGGACAGAGAACACAGTGATGCAGATATTAAAGCTGGAAAATGAGGTTGGAGCCCTGCTGTCAATAGCAGGTGGGCTGTGCTGCTGTATCATGATGATGCCATTGGATCATAATGATGCAGCTATTGATCTGTTGAACTGGGCTCTTTCAGAGAAAAATGGAGCGAGTTGGTTAAGCAGGCTGAGATTTACTGCCTGAGAATATCCTGATTTTGAAAGTTCTCATTTAGAGATTATTCAGGATCCAGAAATCAGTGGATGCAGGTCCCTGGAGTGGGAGCAGTGTCCCCTCCAGAGCAGGTTCAGCCACTTATCCAAACACAGTTCATTGCCCAATTGTTTGCAGAAGGAAATAGCTCACCAAAGCTGACATCTGCATGGAGTGCTCTAAGGAGCATGGTGTTAGCAGTTTTCCTTTTGGTTTTTAAAGCAAAATCCTAATCCCAACACAGGCGCCATCGTTGTGCTTAAACACCTGCACCTGAAAGAATACACAGAGCACCTATATTAATAGAAGTATTCAAACTTTTCTAACTGGCGCCTCAATCTATTTTGAAAACATGCTTAGATCATGCTGTTGTCAATGTGCTGCAGTGTTTTCTAAATAAGGATTCTTGAAAATGGTGATGAAGTAAAGAAATGCACCCCAGTGCAGTGACCCTGCTCTGCTGTTCCATGGGTTGGTGCACGTGGAGCACCATCTCCAGTGATTCAGCTATCAGGTCACATAGAGCTGCTGATATTTTTGTCTCCAGAGGTCACTTTCTGAGCCTCAGCCTCGAAACACACCAAAGGCCCTGGGATTCAGTGGAATGTTCACACTGGTACAGCTGCTGATTTCCCCTCAGTGGAGTCTCCCTCAGTAACAGGTGTTCTTTAAGAACGTGGGTTCATCCATTCAAAACCTTGTGCTGCAAAAGCATCTTTGAAAAGATTTTTTTCTTCTCATGTCTTCTTTTCCTCCTTATTAAATTATTTTGTTGCCTTAAATTTATGTAATTACTGCCTTTGATATTTCTCCAGCACCTGCAATTCTTATTTAAAAAGTCTTAGCAAATTTTGTCCATGTACTTTCTGCAGTAATTTCTTTTGCGTGTTTGCAGTGTAAAGCTCAAATTTTTACCTTGGACTTCTGGGGCCAAATTATCAGCCAGTAGAAGCTCATGTGACTGCTCCTGTCTTGTCCTAGTTTCTACTCTTACACAAAGCAGGGTCACAATCCTAAGGCGATTTTCCCAGTAGAAATGGATGCTTCCAGACAGCAATTGCAGCATGTAGATGACAGGATAACCTAAGACAGCAAGGAGTCCTGGGTTGTCCTGGTACTGTTTGGGTTAGCTCAGTTTGCAGTCTCACCTGAGGTGTCTGAATCACAGGCTGTGAAGTGAAAATCTCCTAAAAAATGGTTCTTGTGTTCTGAACTGTGGCGCTCCTTTCTTCTGAGTCAGCTAGAAGAAAAACACAGGAAAAAAAATCTGTGTTTTTTTCTACCTCCTGATTCTGGCTCCTCTGGAATCAGTAAATGCAGAGACTCTTGAAAATGAAAAATAAGAAAAGGAGAGTTTGACCTTTTCTGTATATCCAAAGCAAATAAGGATTATATTGCTTCCCTGAGTGTAGAGGAGACCATAGAGGAGAGCTGGGATCTTTCTGTGATGGTTTCCAAGGTAATTCAGCAGTTCCAGTTGTTCCTGTGTAGGGTTCATGTTGGGGAATACTGTGGGCTCAAAGAAGCAAATGCAAAATTCCTCGAATAACTTGTGCTGCTATCAAGTGGGAAGGCTTTACAAGGAAATTTATATTAAATTCTAACAAGTCAAGTTGTCTTCCAGCTGCTTTTGTTTGTGGGTCTGGTACTGCTGCAGCTTGTTTAGATCCAGAGATCTCTGGTTCCTGTTGAGACTATTGCTTCTTCATATTGGACTATGTGTGTATCCTCTGGTCCTTTAAAAATAATTTCCCTGTTGCATTTCCAGAACTCTCTGGACTCCTAATGCTTTTCCTGTTACGTTCATGTTAAATTTCCACTGAGCCTGCAGCACTTAAATGTAATAGCTTGTGCAGTTAACATCTGAACCTGAATCCTAAAGCATTTGAGTTCACTATATTTAGGACAGGAATGCCTGCAATTTATTAGGAACTTACATCCCAATTATCAAATCCAGTTTATTTTCTATTTCCCAGTAGTTTTTCAGCTGTGCTTGTGTGGCAAACCTTAGAGGAAAAATGGAAGATTAATTTTTGAAACATGTCCTTCATGTTCTTTGTCTTTGAAAGTCAGAAATCTCCAGAGATTCTCTCACTTATTTTACTTATGTCTTTATTTATACTCTAAAAACATCTTCCCATCTTTTAGCTGTAGTGACAACTTCGGGATTGTTATTCTCGGCTGAGATTTGAAACAGTTTCCAATAGCTGCTATTCTGTTTACAATCGTTCATTTCAACTGAAACCCTCGGCTACTACAACCCAAATATTTGTATGGGAAGAAACGTCGGCGTACTCAAGATAGATTTTTTTTTCCCCAAAGCAATAACGCAAGATTGCATGTTGGCCATCCACAAGGGAGGGTGAGGAAAGTCTCTGCCTGACGCTTCTGTGAGTGCTGCTTGTCTCTGACAGACTGGATGGGCTCCTGCTGGTGGGGAAATAAGTGAGAGGTGCTAGAAAACTCTTGCTGCACTGGGTGGGATGAGAGAGGGCTGGCAGAGCTGCTGTGCTGCACAGAGGTGGAGAGCATTTGCGGTGCGAGGAGTGTTTGCCGCTCTGTGAGCGTGCAGAGGGAGATGGATTCCTCCTGGAGACTCACGGAGTGCCCCAAGGCCTCTGGGACAGCAGGGGATGTGGGGGGACTCACAAGCCAGACCTGCAGCTCCAGAGAATAGTTTGGAGGCAGCTGGAGGGGATGGCTTGCCCTCGCCAGAGCCGCTCCCTCCACACTTCTGCCTCAGGGTATCAGGATTTGGCCCTTGGGCTTCACATTTGCTGCAGCAGCGTGTGCTGCTGGTGTGCTGCTGGTGTGCTGCTGATGCACTTCCACCACATCTGCACCTCCTCTGCTGCCCCTCAGGCACAATTCCTCCCTCCTGAAAAAGCCTGCTGCCCCTTGCCGGGCTGTTTTCTCTTCTTTTTCAAAGCTCCATACCAAGGAAAGAAAGGAATCACAAGTGCAGTTTCTGTTCTTCATGTTCTTTATTAAGTTCTTGTTGGAATCAAGGAAAGTCAAAAATCTTTGCCTGATCTTTTGGGCATGAGATTCACCCCCAAAGCTCCACAAGAATGCTTGACCTGGGAACTAAGCCTGTGGGACCATGTTCCCCCACTTCTGGGTGAGCAGAAAACACCAAAGAAATGAAATGATAGTTTTATAGTGTACCACAGAAAATGGGTTTGTAGCTTTGGCTTTTGTTGGTTTCTCCTTCTCCTTCTTCCTTTCTTCTCTGACCTCAGTTCCTATCATGTAGTGATTGGTAGAAAAAATCTGGTTTAGAAGAGACGTGCTAACAATATTAATAGATATTGGATTTAAAAAACAAAATAATATACATAGAACTTTCCTATTTGATGATAAAACTCTATAATCTCTGTACACCAAGCCTCTGCAGCCATTGTGCACCTGGACGCAGTGGAGAGGCTGTTCCTGAACCTTTGATAAGATATAACAAACAACCAGCAAGAAGAAGCAAAGAAGTCTTTCTGTTATTTTTCCCTGACATGAGAGATTGAGAAGAAGCAGCTTCCCGGGCACGAACCAGCTCTGTGGGGCCCACAGGGATCCCCACAAGTTCTTATCTCAATTTCTGTGTGCCGCTCCTGCCTGAGCTTAGCACAATCAGAATCACACTTCAAAATGGCCAGAAGACCTTGAGTACACTGTTTTAAAAACTTTTTACCCAATTAACAGTTCCAAAGTAAGATATTTTCAACAGTGTACCAGTAACTATTAATCCTAGTTAACATGTTTTCTCTACCTCAAATCTATCCTGCCAATCACTCAGTGCCACCACCACAGCAGAAATGGAGGAGAAGGGGAAGAAGGAAAGACCCAGGGCCACCCCCCTGGATCCTCTGTGTTTGTCCCCATTCACCTCCACACTACAGAACCCAAAACTATGATTTTTCACCCTCTGATAAACTAACTACAATCTGTCTCACATTCTCAATGCTTGCAGTTCATCCGAAAGTGTTGGGACATTTTTCCAGGGGCACAGATCAAAGGCTGTGTCCCCCTGGGGCGTCAGGGGGTTCCCAGACCCCCCTGAGCAACAGGAAAAGTTTCCCAGCTTTCCTGGACTGCAACACCTCCAAACACATCCATCCTTTTGGCTGCAGCTCCTCTGGGATGGAGGAGTTGCTGAGTTTTTCTCAGCTGAATGGAGGAGGCTGTGGCTCCACTGAGAGATTTAAGCACCTTGCAGATAATGAAGATCTGTTGGGTTAGTCAATTGGTATTCTCAGTTATGCAGAGAAAAACCACCAAGTTTTATCCTGAATATGTACATTCCAATGTAGGTCTGCTATAACACTTGTTTTGTTCTTAGCCCGTGAACTGGTCCTGGAAAATGGCATCAACCCATGTTAGTAATGTCAGTTCCTCACAGATTTTGTTTTTACAATGAAATTTCCATTCTCTTGCCAAAGAAACTTCAGTGGAAATTGAGCCTTCTCATGTTTAGGAGAAAATAAATTAGTGATAAGTAGTTGTTCAAAGTAGTCATACAAATACTCTTTTAGAACCAGCTATTTCCAGGCCAGAAGAGAAACCATCTTGTTCCACTATATGAAATTACCCACAAGAAACATGGCCCAAACAACAAGATAATACATCTGTCTGTGTCAGAGTTAAAAGCAGGGGGAAAAAAGGGCTCTTGGAGGCTGAAAAGTACAAAGCAAATGTATGTTACAAATCAGCTTGACTCAATGTACTTAGCAAAATTTTGCCTTGTTATCAACATGGTTTATTAGATATGTGGAGCTACTGATTGCTTTTTGACACATGTAAATATTAAACATCATCGAAACATCTTGGTTTAGAGTATGAGACAGGACTTTTCATTGTCAGCCTCTTCAGACGTTTTTTGTTTTAACATTTAGATTTATAAAGAATGATGTTTACTGGGGTGTGTTCTCTGAGGGTGTCTGCAAATTTTAATGTAACTTTTAACACTACTAAGAGTAATTCACACATATTTAATGCAGCAAAACTTTCTCAGTGAATAAGGACATCTAAACCTGTCTTGTTCAAAATCACATTTCTATACATTGTTTTTGAGAGAGATATTTTGAATAAATTTTCAGAATAAACAGGTGGTTATTGAGGGAATCTCCTCTAGGAAGTAATTACACAGGGCAGAACTGAAATTGGTCAAAATCCCCACTATTGTTTCTGGCACACCAGAGCCACAGCAAGGTTTAATTCAGTTACCCAAGTGCTCCCTTGCAGCAGCAGAGTCACATTCCACGAGCAGGTTGGACAGTGCTCTCTTCGGCACTGCCTTTTAGTCCTCAGTCCCTTTGTCCTGTCTCCTGTTTGCTAACAGTTCTGAGCAAATTGACTCTAATTACTCCAGGTAATTTGAGTTAATATGTCAGCTCCAGGCTGCTAATCAGTCAGCTCTGAATGTGCTCCTCGGTGATTACAAGTGTAAGTAAGAACCTGTGTCTGTTGCTCATCAAAATACCTTATTTCCAGCATCTGTGCATTGTTTCACCGGGGAGCAGAGGCTTCTGGCTGTGGGGCTTCATTTGTGGTAGCTCTTAAAGGATTTATATGTCAGGGCATTGATTCAACAAACATACTGCCTTATTTTAGGTCATCTGATTCCACATTAGGACAGGTGTTTTTACTCTGAATAATAACATTTGATGGAAAATGTCAACTAGAGTTATTCATTCTTAAGTCTGGCTTCTATTTCCTGTTTGACAAGTTCTCTGTAATCTCTCTGGTAAAGATATAGGTAGTGTGAGATGGATACTTGCAGAGTTTGGGGGGAAAAAATTAATTTGGGCTCAATCCCGCAATCTTTGTTAACATAAGTGATCTCATTGAAGCCACTTACTTGTTAATAAGGGCCTAGATTGGGCTTTGAGCCCAGCCTTCAGATCATGAACAAAGGAGTATTTTGTTTGTTTGAGAGATGCCATGTTCAGAACAAAGGGGAAATTAAACAGGGAAATGTTGAGTTTTGCAGTGCCCCAGGTTTGTGTTATAGCTGACACCTGCACAATGCCAATTGAGAAAACTCCACTGACTGGTGTAGAGGTGAGAGCAGTTCAGCTGGCAGCATTTAGAGATGGATAGAAGTAACAGATCAGAGGCTTTTCACTAAAGTGCCTTTCATCGTGCACATCAGTGAGTCAGCATTACCTGAAACCCTGAAAACACCAGATAAAAGGCGATGAGACCCACTCAGGAGGGTTTCTGAGAGTGTCTGTCCAGTGAAATGAGCCAGTGGGTGCTTGGCTCTAGTGCCCATTGGAGCTTGTAAATCCTTTCAGTGTAAGTCACTGACGTGTGGGGGGTATTTCGGGAGTCGCAAGAATATTCCTGCAGGAAAAGATGTGAACCAGCTGGTTTGAACCCAGCTACAGTAGAATCCTCACAAGTTGGAATCAGCCCCAATTTGAACCATTCAGGAGGGTGACTTTGCCTCTTGATTCCGGAATAGAAGAGATGATGCTTTGCTTTGGGTGGTTTATATGCACTTTGACTCTCCAGAGAGCAGAGGAGAAGGGAATGACTGCAATCCAACAGAAAAGGAAACTGGAGCGTGCTAAGGTGGTAACAGCTGAGAGCAAAAAAACCTGTGGAGCAATATGAGCAGTATTTTACTGGGAGACAAAATCCAGGTGCTTTTGTTTTGGGGGTGGAGGAAGGAAGGGTGTGCCTGGAATGTCAGGTTAGGGGTCAGGGCTGTACTCTGATCAGACGTGAATTCTACTTTGATTTTTCTGCAGCTTTTTTCTGTAGGTATCTGTATGTCATTAATTTTAATTGCTTACAAACCTACTGGAGACAGGGATCAAGCCTGGCTAGAAACACACTGCTATAAATTCACAGTAATGGTGTTGAAGACAACAGCTCAGCAGCAGGTACAGGCTGCAGGGTGGGACTGCTGAGAGGCTATTGCTGAGTTATTGTAGAGCCACAGGAAGGTTTGGGTTGGAAGGGACCTTAAAGAACACCTTGTTCCACCCCCTGCCCTGGGCAGGGACACCTTCCATTATCCCAGGTTGCTCCAAACCCCCTCCAATCTGGCCTTGGACACTTCTAGGGATGGGGCAGCCACAGCTTCTCTGGGAACCTGTCCCAGAGACAGATCCCTCTGGATGTCATCCCTTCCTTCCTGTGTGCCAGCACAGCTTGCTGTCACTGCCAGGCTCGCTCAGGGTGCAGTGATCCCTCTGTCCATGGTGCTGGTGAACAGGGCTGGCCCCAGAACTGACCCCGAGGAGCACCATGAGCCCCTGCTCTGTGCTCGGACCCTGAGCCATCCACCACGGCTCTGAGTGTGACCATCGGCTGATTCCTTCCCCACCAAGTGGTTCTTCTGTCAAATCCATCACCCTCCAGCTCAGAGACAAGGATATCACATGGGACAGTGTCAAATGCCTTGCACAAGCACAGGTAGGTGAACATCAGCCACTCTTACCTAATTTACCATCTCTGTAACTCCATTGTAGGTGGCCACAAAATGTGCCCTTAGTGAAGCCACGTAACCAATCACCTCCTTACTCTCCACGTGGCTTGCTGTGCAAGCTCATCCAGCTGCTAAATGGGGTCGAAAGTTTTGTCCCTTTCCAGAGCAATAATAAAGCTCTAATGTGCTCCTGAATCTCTGGAGGCTGTAAAGTCTAATTTACTTCCGAGCTCAGATCGAACATAGAACCTTTGCTGAACTGGAAGGAACTGAACAGTTACACTCAGCCATGATAAATCTGGCTTTAGTTCGTATTAATAGAATGAAAATTGACTGGTCTTCTGAGGGAGAAGGCTGGTCTGGTGTTGAGTCACCCTGACTGTTTATATGAAACCAAATTTGAAGAAACAAAACCCCACAGTGGCTTAAGCTTGGTATCGACAGACTTTATAGCAGATCAAGCCTCATCATTGTGACATCAATTTCACCGAGAGACTATTGTTTATCCTTTTGCATAGATCCTTAAAATTTGTCTGGATATTATGACTTATTCTGATCAAATTAATCCTGTGAGTGATTCAGCATTGCCCAGAACTGGCGCCCATTACTCTGGGATCATGGACCCTCATTGTGTGCTTATGGTAATTGATGCCTGGTTTAATTTTTGCCTTGTTGGCCTTGTCCAGGTTTTCTTTGCTGCTTGTGGTATGATGAAACTTATGTTGAACTGCATATTGGAAAGGTTAGAATTCAAATTACTCAAACACCTCATGTTAGTACAACTGTGGGAAGGAAGAGAGTGCAGGCAGGAAAATCCCAGGACTTGAGTGTGACATTAAGATGTAGAAAAAAGGAATTTTCCTGAGAATTGCTAAAATTGAGAGAAATTGATAGCAAAATCAACACTGAATAAAAATAAAAAGGTTTAGCAGTCCTTTCAGTGTCAGTATTGCTTTAAAATTAGTTTTGTAAATCTATATTTAATTAGGTGGTTATTGTACTGTGTGCTAAACAAACACTAATTATTAAACATGGAATTTATTGAAGTGTAATAGGTATTTCTAAAACTCTTAATTTACGTAGCCTGAGTAAACAAATTCTAAATGATCGACACAGCTTCCTGTACAAGAGCACCCACTGCAACTAATATATGCCAGCATCCAGGAGCCAGGATTATGCAATATTTTCTAACAGGTATTTTATTCCAAGACACACCTCAGGAACATGGGTTAGTCCATGTGATTAATTTTAAGATCAGAGTTATTAATTATTTGTACAGCCTTGTGCCTTGTACGCTCATCCAGTTTCCATCTAGTTCTTGAATGCAACAGGTGAACCCATAGTGGATAAACTCTGGGTTTATTTAACTGAGCACCTTGCTTGAAAATTCTGGCTAAAATGGTTCTTGGCAATACCATAGGCTGAAATTTGACAGCAACAATAGTTTTCCTGTCCTTACCCTCTGCTCCCATCTTTGCTGCTGTGGAGAGACACAAATGCACAATGTGATGTTGTGCAGTTTATTCCAAGCCTGTTGTATTTTTAAGTGTCCTCAGAAAAAAAGGTCATTCTGCAATTCAATAAAATGCACTTTTAGCTTTCATGATTTTGGGAAAACTGAATGCTGTTTAAGTGAGCTCTTCAAGTCAATGCCCAATTTTATTTGAAAACTGCAGCTCAACTGAATGTGTCCAAATAGCTTGATTGCTCTCTTGAGTAATTTCTGTTGTAAAGGCCTGTTTTGGGTATGAACTCTCAGAAAAATATCTTGACTTACAAGTGCGTGGTACTGAGGGGGGATGGAAGCTGCTGTTCACATCGGGAGCCTCTCAGCAGGAGAGTTCCCACTCAGGTTTCTCCATATTCTTAAATCCTTCACGGGCTATCACATGATCTGTTAGGTGTCCACAAAGCACCACAAATTCAAGTCTGGGAAAAATACATGTATCGCACTGAGATCTTTCTAGGAGCAGCATGTGGGCATCCATACTTCCTGCCAGAGTATCCAAGACTTGTATCCTGGAGATAAAAGGAAATTCTAGGCTTTTTTTGGAAGAGCTCTCAAACAGTCCCTGACAGTCTTTTATCTTGGGTTTTTTAAAAAAGCCATCAATAATTAGTAGGCTATATTTGGAAAACTCGATGTCTGATGTAATCAGAAGGCTTGGCAAGGAAGAAGAGAGTTTGCATTCTGCCCAGAATAAATATAGCATTTCTAAGTGCTTTGCATCTTCTCTTTGCAGTACAGCTTTTTGTCTTTTAATGCTGATTTTAAAAAGCAGGTTTGAAGATATTCTCCTTTCAAGGCTTTTTTCCTCTCTGTTTCTCACTGGGCTCTCTGAATTGGTTCTTTTGTTTAGTTTGAGAGTGATTTTATTATTTCCTGAAATGAAGCACCCTTCTGAATTAGTCAAGACCCAAAATACCACGGAAGTGCCTATAACTGAGCTTGCAAAAAGGAGGTAAGTTACCTGAATAAATGCTTTGCTGATTTGAGACCAAATGATGGTAGTGAGCTATAAGTGGGTTTGAGCTGACTTACATTTGATTGCCACTTTCTTTATTGAGGTGTTCAGTGATGAAGAAGCCTTTCAAGGTAGACCTTTGGACCCCCTCAGTCTCAGGCACTGGTGGCTCATGTTTTCTGTACTCCCTTCTGCTGTTTCAGTATTTGTTTCATCTTCTCGTGTCCAAGCATCCCCAATCTTTTTCTTAACAGATCTCATTGAATATTGATATTAAGAACATAAACCCCACCTTTCTTCCTTTAGGCCAAAGGGGCAGGGTCAGAGCTGGCGGAATTTTTAAGATTTTGAGGCAAACTTGGCTATTAATTCCTCCTTCTGCTGTTGGCTTGAGCCTTTGCCTTGTTTTCTTCTGTTCTTCATTCTTTTAAGACTTGGTGTCTTTATCTGGACACAAGATTTTGCTAGCTGAAGCAGCTTATTAATCTTTTGGAAGACAGATGGACAATTAGCTTTGAAGGAAAAGGAAAGCACAGCTTTTGAGACTGTAATCTCCTTTAGATCAAAATAGGGAGAATTCTTGCCTGGAAAGGGACCTATGCCAAATCAAGGAGACAAATTAGAATATCCATTGCTATATTTTTCAGGTGGCAAAGTAATTTCATGATTATTTCCATTTTTTGGAAATAATATATAATAAATAATAATAAATATATATAAATAATTTATAAATAATAAATAATGCAAGCCAGGATGCAGCATTGCTCAAGAAAGGAGGGCAGAAGAAAGGACTTTGAGAACACCCACTTTTCTATACATTCCACATAATTTGGTGACAAAAAAACCCCCATTTGGGGCCTCAAGGGAAAAGTGGGAAATGTAAAACAAGGAAGAAGAGGTGGTGCTGTGCAGGCAGCTATCGTGGAGGGTGCAAGTTCTGCTTTGAAGAGACACCAGAACGGCCACTATGAACACAAACCTGTGTAAATCAAACCAAGTTAGAACTGAGTCTTTGGAAGTAACTCTGTCTGCCAACTCAGAAGGGCCACAAGCCTGCCCTGGCTGTGCTTCAAAGAAGTGACATCATAGCCACAAGGTCTACATGAGCTGCTGGTGACACAAGGAAAATGGTGCAGGTGTCAAAATAAATAACTTCTGTGGCGTTAAATGGTACTTAGGGGCTGAGGGATGTTCTTGTTAGCTGCGGGTAAGAGAATTTAGGGGGCCTTATCCTCCTCTGAGCTATCGGATCTCAGTAAATCACCCAACCTCTCTGTGCCTTGGTTTTCCCTTGTGTGGGTGAGCAATGGTGGCTCCTTCCCCACAGTGACACAGAGGCAGGGGGTGTGCAGGGTGGGATGTGGAAGAGAGCCTGGCAATTGAACTGCTGCTCGGAACCTGCATTGCTTGTGGACAAACACCACTCCTCAGGCTGTGAAAGGAGCAGTAAAAAAAGGGGAGTCCGCAGTGTGGCTTAAAGCTTTTGTTGGATGAACCAGTTTGTAGCACTTTATCCTTCGCTAAATTCATATCCAGCCTTTATTTTATATTCAAGCCACCTTTGTTTCATAGCCTGTCAGGAATTGCTTTAATGTGAGGTGGTTCTGCTTTTAGTGGGGTTGGCAGTGGAGTGGTTTCACAGCCTTTCACCTACAATGTGTAGAAAATGGCTGCATAGTCATTTCAGTGTTGGGGGATCAAAACAGCTGAGAAATAAGCTTGTGAGTGTGCACCTTAACTCCATAAAAAACCTCAAAAATCCAAGGAAATTGTTTTTACGTAATATGTCTTCAGAGGGGCAGCACTTAGCAATGTGCTCATGCAATTCATCATGAAGGTGACAATGCCCTAATGATTTATTAGTAATACATCACTGCAATGTTTTCCCACCAGTGATGTATTGGAGACCATAAACCACAGAGAGGGACAGCAGACGTGCAGGCTGAAGTGCCTGCAAAACCCTTCCCAAGCCTTTCCCAGTTATTGAGAGAAGTGGTCAGCAAGAATGCTGAGATTTTTCCATTCCTGGAAAAATCTGGTGGGGAGGGAGCTCCTGCCATGAAGATTCCTGGATTTGATAACAGCAGAGGCCTGCAGGCTCTGTATCTACCTTCAAACAGTGCAGAAACTCTTGATAAATGGTTTGTTGACTGATAGTCTGGGCCTTAGAGCAACTGTAAACACTTGAGGTTATTTACTTTTGGTTTTCAGTGCCTCTGGACATCGAAAGGCACCAGGAAATGTCTTTGAGCCTTGACATCTCAGTGTGCAAAGACTGGGCAGTGTGACAGTCTCACAAATGTCATGGCCGGAAAAAAGGTTCTGTCTCCATGGCAGAACTGCTGCCGTTCTGCCATCAGCACGAGGTTACACTGTTATCACAAGCTTCCTCTGCCTCTCTGGAGGTCACTTTAGAGATTGTTCAAGAAAATTAAAATATATCTCTTTTTTTGCCTTGCTGATTTCTGCTGCTTCATCTACCTTATCCATAATGCCAAGAGTAGCCTTGCAAAGGAAATAGATTTGCTTTTATTTATCTCTGCCTTCCCCATCCTTCAACCAGTCCCTCAGAACACTCTCTGAACCAGCCAGGGTAAGCTTCTCCATAACACCCAGGGATGAGTGTCCTGTGACCCAAGGCCGGCTTGGTGCAGAGAGGGTTCCTGAAGCAATTCCTGAGCTGGTGTTGTGTTCAGAGCCAGCTTGCTGTTACCTGATTTGTTCCAGTTGTTTGTTATCATCTCTCTACAATTGCATCCTCGCTTCCTGGAGAGGCACCAGCTTTTTCTTTGCGTGGTAATAGTAACAGGCAGCTGTTCCTGCTTGCAAACTCTGCAACAATACAAATTACGGCAGATCTTTGCTGTTGGCTTGAGTCCAAATTGGGTTTGACTTCTAACTTTTGCAGGACTGAGTGGGTGCTCATGTTGAAAAGAAAGAGAAGGTGGTGTCAATAATATAAAAATAGATTTTTCAGTGTCTTGTGAATCACTCTGCTAGGATGGGATATACTGTGAATCTGGGACTCACAGCCATGAGCCAATCAAGGAGGCTTTAACCCCTTTAAAAGCTTCCTGGGCCATACCTACTTGATTATTTCTCTTTCTGATAAGAGTATCAAGGCATTTAATTGCAGCAAACACTCTGCCTGAAGGCGATAGTAAATCATAACCCACTTTATGATCAAGAACAGAATGTACAGAACTCAGCAGTGGCTGGAATTTTATTAGGTTTTATGAATGCTTCACCAGCTCTGCAAAAGGACACTGGGGGCCAGAAGTACTCAGCTTGAAGCATTTTACAAATCTAGGACCAAATTCTTGGCTCTGTGGATGCAAAAACCTTCCACTGCCTTCCCTGGACCTGAGCTATTGCTGAAGTTCAAGTCATGCTGGATGTTGACCAGCACGAGCAGGGAGGAATTTGGTTGTTTACAGAGAAATCAAAAAGCCAGAACCACACTTTGGTGTGTATGGGAGTTAAGAGTGCAACCAAAATCCTGCTTTGTGCCCCCTCAGCCCCGGCTTGGGGCCTCATAATGATGGATACAGCCTAGAATCCACTAATTTGTCCTTTTATTGGAACTTCCACATGCAATTTATTGTCAGTTTAAAAGCCACCTGTCTGTGGAGACTGAGATTTGCTGGTTTGGGTTTTTGCCTCTGTTTTGCTTGATTTTTACTGTGCAGATGCATTTGGATGGAGAACTTGTGGCCCTTCCTCTCCTGAGCAGCCCCCCCTTGTCTCTGTGGCACTGGGGGTGCTGTAGGTGTGTTTGGCTTTATGCCTTTCTGAGCAGATTAATTATCTGTAATTCAGAGTAGATGGACTCTTAAAACATCAGCTTTATTAGAATGAAGCTGCTTGAAGCATAGCAAAATGCACTTATCTCTGTGTTAGTACCAGAGCTCTTCAGGGCATTTATGAACAGCTGGGGATTTTCAACCTGATTCAGACAAAATCCTTCCATTTAAATACCTTCTCCCAGCCATGGTGCAAAGGAAGCACCTCTTGCATCTGTCTGGAATCCAACCACCATTTTCATATCCTAGAATGAAAATGAAATTGCATGGGTTGGGCTGTGAATGAGCCTTTCCAGCCTCAGAGAGGCACTTCCAGCACCAAAGGCTGCAGGCAGAGCACAGACTATTTCCTGCAGGTGTTACCTAAACACCATTTGACATTTGTCTGACTTGGGTTTTCAACATGTTGGTTCACACCTGTGGCTGTGAGGGTGAGCAGTGGCTGAAATGGGGAAATAATTGGAGGGAAGTGCTTATTTTTGGCTCAAAGACCATCCAAATATTGCATTAAAATAGAAATATGCTATAAAATGAGTTGAATATTATCTTAGTATACTGAGTTGCATGACAGCTGTATCCAGAAGATAGGACCAGGCAGCCTTTTTGTCCCAGACCATGTCAGGCACTCTGTGTCAGGCAAGTGAGCCCCAAAACAAAGAGGCTGCATGGTAAATCAGGAGTAGGTTAGAAAAAAGGTTTTTACTCAGAGGAAGACAGAAAAATGAAAAGATCAGCCTCAGGTTGTGGGAGGAGGCTGAAGCCAGGAATTGATGTCAGATCTTTGGCATTATTGGTAATTTCACTGGTTCCACAGTGGTTCCTAGCACAGGCTTCCTTTCCTGCAGCTCACCAGGTCTGTGGAAGCTGTAAGGGAAAAAAAAATCTCTCAGTCACTCTTCCTGGAGTTTCTCCTAAGAATTGCTGAAGTCCCATTATAGAAAAAGCATTGAGGCCATCATTAAGATTCTAGAAAGAACATGAACACTCATTTCACTCTTAATAACTTCCTGCTTTGAGTTTTGCTATTGGAAAAAGAATTTTCTCCTTGCCTTGGTGGGAAAAACAGAAGCTGTCAATAGCCTTTTTTTTTGCTATGTATCAAATGAATTTATATCTAAGTGAACATTTTTCATCCTGAAGCAAAGAATTCCACAATGCAGTTGAGGAAAGCATGAAGCAATATTTGTTTGCTTCAAACATTCCTGCCAATAATTTTACTACTTCCTCTCTAATTTTTATGTTGAGACACAGAGTGAGCAACCGTTTACCCCTTGTCCTTGGTGCTCCCAGATTTATATTCCTCTTTGATTTGCTCTTCCCAGGATGAAGTGAATTTGATTCAAATATTCTTTAGAGAACTTTGATTATCATTGTTGTTGTTCTGCCCTCTACTTTAATTTTAGCAGATCCTTTTGCAGAAGGTGAGGAACAAACCTGCACGAAATGGTGATGGACTCACTGTGGATTTATTCAGTGACATAATGACGATTTCTGTTCTGTTCTCCATTCCTTCCTAATAATTCCTAACGTGCTGTTTTCTTTCAATTCTACTGAGCATTGAACCGACACTTTAATTGACCTGTTATACCTTCAGGACATCTATTATTCTTCCCCAAATGCTAGCAAGGTGCCAGAGTTCATCAGCCCAGGATGGTTTTTCCTCCTGTGTGCATCACTTCCCGTGGATCAGCACTGAATTCCGTTGCTTTTTTTTCACACATTCTGTACCCCCCCAGCACATTTGCCTGTCCTTCGCAGTCAGATTTCACCAGCTTGAAACTGATCTTGCTAAAATCAGTTCTCTTTGTCATCCGACTTTTCCAGAAGCACAGAGACAAAAGCCATAAGGCTTTAAAAAACGTAAATTAGCTACCCAGAAAACTCGTTAATTCAGAATTAAGGTTGCTCACCTGAGATCTGTTCCATTACCAGTGCAATCCTTCTGTGTTTTACACAGAACAAATGCAAGTGGATGAAATCTGTCTTACCCGAATTAGCAGGCAGCAGCCAAATATTTACTGAGTCACTTATTCAACTTGATTAAATGAGCAGAATATTAAAAAAGCCGGAAAATGGGAGAAGATATGCAACAAAATCATTCAAGCAAAATAATTCTATTAGCCATTCAAGGAACAGGCTTTTAGCATTAGGGGTGTTGTTTACTAATTGGATTTACTGTAGCAGTGATTACTTAGTGTCTCACAATTTTCTGTACTTCAATATTCACCTCTTGTCTGAATAAAATCTGTTGTGCTTATGGCAAGATTCCCATTTCCTTCAAAGGCAGTTGGGTCTGGCCTCTCTTGTGTAAGAGGTTTTCAAAAGATCTAAATAGTATAATCTTGTTTCCTAGCTGATGTTAGAGCTGCTCTGATTCTTTGTCTGTGCTTTTCAGGAGATAACAGACGGGCAGTTCATGCAAAATCTAGTTTCAGAATTTTCCACTCCGTACAGAGTAGCCAGAGAACAGTTGTGAAATGGTAAAACCTGCCACAGTAACCTGCATCTTCAGATTTCAGATGTGAATAGTTCAGGAGTGAACGGAGAGCTGAGATTTGTGTTATAGAAGCTACAATGCACTGGATAAAACAATATTTATTTCTCCAGAGTGCTTACAGTAATTTCTTCTGTTGAGCTTCTGCAAGCTCAAAACCAAAAGTGAGTCTTCTCCTTCTTTGTATTTATTAAGTTTAATGTAGGAATTTATTTGACCCTGAAGTCCTTCCAGGACCACCCTGTCTACTCTATAACTGTTGCTTTGTTTTTTGCCTTTTACTCTTAGTACTCAGCCTGAAGTTCACTGCTCCTGACGGTTCTCCCTTTACCCACCACTTCATAAATCTCAGGTCTGAAACTTGTGAATTTTGAGTGGTACTTTGATGTTTTAGAATTATTCATGCCTTGTATATTGATATTGTATTTCTCATTCAGAACATCTTCAATTCCTTGCATTCATGTTCCTGTTCCCCTTCGATTGGTATAGTTAGTGAGTTCTTATTCCGTGTCCTCATACTTTCTTCAGTGTAGTTTTTACAGATCTTGCCTCTTCATTATTGATTTTCTTTTCTGTTTTTATTTGAGATATCTTCCAAACTTTAGGTTTGGATTTTTTTTTTTTTTCAAATTAATGGGTAATTGTGTTTTTTTTCCCTTATATTTGATCTAGTATCTCTCCCTGAAACCAATTTCCCTAGGAAGCAGCCAGTCAAAAGGAAGCAGACAAGAAGAGAATCACTTTCAAGAGAATTTTGATTTAAAATGAAAGCACAGGAAAATCCAACCCATCTCTCCATCACTGTCTCTCCTTTTCTCCACTCCTCAGTATCTTTTCCTCTTTTTCCCCAATCCCCCTGCTCTCCCTCCTCTCATTTCTTCAGGACAGCAGCCTTGCATTGGCTTTGTCTCCCCTTGCTGTAGCTGGGGTTGAGGAGTGCTGTGTCCCTGATTTTCTGGGCAGGTTGTGTCCTTGTGATGTGCTGCTGTCTCCCAACGCTGTCCTGCTCTGGTGGGCTGTGGCTGCTTCTCAGAGCTGGGGTTCCCAGGCACAGGGAATTAAGCAGATTACTGAAATTTGTTTTTTTTAGCCTGGTACCCTGCAGACATGGGATCTCAATTGTCCTCTTTCCCCCAGACTCGGGGTGGATGACTTGGAGAGAATCCCTCGATTGCTCTGTGCTTTGGCTCTCCTCTCTCAGAGCAGCAGGGCTGGAGGCTCCTCTGTGTTTGCTGAGAGGACCCCGAGCCAGAAGCATCCAAAGCCGTGAGGTGCCAGAGTGTTGGAGGCCACACAAATGCCTCACGTGGGCTGTACATTAAGGGTTTGGGGTTTTTTTGCTTCCCATCAAGGATTGTTGTATTTTATCATGGCTGGCAGCCTTGCCAAGGGTTACCTCACGCTCCGTGAGCCATTGAGCTGTGCCTGGGAGCAGCAGGGGCTCCTCAGGCAGTGCTGACCCGGGGGTGTCACACAAACTGAGGGCTGTCCCTTCTGCAGCAGCCACTGCAACAAGGGCTCGGGGCAGGACTCACCTCAGGCAGCATCTCTTAAGGAGCAGCAGTCCCAGGCTTGCTTCAGACTCTCCAGACTGCCTCTTTGGCACATTTTCCCCTTTATTCCCTCCATTCTTCCATCTCCTTTCCTTCTCATCAATCAGAACACTCGTGGCCTGCTGATGTAATTAGGAAAACAGAGCATTCTGGAGAGATGTATTGATCGAGTACTTTATAATAAAAGTTAGTAATGTTTAATTTCTTGTTGTCAGCTTTCATTGTGCTAAAGAAATCAATTCACTATTGTCTCTTCTCCATTATTCAATTGTCTAATAAGCTACTTTGCAGTCCCTTCAAAATCAAATTTTAATGATAAATCACTGTAGGAATGGAGAGCACATGAACCCATGTGCATGAGGATCATGCCAAATTCATCGTAGGTGGGATGCGCTTCTTTCCAATTAGAAATAATTTTTTTCTTTTCTCTTTTTAAAACAGTCAGTAAGACAGGTTTTCTATCCTTTCACTAAACCCCACAAGATGTTTATTATAACTTTTCTCTCATTTAGGATCCATGTGTTATCCAGCCTCCCCCTCTAAATCTTGAATTTCACTCTCGAAGCGACACCTCTCCTCTTTTTCCCTCTCTCATCCCACACCAAATTAGTGTTAAAAGGCAGAGCCAGAGCGGCCTTGTAGAAGAGAAGAGCAAACTCAAACCTCTCTCTTTACTCTGGCTTTACCCCAGCTCGCAGTAGAGCAGGTGCTCCTCTCTCCAGAGCAGCTGTTGGTGTGTCGGGGAGTGCGGCATTCCCGACCTTCCCCGGGATCCCGGAGCGCTGCCGCAGCGCGGGCAGGCATGGCTCGGGTAAGGAAGGGCTGGAGCTGGGCTACTTTGTGGCTTACAGGGCTGCTTTCGTTTCCTGCTGCACGGGAGAGGCTCTGAGCTCGCTTCTGCTGCTGCTTTTTCTAGCTCGGGGCTGTGGGTTCTGCTTTTCGTAGAGCTGGGGGCTGTAGGTTAGTCCTGATTCACTGACTGAAGAATAAAGTTTAAGAGAGACAGAATTTCAAGAGAAATTAAATAAATGTATTATTTGTGAGGTAGGCTACTCCTAGAGTTCTGCAAAGGCAGAAGCACTAATTTTTAATATTTACCTGAAATAAAAAGCTGAATCTGTCTTTCGTGTTTATTAATATATAAAACTGTTTTAAAGCATTCTCATCTCTTTGAAAATAACTTACATGCATATTGTGCCCAACAATTATTTTGTAAAATTTATTTTCGTTGTCAAGGGTGCTGTTTGGACATACCCAAGTTTTAACTCAGACTTGCCCTGCTTCTATTAGCTGAGCACAAAATGCTCTTCTTGGGCCCACAGATAAACGAACTAACTTTACAAACACCATGATACTCAGGAAACAATGTGCCTGAACACTTGTATTTGTGCATGAAGCAGTGAATCATTTCTTGCATTAGGAAAGCTGCAACATAGATGTCAATAATGTAATGCACACTGAGCTGTTGCTCTCATCTGTTCATAAATCAGGTCACAGTGCAGCCACCATTCCATTTTTGCAGCTTGCAGGGTAGTAAAGTGAGAAGTTTATTGCAAGTTGGTAATAAGAAGGGAAGTAACGGCCTGGGAGGCACAAGGGTGAATGAGTTAATGAACGAGCAGTTTGAGTTTTCTTATTGGTTTTAACCCTCTATAAATTTAATGGCTTCCTTTTAAATGCCTCTTAATGAGAAAAAGCAAAGTGTGAGTTACTTAATGGTGTTATTGAAGGCTTTATCTTGTTATTGAAAGGGAATGGTAAAGTTTACCCAGGGTAAATCTAGAGAAAAAATAACTTTACATCAGGGTGGAGATGCTCTGTGGGCTTGGTGACAGCAGGAAGGACAAACTGCAGGGGTGTTCTCTGTCAGGGTAACTGCTGAAATATGTAATTAGTGATGTTCATTAGTTTATAGAGACTGTAATGAGTTCAGGAGGCTTAGAGATGTCTGTCTGAGCCTGGGGTTTGCAGCTCTGACCCTCTCCTGGGCCCAGCCTGCAGCTCTGAGGGTTGTTTGATCCCAGTCTGTGCCTTTCCACACCTCCTCAGCTGCTCCTGGAATACTGGGAATTCTCACAGGAAATCATCCACGTGGGAATACCTCACATGAACGCTTCCATGGGGCCTGTCAGCTGCCAGAAACATAATTCCAGTTCTATAACTTTATCAATAATCCTTTCTAAATAATAAATAGGGGAATTCCTAAGGGTTTAGTGCTGGAGTGTCTGAGGTTCTTTGGAGGGACTGGTGAACAATATTTTTACTAATGCAGGCTATTATGGGATGTAACTCTAGAGGTTATAGCATAGAGATCTTCTCACTATTTACAAATAAAAGCAAGGCATTTAAATAAATGGGATTTAAAATAAATGGGATTTAAAATGATGGGATTTAGAGATGTTTGCAGTGCATTTTGTATTTGAGTCAAATCAACTGAGAGCAAATAAAAGCCCTATGGAGAGAGCATATATTTTTCTAAATTTTTCATGGAAACAAATTGTCATTTTTCACTCTTTCTAACAGATGTATGTTGCAACTGCAAAGATTTTGCAAGGGTAAGAAGACTTTTTCTAGTTAGGAATATAGGAAAAAAATTAAAAGAGGGCTATGACCTGCTTTCATTTATGCCACTATAGATCAGATTTAAAATATCTATTTAATTAGATTTGGCCCGATTTAATGTTTAAACATATCAGACTGTGGAATCTGCTGAGGACAGCGGTGATATTCCTTTTCAGGGCACGCAGGCTGGGAGATCCATTCTCTCATAGAATATCCTGAGTCAGAAGGGACCAACAAGGCTCAAAATGCCTCTAGAATGGGGAGGTGGCAAGGAAAAACTGTGTAAATGTTCTCTGCTTTTACCCACAGTACACCTCAGAAGAATTTCTGGGGATAACATTCCACCTTCCTTTGCCTTATCCAGCTGTCCTCGAGGCAGATGTTTCCTGTCTCCTTTACCAAACCCTCATCCCTAACTCATGATTAACCTACAAGAGTCTGAGCTGTACCTGCTAATTACATTTTCAGCCTCAGTGAGCCCCAGTGTAACAGTATGCACATATATTTCTATGATGGTTTTGATGATTCTGCTGGTTGTTAGTCTTTCAGGGGCTCAAAATTAAGCCAGTGTCCTACACAGTCATAACACACCTCTTATCCTCCCAAATCTGAGCACCTGATGTGGCCAACGATGCACTGAATGTGTAAATGATGCTGTGAGACCCCAAACAGCAAGAAAATTAGATACAGCAACTAGATATTACACTTAGGAGGCAGCAAACTCATTGAAATGAAATAGCCCAGTGGCATTTCTGCCCTGTGGAGGGCTGGTCCCCTCCTAGTGATGGAGCAGGAAATGTGATGCCTCAAATATTGGCTGAATTCTGGCTGACAGTTCCAATTTATGGCTCTGTTTAATCAGGTGGTTGTGACACTGTGGGTGCTGAGTCCTGGCATCTCAGCTGAAGGGACACTGCTCTGTCTCTGCCCACAGCAAAATGTATTCCCCTGGTAAAAATCACAGCAGATAGATTTTTTTTTTCTTTTCTTTCCTTCTAATCCTTTTAGAAAGTATTTGCTGAAGACATGAGAGCTGACCCGGAGAGACCTCACTGGAACTTTCTGGCTTTTGAAACCATCCCAGTGCAGAACTGGCCTGGTGTGAGGTGGAGGTGAGCTGGGTTTGAGGGTTCCTTCGTCAGGAAGGTGCTGTCCTGTTTCTGCTCCCTGATTTCTCCTTTGGCACCCATGGGTGTGGGTCACTGTCAGTGCTGAGACCCGGAGACAGAGCGAGACAGGAGGAGAATCTCTGGGATGTGCTCTGTGCTGCACACAGAAGAAGCCTTACATTTGCTATTAAATCCAGCCATAAATGCATTCCTGGGAGGAGAAGGAGGCTCAGCAATGCTGCTTCTATCAACTTACTAAGGGTACAGTGCAGCAGAACAGAACCTACTGCCTCTAAATCCAAGCAGGTAACAAACTTAGTGATTTGTAATGTTCACACAGACTCTGGCATTTCAAGTTCCTGCCTGCAGGGACTGGAATTTACTTCAGTGCTTTATAAATCACTCCATCAGTGGATATGACTATTTTTACCTGGACTTCACTCTTATTAATCAAGGTAATTTAGGGATGTGTAAGATGCATTGTAAAGGATTGCTGTTCATAAGCTCTTGGAGCCAGAAAAGACCACCATGTGTATCTTGTTGACCTTTTGCCTAGCACAGATCACAGCATTTTGCTTGCCATATCAGGACCCAAATCCATCAAAAGCTCAGGAATCCTTGCTCCAGTGCACTCTGGCCAGAGAACCTGGTTGTTTCTTCAAGAAGGTTTTAAAGAAAACATCGATTACGCTGAGAGCTATGGCTGTCATCTTGTAAGTAAGAATCATAGAGTGATTTGGCAGTGCAGTGTACCTTTGGGAGGGATTTTCTCTCCTCTTGTAGCCTTTAAAGCTGCTATAAAGGCCATTTAATGTGCTGGGGGAGGACATCCTTGACTGCAGGCAGTGTCTGGCCAGAGGGTGTCCTGACTCAGACCGTGCCCTCAGCAGAGACAGCCAGAGGGCTTGAACCCTTTGTAGTGTTTGTAGGTGTGTGCCTGGGCAGTTCCTGAAGGTAGCAGAACAACCATCAAGCAGCACTGAAAGGGAAATTTGCTGTAATTTAGCAGAGTTTGGGGCTTTTTTTCCCATTTCACTTTATGCTGAAGATCTTACCTTGTCTTATAAAAGTCCAGAATATGATGTTCAAGATGGCTCAGAACAGTTCCTCTATTGGGGAGGAAAAATGTGTCCTGCCATTTTCCCCTTTATGCAGTCATTTATTTATTTTACTGAAAACAATACACTAGAACCAGTCTTCTGTGATAACTCACCAAAATCTTCCTTTAAGTAGGAGTTTGAATTGCAGATTTCTTCCTGCACATCCTCAGGGTTTGTGTCCATGGCGGTTTTTAGAGCCCAGCTGCAGGTGCCTGGTGACCTGCAGTGAGGATGTCAGTGCTGTGGGGTGAGGAGCAGTTTTGGGCTCCTCCAGCTCTCTCCCATCACACGCTGTGCTGCCATTCATTTCTCTACTGTCCATTTTCCTCGTCGTAAGCCCACCGGAAAGAGCAGGTCCCTGTGCACATTGGGCATTTATTCATAGAAAACCAAGCCGTTTTTAACTCTGTTCACTCCTCAGTTCTGGTGAGACTGCAGCGCTGTGAGGCCCTTCCTGCACCCGAGGAGTCCTGCCAAGCCTGAATAATGGGGCAGGGAGCTCTGGTGGGTACAGGGAGCTCTGGTGGGTGCAGGGAGCTCTGGTGGGTGCAGGGAGCCCTGGTGGGTGCAGGGAGCTCTGGTGGGTGCAGGGAGCTCTGGTGAGTACAGGGAGCTCTGGTGGGTGCAGGGAGCCTGGATTCACTCTCAGACCCCCAGCTGGTGCTCCCTGGGGACAGAAACACAATCAGGATTTGGTTTGCTTTCCTGGTTCCAGCTGTCTGATTTGGCTTGGCTGTACCCAGCCAAGGGCCAGTGTCTTCTCACCCCCAAATGTGAGAATTTTCTTCTTTATCAGAGTCCCGTATCAGAAATGGAGAAGATGAAGGTTTTTGCTCAGTTTCTCGAGTTGTTTATTAGTTTTTCTTATAAATTTCACAGCCCAGCCTGTGCCTGGCTTGTCACTGCAGTTTCAGAGCTGCACTGGCTGCTGGTTCTTGTGTGCAGCAAGTTTTTAAAACCTAATCATCCAATAATGAATCACAACGTATACTATTTTTTCTTTTGTACGAATCTCTACCAAATCTTTCTAACACATTTCTTCTACCTCAAACCTATTCCACCAATCACTCTGTGCCTTCTTCAGAGTGGAACATGGAGAGGGAAGAAGGACCCAGGGACAACGCCCTAAAGACTCCATGTTGCCTTTCTGTAAATCCATATACTTTAAAACCTTATACTATAATTTTTCACCTTGTGATAAACTAAACTACAATTTCTGTCATACTTTCTATACTTTCAATTCCTCCAGGAGTGTTGGAAGTTTTTTCCAGGGGCACAGATCAAAGGCTGTGTCTCCCTGGGGTGCTCGGAGGGGTCTTGGACCTCTCAGAACAACAGGAGAAACTTTCCAGCTTTCCTGGACTCCAACAGGCCAGATCCAGAGACAAGAGATGCTGTCCTGCTACTCCTGTGAACCTTCCTGCCTTGTCCAGAGCCTCCTCCTTGGTAAAGCTGAGGAGAGTTTTGGTATTGCTTTAAACTGTTCCCCTAGCTTTCAGGTGCTGGTGTTTTTCTCAAATGGAGTGATGAAACAAGGATGTGGAAATCTCCCTGGATTTAATAATTTTAAATTGAGCAATGAAATAAACCTTTTAATCCTCCAGTGTGTATGGAGAATTTAGGTTTTCTTGGATGTCAGTGATGTCCACATGGCTCTTACAATGAAAAGATGTGATTCCCATAGTTGAATTCAGACACAAGATGGCAGAATCAGAAAGAGGAGCATGAATCACTGTCACCAATACTGTCTTCTGCTGCACTGACAAGGGAAGACAAAATAGAGTCATTAAACCAGGGAACCACTAACAGGTTTGAATTTGGATCTCCTGTACTGAGAATAAATATCTTTTTCCCTCAGTACTAAGTGGAAGGAGCATGTTCTGTCATTGTATTCCACCATTTGGCATTATTGCACGAGTTAGTGAGCAAATACAGAGAAAAGGGTATTAAATGCCTCCTTACAGCAGCATTCTTCTGAACTGCAGTCCATCCCGCTTTCTGAAAGTAGGTGTTTTCCACTGAAAATAAATTGTTTGTATTTCTCTCAGCAGTGGAGCAGAATTAGAGGCATGCAGGAGGTTGATTATGTCGTTCAGGGTGTAAGACCTCTCAGAAAACTGGAGACAGTTGGAGGGAAATAATTTAGACTGACAGTTTAGGCAACTGCCTGGTTTTGGACAGTTGTACCACCCTTAAACAGGCTTGGGTTACTGATCTCTCATCTCTGCAAGCAAAGGGGTGAGATGACACATCCCCTAATGCTACAGCCCAGCGTGCAAAGGAGGGGGAGAGGTTTGTGTAGGGAGCAGCTGTGAGGGAAGGAAAGTCTGGTTATAATCACTGGGTGTACCTGAGTGATGCCAGGAGATGAACCTGAAATGTGCATTTCCCTTAGAGGGAAGAGTCATTTTGGAAAGGCTTTTCAACCCCCTAAAGTAATTTTAATTTATTGTTACGAACGATGACCATGAACTGGGGAGCTGAGCTGACTTTGTCACTGCTGACTGAGGGCTCTGAATCTTGAGCAGCCTGGTGAGCAGAGCAGGGCTGTGTAAGATAGGCTGCTGTCCCTTCCTCCTGTCCCTCTGGGGTTAAAAATAGGGGACAAAATATTTAGGATTTTTGAATTAAGCCACTTCAAGTGTTTTACCCTCCTGTCTTTTCCCTTCAGGTTAATGTAGTTACAACAGTTTATTGTGACTGTCTTGCTTTTGCTTGCCAAATGCATTTTTCTAATTTTTCAAAGAATGTTTTGCTCTGACCAAAGCCAGCCCTGTGTTCATATTTTCCCTTTTCCTCATGAGTGTTTCCCACTCAAAGCAGTGGCAGGGATGACATGGAGCAAGGTGCAGCTCATCACAGAGGGTGTTTTCTGGACAGGATGCTTCTTGTCCTCTTGGTGTGCATTTTCCACGAGCCTCACAACAGAAATCAATAAAAAAGAAACATGTTAGAAAAGATATTGTAAATTATTAGAGGGAGGAAAGGTCTTGGAGTTAGAACTAGGGCAAGGACTCAGCAGAGAGGTTTCAACTTTGCCTTTGTAGATCTGTGTTTTACTTCCATTTATCCATCCTGACATGGCAGAGTGTTTTCCATTAAGGACTGGAATCACAATGATGACCTCTGCTAATGTAGGAAATGGGTTCTGTCCCCAGTGGGTTACAGTGCATAATTATCTGTGGTAGCACATAAGGACAGCCTGTTTTCCTGCAGCATTAGGTACAAGTGTGCAGCTGAAAGACAAAAAACTTCTGTTGCTTTTCATTCACACACCTGATGCCCACCGCCCTGGCTCTGTATTCAGGGTGAGGTGTAGTTGTGTCATTCTCTGAATGTCATTACTCTTCTCTGAGTTTCTTTTTTCTTCTTGAATTATTCCAGTCCCTTAAAACCATCAGTGCATATACCTCCTGCAGCTGGACTTTTCTCCAAACATGTGTGGAAAATAATTTTTTTCTTTCTCAAACATGATGATTGCTCAATGGTAATGGCTGCAATAAAATATTTCAGTTCATCTATGGAGGCTTCTGTGATCCATAAACATTATAGCCCACAGCCCAAAGAACAAAACAGGAACAATCAGTTGTGAAATAGGTCAGAACCAAACTTCTTTTTAGGGCTGTGTAAAATAGGGGAAGAGAACATGGCTGGCCAAGGCCAGGTCATGTAATAGCTTACAACAAAGCTGGAAAGTCTTTAAATGAAAAAGCTTCTGAGTTGGAAGTCAAAGTGACTGCCTAAGCTGTCTCTGGAGCATTTTTGTACTGGATGTGTGCCTATGCTGTATTGAATGTGTGCTCCTTGCCCACTGACCTCTCTGGGAGGGAATCTTCTCCATCAGGTATTGTGAAACTCTTTATCATAAACCCAGCCCATAAACAAACAAGGAATTTCTGACTTCTGCGTAAGTAGACAGCAATGACTGGTTGAAGTTAATGAACTGCTCTGAAGGGGGAATCTGCCTCTGCCTGTGTTTATTGGTGACAGGAGTTAGCTTGAATTCCAGCATTTCATCCCTGCTCCTGCCAGCACTCAGCTCTGTGAGTCTCACAGCCACACTTTAGCCTGCTGCCCTCAGCTGTATTTTAATTGAGGCTCATAATATTTTAAGACAGCTTTGTCTTTCCAGGTATCAAAGAAAATGGGTTTGTAAGTCCCTTGACTCCTGTAATATACACATGAGCTGCCTTCCCACAACATGGGAATGAGTAAAGCAACCAAAATATCATTCACAGAGGGCTCAGTATTTGAAGGAGTTCAATACTAATTGCCTAGCGGGTATTTTCTAGAAAAAGAGACTTAATATCATGACATTCTGTGCTTAGTACAGGGCAAAAAAGCGAAGGGAAAAGAACCTAAAGCTGACAGGATTTTAAGCAAAGCAAATCGAAAAACTTGAGGCAGGTGAGTTGTCATGAAGCACCCGTAGGGGCTGATGCAAAATCCCTGCTGGTTGCTGACCCCCAGCTGGACTTTGCCCCACTCATCTCCCCCCCTGCACCTGGATGTTCAGCCAGTTCTAAATCCACCCCTCAGCCTGCTCACCCAGCCCCTTTACCACACCTCCTCCGTGAGGGTTTGGTAGGGAAATGGTGTCAGGAGTGCTGCTGAATTGAGGCAGGCAGTACCCACTGCTCCTCTTGCCTGCCCAGCCATCTCTCATCCCAGAATATTCTCAGGGTGGCCATCACAACTTCCCCTTGTTGAATCCTTGCTGAATCCTCATGTCCTCCTTGTCTTTCACGTGCCTGGAAATCTTTTCCAGGATTATTCCCCCCCTCATTTTCCCACGTGCTGAGGTGAGCACCTGTCGAGCCTCTCATTCCTTTTGTCCTCCTGCCTGTCCTCTCAGGAGACGGGAGTGGCATTGGATTCCCTCCAGTTCTGGTTTGTGTGTTTTCTCTCCAGCCAGCCTAGGTAGATTGTTATTTCTAAGTAAATAAAGAAGAAACAAGTGGTTTTTTGCAAAGCAAGGCGCTGCTTCATTAGAATGAAAGCCAGCAAAGGGGAGTGAGGCAAATTTGAGCTTGGAGAGAAGAACCACCATCATTCACCTAATCCTCCCTGCGCTGAACCTGCAGCAACATTTTACAGCGACAAAGAACAGCCTGAACTCTTGATCATAAAAGAGAAAGGCCGTCTTAGTATCAATAAAACAGCATTCTGTCTCATCTCAGAGTCACATTTTGAAGGTGCAAACTCCAGGTGTTAGACAGGGATTTTCCTTGCCATGCCATGGTGGTGATTGTTTTCCGTGGTGGGACAGCTGAGAGCAGGGACTGGCTTTTGTGCAGCACACAGGAAACACCACAAGCCACCCCTGCTGTGGCCAAGGGCTGTCAGACCCAGAGTGCTGCAGCTGCAGCAGCTTTGCTTTGTGACGTGGAGTGGAGAGAACCTCTGGATTTTTAGCTTTTTAGCCAGGCAGTGTGGAGGAGGCACCTGCAGCTTGGGAGGATGGAAAAGCTCACCCCGACTCTGTGAGTCTGGGCCTTATAGAGTCACTCCTTTCAGATCAGTGGGGTGTGTTTAAAACCTGTAAAAGACTAAAGCTCCGTCGACTCCTCAAAACAGGGTAATGTTTCCAAGCTATTAAAAATAAAACCTTTTTGGGAACGAGCCTTGGGTTCTGCAATTCTGTGGAAACACAAGGAAAACGTTCCAAATGTGTCTGTGTGGTACAGACAAGAGGCACCTGAAATCCCCTCAGCAGGCATTCATTTTCCAGGCTGTACGACTGCAGTGATGGTGTTACAAGAGAAACGGTGGGGGTTGGGAAAACTGGAATTTTCTCCCCACCTTTGCCGCTGATTGCTGTGGGAGAAATGCTGGAATGTTTCTGAGTCTGTTCTCTGCATGTTGGATAAGGCACATGGAGGCAGCAGCCCTGCAGAGGGTCTGAAGAGCACACAATGTGCTGTGTGAGAAACAGGGCTTCTCTCCCCAGGGAGAATTCATTCATATTTGGTGAGGCAGGACGCTGACATCAGCTGATGTAAAGTTTTATGTGCTTAGATAAGAAGATGGAAGATTAAGAAATATAAAAGGCAAAGGAGGAAAAATGAGATTTTGTTCTTGATCTTCTTTTCATGCCTAGCAAAACGTTCAGCCAGGTGCTTGAAGTCAGAGATGCAGGGGTTGGCCTTTTTGGAGGCAGCTGTCATTGAGCAGATAAATATCAATCAAGGTTTGTATTACTTAGAGTAAAACTGGGAGTAGAGGATTAGTGAGGGAAGTGTGTCAGTGGCAGGATTCATTAAGTCAGACTCTACAACCCAGTGATCCTGTCCTCTTCCTTCCTTCTGGAAACCAAGCACTGGGAGTTGTTTTCTTGCTTTGTTTCTTATTTTCCAACACCTTCATTTCCCTCCCACACCAAGTGCTGCAAGCTCCTCTTGCTCTGCTCCTCGCTTTCCCCTGCCATAATTCTGGTTTGAATCCTTGTGTGATTCAGTGTGGTCACTGGGGAAGCATTGCTTTAATGATTTGGTATTTAACTGCTCAGTGTTCCTCGCATGGCAGAGGAGTGGCAGCGCTGACAAAGTACAGGCTGCCCATGGGGAGCACTAGATCAGTGCAGAGGAGTTGCTATGGTAATACATTACAGAGCAATGAGGGATTTGGGAAGATGCATCTGACAGTTTGAGGTAAAGGATCATCATTTCCTCGCAGCTCGCAAAAAGTGTCATAATCTGAATTTCGGCTGGTTTATTTTTCTTTTTCTTTTGCTTTCGTGAGGTGACATTTCTGCATAGCCCCGAGCACACTGCAAAACAAAAAGGAAAAGGCTCTCTCCTCATGCAGGCAAGAGTTCAAATAAAAATAGAGGGAAGAGGTCACTTCTGAGGCAATTAATGAATAATGTGGTTGAATGACTGCACAGGTTCTCCGTATGTCCTTGCCTCTCTCTCACTTGAATACACAAATCTTCATTTTATAGGCCTGAGTGATGTATGAAAGGGAAATATGGAACTTGTGAAAAGTAGTTTCTAGTCATCTCATAAGATAGAGTAAAAGATTTCTGAGAATAAGAGCCAAGAAGAAGAAAGTCAGCAAAGGAAAAATTAACAACAGACCCCTCAGCTTGTTTCTCCAATGTGCATGGAATTAGAAAAAAAGAGGCAGCAGTGACATAACTTTAAAAATAACTGTAATATTTTAATTTGAAAACTGGACAGTAACACAAATAGGTGCATTTTCTCTCCTCAATTTTTTCTTCAGGTATTTGTCTAAGTATTAGCATCTATATTTTATCTATGTATGGAGGCAGAAGTGGGATATTTTATGTAAATAGGTAAGGGACAGTAAAGTATTTCCCTCCAGGATCAAGACAATGGTTCTTGGGTCAGGTGTTTATATACTTAGCATTTACATAATAATACTTTTTGAACAGTTACACTCCCTATCTCTGAGACTGCTAAGAACTCTCCAGAATCTAATTACTCCTGAGATTTTCTTATTTTGTATCTTTGGAAATCAATTTTTTTGTTCTGCACACCTGAGTAGTATTTTTACTGGAATATTTGGCACTTAATTTTTGCTTTCAGCCAATTTGAATTCCAACAAACCTACAGAAGTTTCTCTAGGGCAGGTGCACACACAGGAATTGCATTTCAGTGTGTCTCTTTGGCACTCTAGAAGTTTCTGTGCTGATAATTTCAATTCTTCCTCTGGATAGAGACCTGTAAGGCGTGGATTTCCAGTGCTCAGCCTACTCAGTCATCCACAGGTTTACAACTCTGGATGTTAAAGCATCCATGGGCTGTAGGACAGGTTTCTTTTGTTGGGTTTTTTGTGTTGTTTTGGTTTTGTTTTCTTGCAAAAAATGAGCCGGTGTTGGTTTTTAGAATACAAAATATCAATGCCTGAATTCTATTAGCTTTTAAAAGGACTTGACTTCCCGAGGGCCTTAAACAGTTTTGGGAAACACAACTCATATATCAGACATAGAAAGGGTACTGAAGTAACCCATTCTCGACCGCGGGTACAGTCCTTCTCTTAATTCAAATATCAAATTTAGGGTTGCTGTGCAGCATCTTAGCTCCAGGCAAGATTAGAAGCTTGAGGTAAGAGCAGGCATTTGGTGTTAGGGGAGAAACCAGCCTAAGCTGTGCTGTGTAACAAATCATTTCCTCCTATTAGATTTGTCATAAATGCATGAGGAATGGTAATTCCTTGATCTAATATCAAACCTTTGGGAGCAATGCGTTTGAGGGATGTCATTACATAATGTTTGAAGCTGCTAATGTGATTACCTGGAATCACTGGAGAAACATGAGGCTCGAGGAGATTGCAGAAGATTTTGCTGCCCCGAGCGCCTGTGTGGTGCAGCTGGAATCTCTTCTTTCTCTGGGATTGTTCTTTATTCTTGTTGCTGGCACCTGTGGCAAATGCTGCTGCAGTTATGGTTTTAAAAATCGTGAGAGGGAAGGAACCCAAGCATCAAAGCAAAGGTTTTTCTGGCTGCAGAACATGACACCGGTGGGGAGAGCTTGGCTGTGAGCAGCCAAATGAGCTCTCGTTTTCCTCCTCGTGATGTTTCCCCTGGAGAACATTCACCTCTGTAGGCTCTGGATCTTGTTTGGCTTTTTAGCAATTTCTGGAGCTGCCATAGAGGATCATGCAGCTCAGTTTGGGCACAGAATAAAGGGGGACCCCTGCAGGCAGGAAAAGTGTCCATCAGAGCCTCTTGGTGTGGCAATGAGGCTGTTTTTCTGGAAACGTTTGATTACTGCTCATTCTGCTAAAAATGGTGACAAATAAAAGAAATTATTATTTTCACTTCCACAGAAACCCTGTTTTCGTTCCATGGCTTTGCCCTGATTCCTACACTTTAATATGGATTGCCTGGTTCTTCCACAGAAGTGTTGGTTTTTATTTGAAAGAAAGAAGAGAAAAGGAAGGAGGCATGGGCTTTTCTTTTCTTTTTTCATGATGCCATAAAGTGACTAAACCTGGCTTTTACAAATTCTGACTATGTGATTATGCTTAAAAATGCACGAGCTGTTCTAGACACATTTGCAAAATGCTCTTTGCAGTGCCTATAGTACAAATGATGTCATGTCTTCCACTACTTGTCTGGTGAAGTCCACAGAACAATTAATTAAATTACGGGTTTTGCAAAATAGAGCTTTTTGTCTTACCAGACAATTTTCTGTGGAAACATGCACCACATCTATTGATAACGTGTGATCTTTATGACAACGGAATCGGAGCATGTTTTAATTTTGGGGGGACTAGATCTCACTGAAGTTTTCCACACACACTGTTTATGATGTCCTTTGATCACAGTGCTGTTAGGTCTCCACCCCAAATGTAAATCCCTCTCATCTGAAACTTTCATGCAGAGCATACATTGCTCAAATATTCCTCTGCAGACCCCTGCTGAGGCACTGGGGGTGTCCAGCCTCTGGCAGAGGTTAGAATACACATTTGCTTCCTGGAATATAAGCACTGAAAACAGAATCATTGAACCAGGGCTTCGTGAATCCTCTGTGTAGTCAAACAGGTACTTCAATGATTCCTTCTTCACCATAAGTTCATCGCCCACATTTGAAAACTGAGCCATCTTTCACTGATTCTTGGTACTTCTGCTGAGAAAGGGAAGAAGAATTGTGCCCCTCTTGCCCCTTTGGTTCTTGGCAGGTACTGAGGAAGGATTTACACCACTGCCTCAGTAGCCAGGCGCTTGAGACACAGAATAGTAAAAATGCTGCTCCTTTCCTGAGACCTTTGCTGTGTCTCCTCTCTTGACCTGCTCTGCTTTTTCAGAGCCATCAAAGAGCCTGTTCAGAACCAGGAGCTGGGGACTGGAACACTGAAGTGTGCACGTGCAGCACAGACTTCTCTGACCTGATGTAGCTGTTGCACTGATGAGGATCAAAGTCCCACAAACTACTTTAACGAGCTCTTGGCTTTCTTTGTGTTGACATGCAAGCACTTTCCATGTAGTTAACAATGATTTCAGCTTGATAAAAATCACTCTGAACGTGATAAAATTCATCCAAATTTGTCAATGGCTGCTTATGGTTAAAGTATTGGAAGAGGTTTTTAAAGACAGATGTAATAGGAAGAGTTGGTGTTCAACAGGAATTCAACACCTTGTGTTTTACGACACCTGCATTAAATTTCCTGCTTATTTAGATGGCATATTCAAAAAATATTTTGTTCTCCATGTTGCCATAAAGAAAGCAAGAGAGATTTTAGGTGTTGCAAGTGTTAGGCTCTGGCAGTGGTAAATCTGGTTTAGATGAGTACATGGTTGTCATCGGGGGCAGCTGAAAACACATCTCTTTGCTCTTGTTTCATGTTGCTTTTTGTTTACATTCTGGGCAACAAAGATGCCTTACCTTATCAATAAAATATCAAGTATCAACAAATGGGTCAAAAATCTTTCCACCTTGATGATAACTCCATCTTGACTCCTGGTATGTGGCTTTGTACCCTGAGATCCTCAAGTAGCCTCTCGTTCAGGACAACCTGCTTTATTTATGGCACAATCTGATAAACAGTTTGAGAGAAATAACATTGACATATACATAATTATTTGATCTAGATACTGGAGAATGACTCAACTCTGGGGCATTTCTCTTCCCTTCCTTTTTTGAATTTACTGCCACTTACTCTTATCAAATCCAGGCAACTGTAAATTTGGGAGGAGACAGGAAGCAGACTACGGATCTATCTGAGCATTATGAGCTCCTGACATTAAACCCTGATGATCTGAAAAACCCAACAACCATTAGCAGAAATATTTCATCCCTCTTTTTCGTGTTAAATCCAGAGAGACTCTACCAGGCTTGTCCTGTTTTTCATACATGTGTGCCTTCCGTTGTAAGCTCCTTTTATTTTTGTTCCTAAGAACCTCTGCTATTCAAGTGTAATATGGAAGTTTCTTTGGTTTCCAATGCCATCAGCTGTAGGTGGAGCTCTTAAAAAACTCAGATACAGCTGTTAGAGGCTCCTCTGTAAAGTCCTTTTGTGATTAATTGTAGGAAACGACCTCTGCAGGCACAGCAATACCAGATATTTATTTACCTGATCTCTTTAGATCAACTTTCCCTCTCTGCTCTGCTAAGCTCACACTTCCCCTGCCATGTGGAGTTCTGCCCTTGTTTTGGCAGCTTTTCCTTGTGCCCTTTCTTGCTCCCCTGGATGCTGTGACTGGCACAAAGGTGTTGTGGCCTTGTCCAAGGTTGTCACCAGCGTCCCAGGGTGTGTCCAAACTGGGGGCATGCAGAGGGGCTGCTGAGGAGGAACAGGACAAGGATCAGTGGGAGAGCAGCACTTGCTGTTAAAGCCAGCTCATTTTCCACGTGGCTTGGAAATAAGGATTTGTGCAGAATTCTCACAGAGGGAAAATGAACCAGTGCCACCTGCAACCAAGGTAAAAAACATGAGTGTTCATCTTTAGTGATAAAGGCAGAAGCTGCAGGAACCTTCAATTAGCACCACTACTGATAAGCTGATTTGGAACACTGGTACCCTGTTGGGTGCCGTGTGTTTGGGAGATGATTTCCACGAATTCATGAGCTGAAGGAGTTAAACAGACACTCCTTTCAGCACCCAGCTGCTCCTCAGACCTGTGTGCTAAATGATGTCAGCTTTTGGAACCCAGAGTTTTAATGAACTTCAGAGATGAAGGTGATGAGAAGTCTGTGCCTTACTTCTATCAGCTTTAAAGCCAACGAGTTCAAGTTCTTAAGATCTTTGTTTCTAAGGATGTTCTTGGATAGTCTCAGTAAAAGCTCAGTGGTGCATTTTCACCTGTGCAGGACTCTTTACCCTTTTATTTTCCTTTTATAAATAAATACATTTCTAGTCTGTGCTTTGTGGCTGGCTGTAAAATCGTCTTACAGGAGATGACCTGGAAAATAAAAGAAATGAAAAACAGATTGTGGCTTTTAAGAACTATCTACAGCTTCAAAATACAGGGAAACTGTGATTTGGGAACACTTTTCATTGCTTTTTCTTTTGGCAGCGCAAGATTTAGCAGCATTATCAAACCTGTGTATGAAGTCTGAATATTTCTGTTCCCTTCTGAGGGTAGAGAACACCTTTTGTTCACAACCTCCCCATGTCATATGGGGTTTGTATGCTGTTTCTTCTCTACATAGCACTCTCTTGATCAAAGATTAAAGAAAAAACAACAACAGGAAAAGACATTTATAGGCACTCCATCTTTTTAATCCCTGTGAAAAGTGAAACAGGCAGGCTTTCAAGGTGTGTTCTGTATTCATCAGGCCACAGAAAAATAGAACAATATGGGGCCACAAAGATAGTGGGGAGGTGTGGGGGCTAAAATCATAATTGAATTCAGATTGTAGCGATCAAGGAAGGGAGAAGAGAAAGGTATGAACACACTAAAGCAGAGGTGGGGATAGAAGTTTCTTTGCTTTGTGCTTCTTTCCAGACTACAGTGGAAGGAGGCTTGCACGGACTGCAGTAAAAGAACCAACTAATGACAATCACATTTTATTTTTACAGGGGGGAATATTTTATAGAGAGTGTGCTGCTGTGAGCAAGGGCTCTGTGAGCCTCAGACAATTCCCTAAGTATTCCTAAAAGAGCCTTTTCAAGTTTCTCCTCACCTTGAGAGCTCTGCAGAAAAGTTACTTGTGAGGATAAACACAGAGGTTACCAGAAATTCACAAATACTGAGGGCACAGGGACAACCCCAGAAAACTTAGGGAAAAAATGCTTCTCCTGTCTGGTCTCCTGTTTTCAGGAAAAAAAAAATTCCCTAATGTAAGGAGTGGTTTATCCATTGTTTCTACTCCAAGGGCTCCAGATTCCAATTCCTTTTACAGTTATATGTGTCAGACCAGGAATCATTCTAGAGCTGTAGGCAGCTTGAAATGACAGCCTGCAACCCTGATGTTAAGCACTACTTTTCATTACACGTGGAAATTCTTTCAGAGAGGTATTAAGCTCAATGAGATTTAATGTTTCATGTGTATAAAACACTCCGAACAAGTCCATAGTTATCAAAAAAAGGCAGATTAATTCATTTATTTTTCAAAGCATACATAATATGTCCTTGTTAGGGCAGAAAGACCAGTGCACACAGAGAACTTAGCATGAGCTGCAGACTCTGCTTTGCCTCAGGCTGAGCCTAAGAGCCAGGTCAGGCTTTTGGGGCTCCTGGAATGTTTTGTTGAGATATGATTTGATTTGTAAATGCTGGCTTGTTAAAAAAACATTGTTTTTCAGAAGAGTTTCAGTGTTGAAGAACCTTTGTTGAGATTCCAGCAGGTTTCTGTAGCTTTACAGCTTGGTTTGTGGCTTGGGCAACTTTGAAAATGAGAGCAATCCTGACATTTTCACCCAACAGCTTTGGAGTGACAGCCCTGATTCCCGAAAATGTATCTAGGAAATATCTTTCAAGAGTTGGAAAACCATTTTGCTGACAACATTTGGATTCAGAAAATGTAAAATCTTCTAGAAAGTCAGAATTACTAAGATTAATTACAAACTTTAAAAGAGTTAATGACAGGCTTGAAAGACACTGAAGGCATGTAAGATGCAGAGATGCACATAGCAAACCTTTGTAAAGCTTTGTAAAGTGAAAGAATATAATAAAAATACTTCAGATATCTTGTCATCTTGGGCTTCTACATATTTTTGTATATGTTGTTTAGGACTCACACCTCATTACAAGTCAATGTTTCTCCCGTTTACTTTTGATTTAACAACGTTGCATAACTAATTATAATTCACTGAAATCGCCCCAAACTACTTTTGATTTGCTTATGTGATGGATGGTATTTGATTTTTGTGTTTATTTTGCTTTAGAGTAGTTAATGGCTTAGAAATAAATGTTGTTCTTTCTGGAGAACAGAGAGTTTTCTTTTGCCCTTGAGAGCAACTACAGCCGCTTGGGGTTCTGTGGTGAAATAGGAGAATCTGGAGGTGTCATTACCACAGAGAGAGGAGCAAACACGAATTGCTGCCTCAGAGGTGACAGAAAGATCCTTCCTGGAGCTTGAGAAGGGGCTGCTTAGAGTTTTCTGTGAATTGGAAAGGCAATGAATTGCTGGGCTGAATCAGACCTGAAAAAAGAGGTTTATGAGGGCACTGGTGAGGAGGTTACTTATTATTAAGCAGTAATAAAAGCAGAATCTCCCCAAGAACTTTGGCAAACTCAGGTTCTTGTCTAAACCTATCAACGCCCTCCCAAGAACCTTAACTAAGGGACAGTCTTGAATTTCTGCAGGAAAGGGAAAAGATTTGCTCTCTGGCAGTTGGATAAAGGCACACAGAAACCTTGTTGATTTGGAAAAGCACCTCTGCAGCACCAGGAAAATGTGAAGTGTCTTCTGAACAGCCTTGGGTCGCTGTCCTGGTGCACAGAATAATTAACAGGCACAGCCAGAGCGAGTGGCTTGAATAAAGCTGGATTGCAGGCATGGAGGGCAAGCCTGGCTTTGAGCCCTGTGTGCCCTAAAATAGTTCAGGTCTGGGTGTGGCTCCCCAAACCCCTGCTCAGCCCCAGCGGCAAGGGCTACATCAGGCCAGGTGCAGCAGTCTGGGAGCACTTTCCATTTCCAGTAAATTGATCCTCCCTCAGCATGAAATGAAAAGATCAGGACACGATGTTAAACCTCATTTTGTGTTTTCAATTACTAGAGGATAATTATTTTCTTTTTAAGTCTTGGAAGATGACATGATCTGAGCGCTCGGCTACCTGGCACTTCTGCTTGTGTTCCTGGAAGCAGAGAGGGTTCAGCTGGGGCAATGCACAAGATAATTAGGTTTATTTTGGAGCCTGGCAAGGCTCTGTATCTGCCATCGTCTGGAGAGAAGTGCAGCCCTTCAGCCTTGGGTCTGGTGATTTTAGGCTTCATAAAGAAGGAGTAGAGCTGAACAGAGTGAATTTTGGCCTGGGAGCAGCAGAAGGTGGCTGAGGTGCTTTGGACAGCTCTGTGCTAAGCAGAGCTGACAGAACAAGGCTTCCATCCTGTTAACCCTGACTGCTGCAATCAATGAACGTGGGAGAGTATAATTCACAAGAGTTCTCCGAGAGAATGGATGTGGTTTTGAAAGTTGTTGTGGGGTGGAATTTGGAATAGTGCAGGTTTCCCGTTTCTTTGAATGGAAAATAACGAGATTTTAATTGTGTGTATGTGTGTGCTGTGTGTATAATTCCCTTTTATTAAACAGGCTTCCTCGTCTCCTTGCAGAGTTTTAGTGGATGAACTCCAGTGATTTCAAAGAAGAAACGTTGAGTAAAATGTGAAAGACAGCAAATATGAATGCAACAGAAAATAAAAGTATCGACAGATTTGGCTCAGATAATAGGTTATGGCATTGTTAGGATCCAGAAAAAGCTGTATGAAAAGTACTTTAAGTAGCATAACTTAAAGTAAGTAAAGCCTAACTAAGGCCATGTAAGAGAATCACTATTTAAAAACATATCAGTGCAATGTAATCTCTTTCTCTTCTCCACAGAGTCTCTGGAGATGTAAAATTTGTATGCTTATGCTTTCCTTCTCTGGGTGCAGTGAATTACACCTAATTTGGCACAAATTTCTGCTTCTCTAACTTTTTTACTTCTTTGGACTCAATTGAAGTTAAGAAATGCAATGTTGTAGGTTACTTATAATGCTGTTAGCATTTTGAAAAGCATCACTGCGATGAGATTCACCTTGGGCAGAAAATGGAAAGAGGTCAGGGAATGAAAATATTAAGAAACACATTAAGAAAACAGTATTCTCTATTAACAACCTTCCCACTGAATTTTGTACATCAAGATATTATGCTGAAAATCACATTTCCATAAGACTGTTCCTTTGGAGCAGAACAAGCACAGGACAGTCTCTGTATTTTGTTGGGGTGCAGATATTGATTATGTTTTATCTTTTGACCTGAATGGGCAACACCAGTGTTTGTTTTTATTTGCAGCTGACAAAACCAGAGAAATATATTTATTATTTTCTTATGTACCTTCAGTTGCATCAACCATTAGCATGGGGGATGCAATAGTGTATTTTTTTTGTGGGGTTTGCACATGTGTAGCTGTCAATTTTGGCTTATATTTTTCCTCTTGAAATGTTTTTTGCTCTAAGAGGGGATCCACAATAGAAGTTGCAGGGAGGGAAATGGCCTGTCCTTGATTTTGTGGAAAATGTTTCTTCAAGTATTGAAACTGTCAAGAAATCTTGATAAGAGTGAGCTCTCCAAGATGTGACTCTTTCATTTCAGGTCTACATCTACAGCCAGTAACAACTTAAAATAACAGCCAAGTGCATTATGAAAACTGTCTGTAACTTATAAATAACCCTGGGTGGTTTTGCTGGGAGGAGAGCTAAACCTGTCAGGAAGACTCTGTAGTACGCTGAAAGTTGAAACTGGGATGATTTGGGATAAATTCTCAAAAGTATGGAAGCTTTTAACCACAGCAGAGTCTAGTGGAAGTTCTAAAATACATAGACCCCTTTCAAAGGCAGTTGTCTCTATCACTAGGAGATTGGAAGCAGTTTCTGTTACTTTAAAAAAGGAAGGAAGAAGGAATGAAAAGCAGTTGAAGATTTGCAGAAGACTTTTCCCTCACGCAAACAGTGACAGAGCAGTCAGATAATTAAGATGCATGTGCCACATGACATTAAGAAGCATTTTATTAACTGTTAATTAAGATTTAATAAGTCACATATTTTATTTTTGTTGAAGTGGAAGGTTAGTGTAAATTTCTTCTGGTGTTTCCCTGTTCCGTGTTGAAGGAAGTCAATGTACCTGAACATATTTGTGGTGGATTTGGCAGCATGAGGGTAAAATGTGTGGATGTGGGGATGTGGTCCAGAGGTGGACCTGGCAGTCATGGGCTCATGGTTGGACTCGATGGTCTTAGAGGGATTTTCCAAACCTAAGGATTCTCTGATTCTATTCTTAAAGGTCTTTTCCAACCTAAATGATTTAGTGATCCTAGCCCAGTGTGGTGACAAAAACAGGCTAGAGAGACACAAGGGTGACATTCTGGATAATGCTGTGAGAGTGATTCACATGAGACAATGACAAATGAAGATGCTGTTTTTGCTCTAAAATCTAAAATATATTATGCAAGTGTGTATAGAGCTGGTAAAGGTTAGTTGGCTGCTAGTGTAAGAAGAAATGTAAATGTTTTCACTCAAGTTCCTCATTTCATGAAGCACTAATTGGTTTTGTGCTTAGTTCGTTACACTCAAACTGCTGGATTCTCAGCTCAGTTCTACACCGCAAAACCATAAAGGCAGGTATGAGTTCTGTGAATAATTAAATAATGTTAAGCAAATAAGAAAGGTTTGGATTTAAATACACTTATGTGGCTTTCACTAAGTGTGTTCAGCTTACAGAATTTTATGTATTTCTTGTTTAAAAACATCTCCCCCAAGATGTGTTTAAAGCAGGTGCCTATGAGATGACCACATGGATATGGCTCTTTGGGAAGGTGGGATTTCTGAGGTTTTAGTAGCATTCTGTTTGGTGATGGTGAAATAGCAACAGTGTGGTTCACTCACTATTTCATGGTAACAACCACAGCTAGATTTATAAACCAGAAATGTTTTTCTGTGCCACGTCACATGTTTTTCATGTTGTTTGATGTTGGCTGGAAATGTAACTTGGAAGCCTTGACTAGGAATTTTAGGCTAAGAATTTCCTAAAATATTTTTTTTTGTTGGTGTTGTTGTTGCCCAACTCTTTGGGTGTCCGATTTAAGATGCAATAGAGGTGTGACTTTCAGATGGGAGAGTTCAGTGTCTTCTGAAAACAAAGACCCTTAACATGTCTTGAGGTGAGCATGTAAAAATGAGTGAGGTCATGCTTAACATTGCTGTCTCACCATCCACATTCCCACCAGGCTGTGTAATTCCAGGTCATTGTCCCCCTAAAGACACCTGGCCCTTGGCCTGCCCTGGGCTGCAAGCACCAGCACTTTCCTCCGTCAGACTCTGAGAGCAGAAAGGGAGAATACTGAGGGGCAGATTAACCTCTGAGTGGATCCAGTGATCAACAGAGGGATGTTATTCTGCACAGAGCCTTTATCCGGTGCCAGAGAAGCTCCAGCAGCAAATTTCCCCCTCACTCACCCTCTCTTTTGATCAGCATCTTGCTCAGCTCTGAGCAGCTCACAACCCCTTCATGCACAGAGCCACAGCAGGAAAAACAGACACGAATAGGTGCACATTTGGGAGCTGTGAGAAGGACCTGTGTGCTTTAAAGAAGAGAAAAACCTGGAGAAATCTCCCTCCATACCCTTGTAACTGTGCATGCAGGTTATGTCTGCTGTGTGTGTGCAGGAGGGAGAACAAGGCGCTGAACTAATTAATTTTCCCCTCTCATCTGTTCTTTGTTCATGCTGAAGTGATTTGTGCAGTGAAATTTGGCTGAGGAAGAATGTTGGCACATTCCTGCTAATGATGTCACTTAATAAATGCTGCCACTGGGGATGATGGGAGAACTAGGAAGGAACCACCTAAGCTGCGTTAGATGTATTAGGTGGATCTGTGCTAATTTAATTCTGTTTTTGGAAGAAATAGTTCACTAAGTTGCTAAGTGTGGACAGTATACTGCAGCAATATCTTATAAATTCAAGAAAAGAAGATTATTGTCAAAATCTGTTTCTAGCAATTCGCTCTGTAGATAATTGCTACAGTATCCATTAACTTAGTTTAAATCTTTATCAAATGATCCGTTTTTAAACTGTTCTATAGTTCATAGCACTTAAATTCTTCTTTATCCTATTATAGTGCTTTAAGCTCCTATAGCAGTCTAATGCACATAATTGTTCTAATTCTGCTGAAGTACACTCAAATCTCTTTCACCCTGTTAAAGTAGTTAAAATGTCCTTGTTCAAGAGGAGTATCAGCTATTCAGAGTAGGCTTGAAATAATATATAGAACTTTTTATCTCTGTGAAGGGCTTTCAGATTTGATTTCTTCCTTCTCAAGAGCGCTCACTCTGTGTAGGAGAGCACAGAAAGCTCTGAAGGTTAAATAACTATGGTGTGTGCATATGGGTGCACAAAACCCCCAGGCTGCCTTCCATACCTCCAGCTTCTGCCTGTGTGTCCAGCTGCAGGGGAAAAATGAGGTCCTAACAGGTTCCACTAACTTTGTATTTTTCACTTATTTTGGTAAACATTTTGTTTTCTTTCATCGTTGCTCTGCTTTCTTCTGTACTGATTTCACTCCTAGACACTTGCTGTTTGTCCAGGATGTTTCTCCTTTTTCAGACAATAAGTTGCTCGAGTTTCTATTTTTTCTTTGTTTCTTTTTCCCATTCCCCAGTGGTATGTTAGAATGTCTCCAGTTTGCAGGTACCTCAGCGGCGCTTTACAAGGGTGCTCCTGTTTCCCAGGCTGGCAGGGATTTCCTTTTGTTCTTTAATCATTTATTTTTCTTATCCCTCCTCTATCCAGGCCCACCTTTCTGACTGCTCACACCGCTTGTCCACTGTAAGTTATTATTTTCTTTCCAGAATATTAAATGCATCCTGCATTCGATCCAGAGAGTGAAGTCTCAGGCTCATATATCCAACTTTTCTAAGGGAGTGAAATCAATAGCACTGTCTGTGCCCAGCGTGGAGCTGGATGTGTGTGGATGTACCCTGTTTCCCAGACAAGCTCTGCAGTGCTGTGGTGTGGCTGTCACTTGACAGGCACAATAAGTTGTGCGCTTAAGATGGACTGCTGCTTTTTCAGCTCTGCTTCTGGTGTGTATTCTTTAAAAGCCAAGCCCCCTAGAGAGATTGCAGTTTATGGAGTTGTATAAATTGAGGTTTGGAAGTGCGCTGGGGTTTATTTTCATTCTCTGGGGTTAGAATTTGAATATGCTCGGGAGCCAAGAGGTGCTGCCTTTCAACCTTACAAAATATTGCCAAGTGTCTGATCAGGGAGCAAGGGAAGGCTTCCTGCCTTCTGCTGGGCTGCTCTTGGAAGGAACCACAGCTCCTGGCCTGGCACGAGCTATGACAGGTACAGCCCAAGATTTTCCACGTTCCTGTGCCTGAGGATTCACACCAGAGGTCCTGGCAGGGGTATGTGGCAGTCCTGGACCACTGGCTTTGTCCTGAGAGCTCTGTGCACATCAGTGCTGGGGAAGTTGTGCCTAAACCTGTGATCCGAGACTCCAACTGAAATGATTTACATCTTTCATTATGGAACTACAGATGTCTTACTTTTCCCATTTTATATTTAGGAAAAAAAACCCCAAGGCCTTTGGTGTTTTGATTCTCACGCCATCTTGTTGGAACCATTGCTTGTGCTGTTTAATTAGCAGATATTGTAATAACCATCACAAATATTGCTGTAGGAAAGGTCTGTTAGTGTCTTTCTCTTAGACTTAGAAAAGTCCTGGAGCTGCTCCAGGATTAAACTATGGGCACCCTTACTTTGTGTCTCAGAGATTTGCTCCTTGGTTGGGTGTGGGTGCTGGCTGGTTTGTAAAGCAGTCTAACTCATCTCATTGTGTAGTGTTGCCCACTACGCAATCCTTGTGTCCCAAAATATGTGTTTGGAATATAATGGGAGATATAAAAGGAGTAAGAAGATTACTTACCTGCAGTGTACAGGTATATGTACACCTCTGTATACACGGTAGGACTAGAAAGACCAACCTTAACTGCTTGTCTATATTCCCCAGTACCAAGCCACTATATGCTAAAGATAATTCTCCATAACTATATATTCTTTCCCCAAACACCTCGAATTGTGCTAGTAAACTTATTTGACAGAGCAGCTTTTCTTACTCTCTGAACTTTAAAATAAGAGGTCTTAATCAACCCTGTTGTTATTTTCCATTATCATCTTTAGTGTTCTTCTTTTGGTGGTGTTGGTTCTGACCAATGTGACTAATTTCTTATTTATCCATTTCTGTGCTATGAAGCTTGTACATAATCAGTTATTATAATCTGTACAGAACTTTTATTGAAGTGCATTTCAGAGGCTTTTTGGTGGGATACAGGTTTATTATTAAGAAAACAATTTTTATACTAATTTATACATCAACTAATCTCTTGTTTATTCAAAGGGAGTAAGATTGAATTACGTTTCCATAAATTTTCTGTGCTTTCTCAGGGACATATAAATTGTTTGGAGCTTTTTGTCATAGTTGTTTTGCTCAGACAAAATGTATTATAGTAAATTTACTGCTTTGTACTGTGCTGTGTTTCTTAATACTCTTCCATGTAATGTTTATTTTGATTGAAAAGGAAATTATTTCTCTGTATGTAGTGACGTGATCCTGCAGGCCAAGGAACACTTGAACATGGTGAGAGATGGGGCCCTGCTTGAAGCAAGCGTGGAGTCCAGTTTGATTCTGGTACACAATTAGGGTTTGCCAAGGAGAAGGTGTGCCTGGCAGCACCCAGCAGGGTGTTAATTGCCACAGTGTTGGTCACCTGAGCATGATTATCCAATTAGACAAAAAAAAAAATAACTGAGGTAGTCATTTACGTACCCACCCTGCCTGGAAGGTCCTGTCTGGGTACAGGGACCCCGTGGAAGGGGAGGCAGTGCTAAAAGCCTTCCTGCAGCTGAGGTAAATCAGAGTCTCTACCCTTCACTCACCCAGAAATGCTGTAATTTAATTGTAGAAATCAGATGGGATTATCAGGCACCATTGACAGAGTCAACCCAGGGTGGAAGAGCCCTGTGAGATCAAGTCCAGCCTGTGACCCATCCCCACCCAGATTACTCAGTGCCACTCCCAGGCCATCCTTAAACATCTCCCATGACGGTGACTCCACCACCTGGGCAGCCCATTTCAACATCTAACCTCCCTCTCACTATAAAGAACTTTATAATGGCCAACCTAAACCTCCCCTGGTGCAGCTTGAGGCTCTGTCCTGTGTTCAGCCTCAGCCAGACCCCAGCAGGCTGTTCTGGTGGGGAACACCTCTGTGTTCAGGTGTCCCTGCATGGCCCTGTCACCCTTGTCTGGGGGAGTCTGTCCCTCCTGGCTGAGCCCCAGGGCCCTGGAAGCAGAGCTGAGGAGCTGTGGTGGCTGCTCCTGACCCCTCAGGGGTTGCCATAAGCCCTGCTCCTGACACAGGTGACCCAAGTTTGGGATGGTTGTGCTGGCCAGGCTCCCTCCTCCCAGGGAATGAGTCCCACCAGCTGCAGGGTTTGGATGGTGAACCCACAGGTGTTTCCAGTTGGGCAGGATTAGCTCCAGGTGCCCTGAGGCTCTGGATGGGCAGCACAGAGCCCATTTCAGGCTCTCAGCCTCCTTCAGAGCTGTGGGGTTTCTGTGGAAAGCACCAGGCTGTGGAGGTATTTGCTGCTGGCTCCAAGAAACAAGGTATTTGCACACAGATGCTCTTTATCTATGGAAAAATCTCACTAGGTTAACGTTCTGCAGGGTTCTGCCTTGGTTGTTTTGCTGGGCAAGTCTCTTCTTTGTGTTGCCTTTTTATAATGTCACAAAAATTATTTAACAAATGAATTTAACATTATTAATTTCCATGTTTGAGTGATATTGTGAAACCAGAGTGGCATGTGATAACTCTGTTTGATAAGTGGGAAATAAGTGTGTGCTGAATGGGTGGCTACTGGGAGCACCAGCTCCACTTGGAAGGGTAGCACCAATGTGGTGGCTGTAGGAGCTGAGGCCTGGGGGTGTCCCAGTAGCAGGATTCTTGGAGACAATGGGGATTTGTTTCTTTTAAGGGAAAGTAGGGAATATGTCAGCTTTATGTGGGGGGGAAAGAATGTGACAAAATAGAAAGCAAAGGTTCTTTGTGTTCTGAGGTTGGACTGGATTTGGGAACCACTTGGCTCTTGCCACTAAATGCCTCTCTGATTTTGGACAAAGCATTTAATCTTGCTTGAATTCTTTTTACCAAGTTGTGCTCACAGCATTTTTGTTTTTTTTGATCCTCTACTTGTCATTTCTCTTTCAGTTAGGAGCTGCTCAGGGTCCATTTCTCTGGTATTGAACATGTAGCACTGGATGGGCAGAGAATCTCTGCCTTTAGTGCCTGTGAGAGCATCCAGCTGGTTCCAACAGCTGACAGGGCTGTCCCAAGGTTGTGTGAGCTCCCTGCCCCTGTGGAACGAGCAACTTGCAGGGCAGAGACATAGTGGGACTTGTCCAGAGTGATGTGGATGCCACCTGGTTTCTTATGCTGTGGCTTCTTGGGGGCTTTGTCTCCCCAAGCAGTGATGGCAAGTTAGGCTCTAAAGCTTTTGCCTTAATATGAGGTGTTGACATAACTGCAGAAGAAAGAACTCGCATTTTATATAGGTGCTAAAGTATTCACCTGGTTAGCCATACTGGTATTGAGTTAACTTACCTTATTCTATAACGTTCATTAAGTTGCTTTACTTGAAATTTTGGAAGTGTGAGATGAAGAGCTGGTTGTCAGTAATGCAGTGCAGGTGCCCAGAGATCAGCTCCTGGGCTCTCGAGCACCTTTAAAGTTCAGCTCTGCTCAGTCTCAGCTGCAGTTCTCAGTGCTCAGTGGATTTGCACTCCTTCAGCTTTATTTGAGTCTTGCAAGGTGGGAGCACATTCAAAAGTCTGGAAAAGCCCAGTATTGCTGTGGTGTTTTTTGTCACTCTGTGTATTTGCAGTATATTGAGGAGTGTTTGGTATCTCCCAATGTGCTGGCAGGTATTTGCTTCTCCCACAAATATTTTTGTGTATTAAGCCACCAAAGTTTTGGTCCAGCTGCCAAATGTTGAGGAGCTGCTTACCAGTTATTGCTGGAAGTAGAGGTAATGGAAAGGAAGGCTGAGGGCTGATGTGTTAGATTTTTTCTTTGACTTATTTCAGAAGTCTGAGGGCCACAGGTGTCTTTATCTTAAGTGCTCTGAGTTTCCACCTTAATGCTTGAAGGAAACTCTCTTGGGAATTAATTATCCTGAGTATCACAAAGGTCTGGGAGGCTGTGGTGTTAATGAGCATGAAAACTAGGCAGACTTCCTGAAAAAAGTCAGAAGCAGCAGCAGTTACCTTTGACAGGTTCACAAATAAACCATTCTTTATGTGAAAAGCAAAATTGCCATGTAAAATCTTCTCAAATGAGGGAAGCTGCTGTGATTTATAGCATTTGAAACCCTAGGAAAATATTGTGTGAAAGAAGATCATATCCTCCAAATTATGTCATCTTCTGAATTTGGGAAAAAGATTTCAAGATGTGCATGAGGTCTCTGATAAATTGCTACATTTACTTAACCTTGAGGCCTGGGTGATCTGCAGTATCTCAGGAAAGAAGAAGCTGTAAGTCTTGGCAATGCTCAGAGGAACTTTTGTATTTCATGACTTTGGAAATTTAAGAAGCAGGAAACTTATTCTTTTAAGTCACCAAAGGAGCATGCAGTGTAAGAGAAATGGTGCCCCTCGTTAATTGCATCATCATTTGATAGCAGGATGTAATTAGCACATTTGAATAAGGGCAGTATAGTGGCAGCTGTTATTTAGAGAGGACAGTGTGTGCCCCAGTGCTCTGATCTGTCTTGAAATGATTGTGGAACGCGCTCCTATCCCTGCCTCTGCATTGGCATTTTGTGCTGTGAAACAGACCCCCCCGTTTGTTCCCCCTGGTAAAATTAATTTATTTTGTGCCTACTTCTTGGACTGACCTGAGACAGTGTGTTATTCATTAATCTATTATTGAATTAAAAAAGCTTGGTTTAACATTAACCAAAGAAGTGCACCTTAGTGAAATCTGTTAAACAAGATGGAAGTGAAAAAATAAAACTCTTCCTAGACTTTGCATTTCTTTTGCTGCGTATGCCTGGAGCACAGCTCCACATGGAACCCTCTGAGGGCTGTTGTGGAACTGTGAGGTTTAGTATCTGTGTCAACAATCTGAGGGAGGTGTTGGAATGCATCCTCATGGATGTTATGTCACTGTGTAACACCGAGCTGGTGGCAACCTCTTGGCTGTCTGTTGGAGGGATCGAGAAAGGAGCAGGAGGAATAAGCATCTCATGGAGATTTACAGGGTAAATGGAAGTTATTGCTGCTGAAATGGACTGAATGGTGCTGAGGTCCCACCTGGGGGTTCTGGTGGGTAGAGCAGGGGTCAGCTGTGGGCTCTGGCAGGAACAGAGGCTGAGCTGTGCCCTGTGCTCCATCAGCTCAAGCACAGCCTGCAGGGAGAACCAGGATTCACCTGCTGCTCCTTGGAGCCGACCTGGAATGCTGTGTCTGGTGTGTGGTTATTGCAGGATGGGAGAAGTGTGGGTAAACTAGAGTGAGCCTAGAAGAGGGGGCTGAGAGATGTGAGCCGTGGGGAGAGGCTGGGAGAGAGTTGGGTTTGTTTTGTAACAGCTGTGGGACTGTACACGAGGAGTCACTGAGGGGATGGAGCTGGGCTCTGTTCTGAGGTGCACGGTGGGAGGATGAGAGACTGGCCAAGAATGGAAAAGGAGGATGGTCCTGCTGGGCAGAGGAAAAAATTTAAAAAAAAAAAAATCATTGGAAGAAGTTGCCCTGAGAGGGTTTGGAATCCCTTGCTGGCAGGTTTCAAAGATCTACTTGTTCTGACCCAGCTTTTGGATTTGGAGTTCCCCCTCTGACCTGAATGATTTTAACTTTGGAAATCCTCAGAAATCGCCATGAATTCCTGCTGGATTAATTTTTGTCTGATAAGTGAGTGAAGCAGTGTAGTTTAGGATTGTCTCATCTCCCTACTTATGTGTTGACTGCAAGAGACTGATAAGTCCTGAAATTTGTAAAGTTTTTTGGAAGTTGGACTCTTCTTAGCTGCAGTTATTTTTAACCAACGTTTCTAAGCAAAACCATAAACTTGTCTGCAGACTTCCTCCTGATGATATAAGCTTCTTAATTGTAATCCAGATTCTTAATAAAACCATGGCCAAATATATCTCTTGGAGGATTTTTTTTTTATTTTAACCAGTGCTTGTGGGCATTTGGTGTCCCCAGGTGGGATATTAATCCCAATTTACTGTAGTTAATAAATTCACTGATTTCATAGGTGTTACTTGCAAGAACAGAATAAGGAATTGGTGATAATTGTAGAATAGTCTTTGTTCCCTTTCTCTCTTTGCCTCTCAAGATGTGTTTGTACAACAGTTTCATTTTATTCTGTGTGAGGCAGAATTAAAACAGCAAAGGTCTCACTCCATTTGGTCAATTTACAGCTCATTCCTACTTGGTATTTCCAACCCTGTGTTTAATATGAAATGTTCTTGCCAGTACACTAAATTGCCTTTAAACACTCAAAGAACACTTTTTTTCACTAAAATGTCTTTTACAACAATTAGGGGTTTGATGAGTGAGTAGTAAAATGGGTATTTAATTGGAGGATTCTTTATTATTCTAATAAAGGGAAGGATTTTTTATTAATAATGCTCCATCAGTAAAATCAGGGTAAGTTCTGTGACAGATAAATTGGAACAAACATGGCATAAGTTGTTAAAGGTGGATTAAAGGATGGTCTGAACTGTTAGCAGAGACTAATGGAAAATTAGTCTTGCATGGGGCAAGGTCTGTGCTGTTACACTTCCGCATAACACTGATGTTTGCTACTGCAACAACGAGAAACAACCAAGAAATGCAGCTTGATCCTTAGGGTTATTCCAATTCAAAATGAATGGCCTCAAAACCAGGGAAGTAATTGGGTAATCCACCTGTGAGTCAGTTTACAGCATTTAAGACAAAAGAAGGAGCACAATAATTACAGGCCTGTGTCAAAACAAATCCCTAAATTAGAGGAACAAAACCAAAAGGGCACAAAGAGCTTTCTTCTGGCACAGGTGGGCTTCTGGCTCTTCACACGTTTCAAGGAGGGGTCTTTTGACACCTGGTGAAAGATCTGTTGAATTTTAGATGCATGTTTCTTCAATAATAAGTAGAGGTCATGTGATTTGAGGAAAACCTAGATCTCTGAGATCCATTAAAATAGGAAAAACCAGATCCTGATCCCAAGTGTCATTAACGACAATGTACATTGTTCAGTATACAAGGTTCAGTTTGTATACTCAGAACATAGTTTGACAGGAAGGGTGTGCCCATGTCTGTTTCAATAATTGCTATTAAGTATTATTTTCCTGCTTTTCAGTTAGGCTTTACTGATAGCACAGCTTTTTTTGATCAGCACTCCAAATTTCAAGACATTTTTGTTTGCTCTTGAATTAAGACCTGCTTAACAGTGTGTTCTGGGGGATCAGACCTCTCTAGAGTATTTTCCTTTGGGATAAGTCATGTTGTTTTAAGTAAATGAGCTTTTGCGTGTGTCAGGAAGATTGCACTGTGATTTCTCTGCAGAAGCTGATTAAAAGGGAAGGTATTATTACAATTGTAGATTCATGATATTTTTTTTTTGAAGTTTCCAGTATGATTTACCAAGCAGGGCACTGAGCTGACAGAGACCTGCATTCTCTCTGCTCTTCTGCTGACTCTGTGCTCTGTGTCCTTGAGCGTGTCCCTTCCTCACACTTGGTTTGGCATGTCTGGTTGGATTATGAACCCATCAGACCATGAGCTGTGTCTTGCCATGTGTCTGAACAGTGGCTGGAGCAGCGTTGGCTGTTCTCAGTCAGGGTTTCTGAGCACAACGAGGCTCCTCAGAGCATGTTTGTGCTTTTTCAACCAAGGTATTGAAGCTGCTGAGTTGAAACATGAAGATGCTGAGTCAAGGTGGGGGAAAGCAGTAGGTAAAGGGTTTGTTGGAAGCACAGCATTTCAGCATGTGTGGTACATCCTGAAACTCTGAAAACATGGAAGGGTTGGCTTCACCAAAGGAAACCAGGTCACTGGCTCTTGGTTAACAATATTTAGTCTTTTAGTGCCTGAATTGTTAGTTAAGTGAGAGACAAAGAAGCGCTTGGTCTGTAGGCCTGCTCGGTCAGCTGTGGAGGTATCTGAAGACATTTATACTGTTTCAAGTTGAATAACACAGAGTCACAGATTGGTTTGGGTTGGAAGGGACCTTACAGATCAGGGACCAGTGCCACCCCCTGCCATGGCAGGGACACCTCCCACTGTCCCAGGCTGCTCCAAGCCCCAATGTCCAGCCTGGCCTTGGGCACTGCCAGGGATCCAGGGGCAGCCACAGCTTCTCTGGGCACCCTGTGCCAGGGCCTGCCCACCCTCCCAGGGAACAATTCCTTCCCAATAACCCATCCATCCCTGCCCTCTGGCACTGGGAAGCCATTTTCCCTGTTGATCTTGTGAAACATCCCTCTGGATGTTGATATATCCAGAACTTTCAGATATGAACAGTAGGGGCTATGAAATTAACAACCACAGTTATTGAAGAATCCCAGAACTTGGTTTGTTGTGTTCCTTTTAGTCAAAGACTGGAAATTAAAGTTCAGGAATTGCATGATCATTTGAAAAAGAAAACCTTGTTTTATTTTTTAAATCCCTTTCTGGCCACTTTGGTATGGGTGGTGGAAGGCAGTAAGAGAGAAAAGAAAGGTTATGAATTAAGACACCATTGAAGATCATGAATGAAATTATTTTGACAATTATAAGTGTCTGTAAGTCTCATGACTTTGAAACAAAGGAATCATGTAGATTTTCACTATTACTCTGAGCAAGAAAATTCATGTAGTGCTGTGATTAATGATCCTGGGTGTGGTGGGACCTGATGCGAAGGGATCCCTTTGTTGCTCTCTGTTAATTTAGCTCTTTTTTAGTTGATGATTTTTCTTCTTTCCTGCATTGTTTCTCTTCCCCCTCTGTCCCCTTTTCTTTGATCTACTGAAGAAATGTAATCTTTTGAGCCTTTCTCAAAGACAATACAGCTAATAGCTGTATTTAATATCCAATACAATCACAAAGACAGCAGCCTACTGAATATTAAAACTGCATTTGTGTGCCTGCACCTCTGTGCTTGTCTGTTAGATTTGGAGGGTTATATGTTAGAATATATAAGGCAGCTTCAGGACAGTAGATGAAATACAGCTACAATTGTCTGTGATCAATTGGAACAATGTAGGTCAAGTAGAAACTGCATTTTTGAGCTTTCTCATCTTTTCTCCTGCCTTTGTCTAATACAGGATTGCTTGAAAGGAAATATCAAAACAGCACAAATCCAAACCTCTTAAAAGTATTCATTTAGTTTGCAGAGAAATGAAGCTTTTTTTCAGCTTCTCCTGACAGTCTGAGTTTATACTGTTGACATCACTTGTTCTTATATTTTCACTGTTTCATCTCTCCCTGTGTTTGCTAATCTGGAACCCACTTAAACTCTAATAATTGTTGTGTTTCAAATGAGAGTTCAGTTACTATCCAGAACTATGGCTTTCTCCATGGTTACCTGGCATGTCTGGTTTGGAACTTTATTGTGTTGTTTCATTTCTTAAGTCATAAGCATTGACGACATCAATGGCAAGAAATTATGTCAGAATGTGCTGTAAATGCAGCAGCTAAGGGCTGTGACTCAATTTTATTCTTATTTGTGGCATTGTCAGTCCTCATTAACTCCAGCACCTTCCTGAGGGCTGACATATGTAAGTCTGTATGTGTGTTATTAATTTAGCATCCAGCAATGGACTCGGATGAAAGAGTGTGAGGGAGGTGTCAGAGGAACTCACTGCAGTCATCTCTGCCAAGACAACCTGGAGGGGAGATGTTCACTGCATGACGGCACTGGTTTGCTCAGGCTGTATTTATTTAAACAGATAGGCAGGCTGCAGGAGGAGGAAGAATCATTTTCCTGAAGATCTTCCCCAGTTTTGCAGTCAACAAAGATATGTGTAGCATAAACTTGCACGCCTAAAATTCAAATTGGTCCTTTCCCTAGCACAGAAGGTCTGACAACACAAATATTACTTAGCACTTTAATAGTGAAATGGACATGATCTAATGTCGCAGATTCCTTGCTTTCAGTTTTTGATAGATCCCATTTCTCTACAAAACAACAGCCTGATAGGGCATGAATGCATTTCATGTGTCTTCTTTCTCTGCCACTGTTCACCTACACTTAATTTTATCTGTGGTTTACAGCCATCTCTGAGCCCGATATTTCAGATGTATGGAGCCTCAAGCAGCCAGGGTCTGATACAGATTGGTATCCTGAAGGTGTTGCTGCGAAAGACTCAACAACAAGGGGAGTGAGGAGAGGGGAAAATGTAGCTGCATGTAGTATTTGACATCTCTTTCTTTGAGTTATGTGAAGCAGCAAACTGTTGACGAGATTTATTAGATGGCAAACTGAAGCTGAGTTGTTTAAACATCCCATGGTCTACTACAAAACAGCTGCAGGAAAGTTGCTCTTTTTGAAGTGTTGCAAATTTGCAAGTAGAAGAATGTGTGTTTTCTTTCTTTTCACCCTTGGCAGACTGGGAAGGAAGCCATTCTGGTTCTTTCAGCTGTCACACCCTTGGCCTGGTTCCTTAGGTGCCTGTGCAAAGGTCAAGCTGAACCCTCCCAAAAGGCTGTGGAAGCTAACCTATTTCCATTTCTTCTTACCCTTGTGTTATGTTGGTTGCCGTGCTCCACTCTGGGGACCTGTGAGGAGTTCTCTTAAAACAGAAGGTCTAGGATGAAATCAAGTCAAAAGAGACAATATTCTAGCTGAGAACTGTTTATTGGTAAGAACAAAAATAAAAAGGACTTAGCTGCCCTACTGAAGAGGACTCCGAGGGGGCTGCTGAGGAATGTGGATTACAGGTGATGAGGAATCCTGCAGCGGGATACATGGATGTGCTGGCAGGGAGGAGGGCTCCTGGCTGTGCAATGGAACATCAGCATAGAGGGAAAGCGTCAAAGTCTCAACAGGTGTCACAGAGTATGATGTGAATCCTGGGATCACCTTCAGGTGTCCTGATTCATCCTTGTCTCCCTTGGAGCTAGGTTTAGACTTGGTGACAAGTCTGTTGTTGAAGTGAATGATAAATCCAAAAGGGCTTGTGGAGAGGAAGGAATTGGCTTGTTATCCTTGGCCAAATACTTCCCTAAATGCATGATTTCAGTGAGAATATAGCAAGTTACACCGCATTTTGAAAGCTTTTCATGCGCTTGACAGAAGTGATTAAAAGGTCTGCTCTGATTTGTGTAAATGTCAATTTTGTAATTAAATTCCCAGAAATAGAATGCTGTGGGGTTATTGGACTTACCAGCTGGCCCTTGGGTAGGTGCTGCTGTGGGGTCAAATGCTACAGCGAGGGTGCTTTGTTCTGCAGGGAGGAATCTCAGTTAACTTCAATTTCCTCTTCAGAGCTGACAGAATTACCTGTGTTCTGTTTAGTGGGGCAGTTCTTTTAATGATGTGAGTTCTTAAAATGGTGCAAGCTCTTAGTTATTGAAATTTTTCTTGGAGGATGCAGAGCTGTGCCTGAGCATGTGTGTTTATTGCATTACAATCTGAATCTGTATTACTTGAAATAAAAAGACATTTCTTAAGCATTGCATAAAAGTTTGAGGGTTTTTAATTCTGAATCTTGAAGTATTTGGCTCATGAGAGTATAAATGAACCAAACTATTCAGCACCTTAGGGCAATGTATTTTTTTATTGATCCCAATTCTACGCTATTATTGTTGCTTAATGAGGAACTAATGTAATTTCTAATGAAACCACATGGTTGTTAAGTAGAAGAACTAATGTTCAGTTTCCCTTGTGACAAAATATACTCTCTTCAATTAAAATCCAGGAAGTAAAATTAATACCAATGTAAAAATTTGCAAGAATTAATGTCAAGACTGAAGCATTTTATTATGTATATAAATTACTTGGATAATGAGATTGAAAGCAAGTTATTGCAGTATCTGGGCAATCCATGAGCTCAGTGGAGACCGCTTAAATGGTGAAATCTGTAGAGGCAGCAGAAAGAATGGGATCTCCCTCATCCTTCTACCTGGCATTTTCTTTTCCATTTAGTTACTGCTGAGAACAGGACTGTACCCACCAAATGTTGAGCACACCAGCAGAAGGAAGGAAGATTTACACAGGGACAAACAGCCCAGTTCCAAAACTAAGCTGAAATGTTCTGTGTTCTATGCTGAAAATCATCAGAACAAAACATCAATTCCTGGCTGTTCATCACAGAATTACAGCTGGGAGGAAAGGGTCTGTGCCACCACTTGGGCAGATCCCACTTATCCCACAGTTAGAAAACAAACCTAAAATGTGACGACTGCAGTTGAAATGAAAGAATGATTTGGGTTAGAAACACCCTCTGATGGGCTCCTGCCCTTTTACAGGACACTCTGTTGTCTGCCCAGTAAGGGAGGTCTTCCATGAATTTTCGGAGATGGTGGAGAGCAGCCCCAGAATGATTTTGGCCCGTTCCCTCAGCACTCTGATTGATCCCATCTGGTGTCACTGGCTCGTCTGAACCAACTGGTTTCAGTGCCCTGTGTCTGCTGTGGGCAATGCCTTACTGCTGGGTGGGGAAATGAGCTCATCTCCCACTGCAGGGGAGTGGTGGTTCTGTACCATCCTTTCTGTCACAGCTGGGCCTGTGTCAGTCACACCAAGTGCCACAGAGTGGTAATGAGGGGACCTCAGTCTGATCACTTCCCTGCCCTAGCCACTCAAAAGTGAAAAATTAAACGCTGTAGGGTAATAAAATATTTATTAAACCAGCCAAAAGATAAGTCTCTTTATTATTTCATATAAATAATGGAACTCCACTAGATGTGAAGCAGCAGTGGCTGCTCTCTCCACCCTTCAGGGTGATCTCGTTCCTCTTGGTGCTTTATTTGCTTGGCCACGGGGGTGTTTTCTCTCCCCCTTCTGATGTGCAAAGCAAAACAGCTTTTACGGGAGCAGTAGAGAAAACTTGGAATTACCTGTGGCAGGCAGGATGAGGAATTCCTGTCAGCAGAGCAGTGTGGTCCTGTGCTTCCGAGCTGGAATTCATCCCTCTGAATGCCCAATTGTTCGAACCTATTCTGCAAGTCATGTGGGCTGAGAATAAATACCTACATAAACTTCCCGGTTTAAAGCCACTTAACCCCAATGACTCCCTGCGCTAATTGGAATGGGGGTTGTCCTAGGTGTGGTCTAACAGAAGCACTGAAAGGATGCTTTATTTTTCTATGTTTGTCAGTTTTATCAGTAACAAGATTTCCCCTCTGCTCCTAGGCTGGAATTATTTTTTTTACAAAAGTAAACGGAATAAGATATAAACAGCAGAGGAACTGAGTGTCCAAGTCCCTTGGGAAGAGGGCACCTTCTTAATTTAAAATCAAGCTATCCAAATATATCAGGGAGGATTTGTATCTTTGGTCAAACTGTCTAGGTCTTGAACCTCCTGGAACAGCAGTAATGCAGACACTTGCTCTTTTTGCAGACACTTTTGCTCTTCTCTCCTGCTGCTGGAGAGAAACCCTGATGGGTGATGATGAGACTTGCAAGATTAGCTCCTGCCCCAGTAAAAAGGAGAATTTAGATCTCAGTTTAAAGGTTTCCTAAGTTCAGAGGTGGGCTGAGCTCACCTGCTGAAAATGTTTTTGTTTGTCTGCCTTGAAAGCAGTAATTGCTGAGCAGCATTGTTTTAGTGAGCACCTACAGAAACTGCAGGACTTGCAAGAATCAGTCGTGGCAATATGCTGCCACCCTCTCATTTTTTAATTTTCCTCCTTTATTTGTACACTTAATGTGCTCAGCAGAGCTCCTGCTCGTTTTCCTGCTGACTGCACTGTATTTCAGAATGGCTCTCTCCTTCCATGCAGAATGGGAGATGCCCACTGTGGATCACTTGCAGGAAAATGTAATGACTCATAGTGTGAGGTGCTTCATTGCATGCTAATTCAAATTACTGCAATGTAATGATAATTGCTCCTTTATGAAAAGGACCCCAAGTGCAATATAAATGAGTTTCTGCCCCCAGAAAACAAAGGGTAGTGCTGATAGGAAGAGAAAAAAAAACCCACAGCAAATTAGAGCTGGTGGGTCATGAGTGGGATTTTTTTTCTTTCTGAGATTCTTAAATTGAAAATAATTGTAGTTACCAGAAAGGGCCAGGATGGAAATTTAGAGCTCTGCTTAGAATAACACAAAAAGAGTTGAAAATAAAGATCTGGTGTATACAAAAGCTGCCAGTCATGCTTTTAACTTTCTCTGGTATCTGTTCTTCCTCAGAAATTATCTATTTACTGCTGCATGCCATTTCCTTGTCAGCATCCCAAACAGTTAAGAGCCTGACAAATCATCTAGTTAATTTACTTGGCTTTGAGATGAGCAGCAGAAAATACAAATACTCACCACATGCTCCTGTCCGTCCATCCCATCAGGAGTGAAGATGCACCAGCCTGCACAGGGCCTGCAGCTGCTGCACCACAGCAGGGCTGTGCTGACACGTGTGGGCACCAATTTTCCTGCTTAAATCATCAGCAGCTTTGAGAAATCGTCCATGTGAACGCGGCTAATTTAAGTTGCAATGATTAAATATAGTACAAAGTAGGATAAAGCCGTTTTCAAAGTAGGTGTAAATTAGGGTGGCAGTTAGGTAGCTCAGGTTCTAATAAACATCTTGGAAAGGGCGAGAGATGGAGAGGAGCTGTGGAATAACTGGAGGGTAAAGTAACGCTGAGGTGTTGTGATTTTGGCTGGATGGTACAGGGAGGCCCTGATGCCACCCTTTCCAGAAGGGTTTCGGGGACACTGGGCCAGTCTTCCTCCTGTCCACTCACTGAGGATGATCACTGTGAGCTTGCTCCACATTGGGATTTTTTTGGTGTTTCTTTGTTTGCCCCTCGCAGGGCTTCTCTCACCGTTAACCCAGCTTTTCCCACAGGGTCTGAAAACCTTTTGATACTTTGTTTGCTCTTCAGTTTTAAGTCTAGATCCCACCTATATTTCTGGTCTCTTCTTTTTTTTTCTTTTGTGTGTGTGTGTTTTTTTAAAAGTAACACATTGTAATTACAGGAGGTGTAGCTGCAGACTGAAGCTGCTGCATATTTTTGCTGTATTTGCTTGCGTTACAAGTCGCAGCTAAAATCTGTGTGTACATTCATGTGCATTCACTGAGTTACCTCTCTGTTGCTTGCACGCCTCAGGGATATCCAAGCTTCCCTTCCTTCTGTTGGTTTTCTCTTTTTAAGAAGTAGTACAATGCTCCTTTCTTGAGCAACTCTAATCTTTCCTGTGGTAAAGCTGATATTTACACAGTGTTAGCCAGAAGAAACCCTGTTCAGTGACAGTGCAGCCATGAGTGTGGTCAGGGTGCTTTTGCCCATTTTCCCTAAGGAGAAAAAATTTTTTGGAAGTAGAGCACTGTAATGAGCTAAATGTGTTGGCCTTTGCTAAAGGCAGATTGCTGCATTTGCCTGTAGTTAGAGAAAATGGATATTTGGGGTACTGGTGTTTATCTCATATAGCTTTGAAATGGGCTTAATTAAAGTGAAATGGGGAAATGCAGGAATTGTTCAGAGAGCTCCCTCAAGTTTGTCTCATTGTACAAGCTAATTTTACTTTTTTTTTAAATAGGTCATGTGTCTGTTTTCTTCTCCCTTATCCATAAGCTATGGTTAGCCCTGGAATCTTTCTCAGGCATTTGAGTATTGCTCCTTGCACTGGATTGCAGCTGTGGGTCACTTATTGACACTGGTTCCCAAGCCTGCTGTGCTGTGTGTGCTGCCTTTGTGTCTTGAGTTTGGCATTGATTTTAGTGACAGGCTCTGCTTTGGTCTGGGAAATGATATCAAACATCAAGCTTTGCCTTTTCCCCATACCTAAGCGATCTTACCTGGAATTCACAAAGAATTTCAAATTTTCCAGTGTGATCAAGAGATTTAGAGATCCTCTAGCCTCCTGCTTAGGTCTCTATTTACGTTGTTTTTGCCATCTTGCAGGGAGAGAGAAAGCACTACAACAAATAAATACCCAGTCCCTAATGTTATAGGAGAGAGTCCCCAGTCCTGGAGCTCGTTCAGATGGCATTTGTGACACCAGCAGCCTTTAGTGTTACTGCTCATTTTTGTGACCTGTGTGTGTGAAGTGTGGGAATGAGACCTGCAAATGACTGAAGTCGCCTTTGATTTTTCAAAGGACATCTGGAAAGGCAGCCTGAGAGCTTCCTGATATGCCAGCCACTCTTGTGAGGCTTGAGGAAGGCAGGCACAGCACTGCCCAACTCAAACAGGACAACTGATAAGATGGCAAATGGAAATAACAGAGGAAATTGAGGAATGTGCAGGGAGTGGTGCAGCTCTAGAGTTCAGGTCAGCCAGATCCCAGCGCTGCTGTCTGTCTGACATCCTATCCAAATCCTACATGTACACCCCTCGTGGCTTCCTCTGCATTCAGTCACACCCTCACAGTTCCTCTGGGCACAAGTGAAAGGTGACTGACAACACAAGAAACTGTTTGGAGATCCATCACTTGTGTCCCAAAACTCTGGGACACAAACAGCGATACAGATGGAGGTGGGCAAAGAGGAAGGTGAAGACTGTTGCCATGAGGAAAAAAAAAAAAAAATCTAAGAGTGCACATGAAAAGCCTAGCTGTGTCCAAGCTGGTGATCCAGAGCTGTCCAGCCATGTCCAGAGTTCTAGTCCCAGCAATAAAAACATCCTCCCTATCCCCTGGTGAGCAACTGCCCCATTCAAGCAGCAAGAAACTCTTTCCTCTTTCCCAGCAGTTTTCTTCTGCCTCTCCCCTTTCTTTCCCCTTCCCTGTGCCAGTGATGGCAGGCTGGCACTCAGACACAGGAGGCATTTGGATGTTGGACAGAGACAGCAGCTCCCGTGGTTTTCCTGCTCCCGTGTGCATCCCATGCCCAGCTGGGAGGGCAGGATGTCCTGGTGGGATCTCAGCAAACTGCTCTCTCTGAGATTTCAGAGCTGGGTGACATCTCCCATGGGCCTGCAGTGGAGTAAGAACCTCCTCTAAGACTTGCAGGTGCAAAGTGGGGACCAGGTGTGACAGGACAAATCATTCTGCAGTGGTTGGCAGCACACCCAGAGCTTTGGGGGAGTCAGCAAGCACTGGGTGATGCAGCTGAGGCCCGAGCTGGACAAAGGGAGGTGAGAGCCTTGGAAACCACGGAGAGAGGCCGCAGGGAAGATGTGGAAGTGATATTTAGCACTGGCTTTGGAGTTCTGTGGGATGGAGAGACAATGCTGCACCATCAGTGTGTTTGTATTGCAATTTTTAAATTAGGGGTTTAGCTTGTTAGAGACCAAATGTCTCAAGAGAATAATTGGGTGTTCTGAGCACTTTGCTGCTCGTTCTGTATTGGAAGGCATGACAAATGCTGCAGAATATGTCTGACTTTGGTGTAGCTGCCTTTGGGTCCCAACAAGCATTTCAGTTGCTGTTTATATGTGAAACTCCAAAGGAAGGGTGCTGTTTTGGAAATTTCTGACCACTTAAATTAACCACCTGGTTTGCCTTGAGACTAAAAGGATGAGCAAAGACTAAGCTTGCTGCTTAACTTTGAAAATCTGTCTAGGTGGAATTTTAGTTGTTGGTAAATGTTACGTGGGGGGGCGGTGTGCAAAAATTGTGTGACTCAACAAAAATTGTCTCCTGCCTTTCTGGGTTGCTGTGTTTGCAGTGCAACCAAATGCAGAACCTGAATGAGCTGCATTCATGTATCAAGTCTGGGCTATTCTCCTTGGGCTTTTAGCATCCCATAATTAATATTTTCTATCCTCTCACTCCTAGCCCACCTTATGATTTCTCTGGGGAAATGAGTCACTGGCAGAAAAGCCCTGTGAAAATAGTCGTTATGGTACTGAAGCACACAAAGGAGGGGTGGATGAGCTTGCAAAAGGGTAGAGGTAATCCAAGGGAAGGAAAGGCAGAACTGGCTGGGTAATGAGAGCCTTGCCAGGATACAGTGGGCACTCGAGTTTCAGCTAAAGGAGAATATATTTTAAATGGCTTTTCGTGCAACCACTGGGATATTTAACATGTACTTGCAGGGACTCATCACTTCAGCCTGAGAGAGAGAGCTTTGATTCAACAGAGACACAGCTTTGCTCCTGAGTGACCTGGAGAGTTCTGGCACTGCAGCTTTGGTGCAGCAGTAATGTGCAAAGGAGCAGGGGAGATATCCTGGAGCTCACTGGACTGCCCCNGCAGCTAAAGGAGACTATATTTTAAATGGCTGTTCGTGCAACCACTAGGATGTTTAACATGCACTTGCAGGGACTCACTCACTTCAGCCTGAGAGAGAGGGCTTTGATTCAACAGAGACACAGCTTTGCTCCTGAGTGACCTGGAGAGTTCTGGCACTGCAGCTTTGGTGCAGCAGTAATGTGCAAAGGAGCAGGGGAGATATCCTGGAGCTCACTGGACTGCCCCAGCACCAAGGGAATCCCTTCAAGTCCCAAAGGCTGAACTGTGCCAAGTGGGATCTATGCAGGCTTGGCTGGAGCCATCAGACATCTCCATAACCCAGAGAAGTGAATTGAATGAAAGTAGATTTGTGTGAGGGGGGTTTCTTATTGTGCTAAAGCCCTAAGCTGCCTCTGCTTGTTCTCTGTTTTGCAAGCTGTAGAAACTTACTGACCTTTATGAAACCTGCAAAGGCTAAAATTGAAACCAGGAGCTGCTTATGGGGTGAGCTGAGCTGCTGTGGGCTATAAGTGAGCACGGGTGAATCTCTTTTGGGTCACCTCAGAACTTGTAAAAGCTCCACTCAAACCTGTCATGAAGCAGTAGTCCGTCACTTTTTTTTAATTATTTTTTAAGGAGGAAGCAGGTAGGGGAGTTGCTATAAAATCTGGAGACAGTTTTTAAAATTTATTTTATTATTCATCCACTTATTTATCGTGCCCTGATACTTCCTGATTCCAGAAAAGATCAAGAGAGGGGAATGCCAGAATGTATTCAGAGGGAGGTTAATGTATTATGCAGGAGGTTTCAGCAGACAGTTCAGACATTTAGGAGTCTTAGTCTCTAAACTGCTAAAGCACACTGAGAGTGCCGAGCTTGGTGGGTGCAGTACAGCAGCCTGTCACACTAAGTGCCCCATTAAATTCCTTTGTATTTAAATAACGACCTTTAACCTGCACTTTTTAGGTGTTGCTACCAGGTTTCCTCAGAGTTATTTTCCAGAATGCTTTGTAACATTTATAGGTGTTGTTTTTTTATCTCTTGTATAGTGTATCTTTGTTTTTCCCAGTCTAACAGAGTGGGAGACCCACAGTTCCAGATCTTCTCTTCCCTGAATGTCAGCTCTCCATAGTCACCTCCTGACTAATTCCTTAGACTTGTGGGACCCAGGTGCTTCTAAACGAGAGGTGGCCTGCTGGATTCAGCCTCTTCTCAGCTGTAAATTTGATTAGTCAGTGATTTACCCAGTATAAAAATTGTTTCACCCACGAATTAGGTTGATTTTAATGCTTTTACACACATACGTATAAAATAAACATGCACATAGTATGTATTATAAAAAAAGGTTTCTACAGTACTTGTAGCAATAGTCAAACCCTGTTAGTGTTAATACACTTGTATGTAATTAATTTTTTCCAATTGGAAAAATTGAGGCGTGGAGGTGATGGTTGGTTTCCCTTGGCCACATCAGGTCCAGAGTGTGCTGGAATAGGGACCAGGTGCCTGTGGCTAACATTTGGATCATTCATTCTCCATCCTGGGCACTGAGGAAATCCATCCATTTTCCTCATCTGACAGCGAATGCTTAAAGGGTTGAAATAACAGCGCTGGCTGCATTGTGGGGAGTTTAATTGTGCACTCAAATTGAACAATCAGAGAAGAATTCGAATAAAGAACAATTCCATTCTGAAAACTTTGCTCTTCCTCCCTCCGGTTTTGGACATCAAAGCACTTTGTCACTGGTGGGATAAGGGCTATAAAAGATGACATTCTTGCCGTTATGAAGAAAATATTTCCTGTTAGACAGTTTATTGCTGAAATGCAGCTCTAACTCTGTAATAATTGATTATGAATGTTCCTTTTATGAGCTGTTAGAATTGGTAATGCAGACACTATGTCTGGAATGAAAATATTTTTGCATTTCTAAATACAAATCTGGATCAAAATTGGGACTGAAGTAAAGATTTCACAATTCCTCGTCCCCTTTTATCTTTGCTGAAATTCATAAAAACTACTCAGGAATTTTTGAATGCAGTGCCCAGCTATTAAATCTGTTACTTTCAATATTTTATCAGGTTTAGCCATGCTCCCCGTGCTGTGACCCAGCAATAAGAGATGATCATTCTGAAGTCTCATTTGATGCAATGACCTGGCATTTTTGGTGCTAGTGGTTCCAGTTTTGATTCCCTGATGCTACCTGTTGCTGCATGGATGCACAAAAATATTTGGGTGTTTTATGGATATAGCTGTATTTAATTTTTGTAGGCAGGTATGTGAACAAGGGCTGATATTACTGTATTATTCTAGAAACAGTTTTATTTTGATCTTTATGGTGGTGATTTTCTTGTATGTAGGGATTGCTTTGAGTCCACTGTCTAAGTTACGAAAACAGTTCAAGAACAGTTGTAAGATCTGAGCCCCTGTTGTTTTGTATTTTTTTGCCTGTAAGAGTTATCATGGATGAAAGGCAGTAAGATATGGTTTGTTTCTCACTCAGCAATGTCCTTTTTTCACCCTGTTCCATTCCCACAGCACCAGCCTTTCTCCTGTAGTTGCTTGTTTGTCTTCCAGCAGTCTGCTCTCCATGTGTCCCAGAATAGTCCTCCAGTTATTCCATAGGTCTGGAGATTTTGGCTAGTGTGTGCTGTTCTGGAAATCCCTAGCACTTCCAAAAGGAGCTGCGGTCCTTCTGGTCACCCTGTGGTGTTCATCCTCATAACCCTCACAGGCCTGCCAAAGATCACCCCAGAAATGATGGAGTTTGCTTAATTAACAAAGCCCTGACCCTGTGGAAGGCGATAGCTTGAGATGCTGGTTAGCTTGGGAGGGGGAGGCAGCTGTTGCAATGAGTCCATGCACAGATGTGAAGCAGGAGCTTTACAAGTCCCAGAGTTGTTACCAATCCCATTAAGACTGACTGGTGTGGGTTGGGAATGAGTCTGTTCCAGTCCTGTGGCACTGAAGGGCACTGGGGAGCACAAACCTCATTCCCCTGCTACAAGGAAAGCTGCAGCTCTCCAGTGCCAGCAGGAATAACTTCTCCTGCCCCAGCTGGCTCGCTCCATGCTGCTGCCTTCATTGGGTTGTGGTGATGTTTATTTGATGTAACTTGTGTTGAGCAGTTCGTGATAAGGCTGCGAGAAATGACCATTGAAGGGTGAAGGTGTTGAAGTTCCCTTGTAATATTATTTTTTTCCTGCAGATAAACAAGTCAGTGTGTGGAAGCTGGAGAAAGAAAAGTGTTCTCTTATTATATTTTCCTTACTTTGTTCAAATTACTTTTGTAGCTGTTCCAAATGCTTCACTGTAACATTGAAATTATTTGATTTGATGCTACCACAGTGGAATAGGATTCTGGAATAATTCCCATTTTTTAAAACAATCCCTACTCAGGCTGTTTATTTCAGCACTAACCTGTCTACTCTTTGTCTCGTACTCCAGATGTACTGCTTATAAGCAACCAACCCAAGAATTGCAGATAGTCTGTGAAAAGCAATTTTCAATGTGAGATTTCTTCTCTCTACCCCAACCTTTTGACTCAGTGCAGCGTTTAATGAATAGAGCAATTATTTATTTTCACAATGGAATTCCATTATTAATCCAACAGTTTAATTTCCTGATTTTACTACAATAAAAGAAAATAATATAAATTGTAGAGAGGAGCAGTGCCACCTCAGGGACCAGCACTGAGTAGATTCCTTCACTGAGTAGATGTCAGGCACATTCCTTGTAGTCTTGTCTTATTTCTAAGTGAAAGGGTTTGGATGTGCTTAAGAAAATCAAATCTCTGAAGTCTTTATTTTTATTGCTATTATTTATTCTGATCGAGGTAGTCACAGTTTGTCTCCACAAAACGCAATAGCTATAAAATGCTCAATGAAGTATTTGCTTCTTGGCAGGAGCCGGCTACAAATGTGATGGATTAAGCGCAGTGTAGCTGGCACCCAGAGAAATGCCGGAAAGAGCTTCCTAGAATACAAAGGTGTGCTTTAAGAGCTTGAAATCAGCTGGGTGATGGATATCCCCAAAGACCCAGGACAAAGGCAGGGCTGGGTTATCCGTGTGCAACAGACAGACGTCTGCTGGCTGAGGTAATTTCACTTACGGGTTTGAACTGAGCTGTGCTGGCTGGTTCTGCACCTCCCAGAGTGGGGTTGTTCCTCTTTGGAGCTGACAGCCATGGCTCTCCAGGGCTCTGTATCTCTGTGGCACATGGAACAGCAGCACATGGTGTCGTGAGCTTGCTAATGTACCTAGGACAATCTTTAATTCACCCTGGAATGCAGCAGAACCTTGCTTTTTATGCTGGACTAGCATAGAATTCAAAATATGCAGGTCTAGAAGGTTGCATCTGGAATACAAAATCCTCTTGGAATACATCCTGAAGCTTAACTCTCAATTGTGTTATGTCTGGTGATCGCTTCTAATGATTTTCCTTCCAAACACCTTGTTCAGTTAAATCCCTTTATTCCCTACATTCCCTTCCTCCCTCTTAAACTATTCTTTCCTCATGTAGATTCCTGTATCCTTGAACATCCTTAAGGCTAGAACTTGGGAGTATCTTGAGGTCTACTGAGCCTCAAAGTGCTGCAAAGGATGTTTCCCCAAAATTTCAGAAAATACTTATCCTAAAGTGAAGCCATGTGGGATGAAGAGTTGAATATTCCCTGTGATGTACTGGGAGAATATTGTTCCATCTGTAATATAGTGAAGGCTGTGGAAGAAATTGTCATCACAGAGTAGCTTTATGAGTAAGTGAAAATACCCAGAAGTCTGTGGACTCCTTGAAAAGAAATAAAATACAAAAACTGTCATGTAAAACTCTGGAGAAAAGGGAAGTGAAATCTTCAAGTTGTGAAGAAAGTAGTAATAACATGTTCCCAGAATTGTCTCTAAATGGATTTCTGGTGAGCTGTCGGCCCTTTATGAGCAGTGACACGACGAGGAAAGCTCGGGATTTCACAGCGTAGAGGAAACCTGTCAGATTTTAAACGATTGTCTCGTACAATTGCAAGGTGGCGCGCGGAGCACCACAGGCTTTAAAACCGGCTGCTGCCTCTGCAAACCGCGTCTGTGCAGGGTGGCACAGGCAGGAGCGGCAGGAACGGTGTGGGTGTTTGTCCCGGAGGCCGCAGCGGTCCCGTTCCTTGTCCCGGTCCCTATCCCGGTCCCGGTTCCGTTCCCTATCCCGGTTCCGGTCCCGGGTCCGGACGCGCTCCCGGCCCGAGCCGCTGCCGTTCCCGGCACAGCTGCGCCCCCTGCGGGACACGCGCGGTGCTGCGGCTGCGAGCGGGGACAGGGCACGGGGCGACAGGGACAGGGCACGGGGCCACTCCCCGGGAGAGGGACAGGGCACGGGGCCACTCCCCGGGACAGGGACAGGGCAAGGAGCCACTCCCCGNTCCCTGGGACAGGGCAAGGAGCCATCCCCTGGGACAGGGCACGGTGCCACCTTCCGGGACAGGGCAAGGGGCCACTACCCGGGACATGGCACAGAGCGACTCCCTGGAACAGGGGACAGAGCCACCCCCTGGGACAGGGACACGGGACAGAACCACCCCCCGGGACAGGGATAGGGACACGGGGCCACGGCACGGAGCCACTCCCCGGGACAGGGACAGGGTGACAGCGCACACAGTGCCCGGGCTGCCACCCCCAGGACCCCCGGGGGTTTGGTTGGTTTGGCTTTGCGACATCTGCCTCTGCTTTGAGGTTGGTTTTGGCATCTTCTGAACAGTGAGCGTCGCTGCCNTGGGGCAGGGACAGGGCACGGGGCCACCCCTTGGGACAGGGACACGGGACAGGGTGACACGGCACGGGGCCACTCCCTAGGACACGGGACACGGCACGGGGCCACTCCCCGGGACAGAGACACGGCACAGAGCCACCCCCCGGGACAGGGATAGGGACACGGGGCCACGGCACGGAGCCACTCCCCGGGACAGGGACAGGGTGACAGCACACACAGTGCCCGGGCTGCCACCACCAGGACCCCCGGGGGTTTCTTTGGTTTGGCTTTGCGACATCTGCCTCTGCTTTGAGGTTGGTTTTGGCATCTTCTGAACAGTGAGCGTCGCTGCCCTGGTGGTGAATTAGTGAGTGTCCAGGGAGTGGCTGCGAAATTCCCGGCGATTCCTTCCTCGTCTTTCAGTGCTCCCTGAGAAGGTTTTCCTTACCTGATTTGTGGAACAGTGGAGTAGAAAAACCCTAAAAAGGGGACAGCTGAGAGTTCAGATAGGAGTTAGAAAAGAAGGTAATAATAGAAACAGAGAAAAATGGAAATAGAAGGGTTGGTAGTTCAGTTCTTCAAGGTGAATTGATTATGAATCTGACGTCTCAAAAATTTTTGCTGGGACTGAAGAAAACAGCACCTCTTTATGTAAGAAATAACACAGGCTTTTAAAACAAAAATAGGGTTTTTTTTGTTGTATTTTTATTGATAAATTTAACAGTATTATCGCTTTTAATTAGAGTAGTTTCACTGAGAGTAACATTGATGTAATGATCTGCCATCGAACTACCAAAAATGATTAAAACTCTAATGAGACTTTAGTTTCCATGGATGCTCATAAAAATAGAAGAAAAGCCTTTTTGTCTTGTGAACTAAATCACTGTTGAGAGAGAACCTCAAAGCTGCTTGAGTGACTTTTGATTTGGGAGTGTTGCAGGATCAGGAAGTCTAAAAGAATACTCCTAGGGAGGCAGAGGGAAAATGATTCCAATATGTTACAGTTACATTATGGCATTGTGGCCTATATCCTCATATTTGCACAGATCAAGTGCGTGAGCTTAATCTGGTGTAAATTGTGGTTAATCCATCTCTGGATAAAAGGCTCTGTGCCACAGCTCTGGCTATTCAGTTGAGTGTTATCCCACCTATCTAAAATATATTACTACTTCTGTGTGGGCTTGAGGGTATTAACTTACTGTTTGCTCTCTGTGGTTGCTCCCCTGTAAGTAAAATTTGTTTCCTAAAATGTTCACAAAAAAAAAAAAGATGAAGGATGGCTGCTGGTAGAGGCAAAGTAAATGGATTTTCTAAATGGCATTGTTTACTCATGCTGAAAGCTTTTGTGGCATTTAAGTGGTGACAGCTGGTGTAAGAAATGACCTGTAAGAACCAATTTTGAGTGTTCAAAAAGTAAGTTTTAAACCTATCCCACACCGTGGAGTTTGTGTCACTCTGATTGAAGATTGCTCGATGTGGCAAGAAACCGTCTGAAAGTTTGCACATCCTGGGGTAGAAGAGAACTTTCAGAGTGGGAAATGGGGGCTGAATAACAAGAGGAAGGGAGTATTTGCAGATAAGCAGCATGAAATGCTCTGGCGGACAGAAAGGTTCCACCTGGCTTTGTGTCGGGCCTTGGTTGTTCCTCTCCTGGCTGGTGCTGCTGTGGAATAATTCTGGGACAATAATTTTTTATAAAAACTTTGTTCTGCAATGTTTTGTACAGTTTGCCCTGAATTGTCATGAGAGTTTTACTGTGCTGGGACTACAGGACCAGGCTCTGAGTTATTAGTGGATTTTTTTTCTTTCTAGTGCAGTATTCAGAAGATGCAAGTGCATGTGGGAGCCTGGGTACCCCCAAATTTTAGTAGGTTTAAAAAGGCACTTAGCTATTTTAGCCAATTCTACTTCTTGTTCACGCTGGAAGTGTGTGGGCAGATCCCCTCATGCCTGAGCACATTTAGAGGAATTAAGGGTTTGATCCAAGTAATTAGTGATGCAAGGGAGGACCATAAATTAAGCTAGTGATTCTAGAGCTGTTCAGACCCTTCTGGAGATCTGACTTTGAAGACAAAATCCTAAAAGGTTCAGAAGGCAGATCTCAGGAACAAATCTATGTGCTCTGCATGAGCAGAAACATTTCCTTGCAGCCTCCAAAAGGACCAAACATACACAGGAATTTACCAGAGGGGGATCTTGGTGAAATGATTCCTAGTGTGACACACAGGAGCCCTTTGTGATAATGAAATGTGTGTTCAAAACGCATTTTAAGCAGCAGACTTATTTTGAACAGCAATTTGCAGATGTGGCTCCGAGAGGCAGTCACTGTTAGTTTACCATTTGATCCATGACTGCAGTAACAAGGCGTGCATGGATTATTATGAACTCTCACTAATTGTCCAGCAGTTCTGGGAGCTATAGATTCCTATCCATGAAGATAATTGCCCGTGTCACAATGAAAGATCACTGCAAAAGGAGCATTTTGGGCCTTAAATAGTCAATTAATGCGTGATTTAAAATACTGTTGTTTGTACACCGTGGTGGTCCCGGAAAGAATTGCACCCGTTTAGTTAAAATAGGAAAGTGGTTGGAATATTCCTTAACAAAGGAAGAGCTTTAAAAAAAGCTCTGCAAGGTAGTTTCCCTTTTACATTCAGTGGTGTTTGCTCAAAGAGGAAAATCTATCCAGCTGATGGGATTGATCATAACGTTGGCACCATGAGCATCTTCCTGCTGCTCCTGGTTGGAATTGCCCAGCTGGGAGGACCCTGCCCTTGTGGTGCAATTCCAGGCTGGAGCAAAGGCCTGCCTCTGGAAGGGCTGGATGAGACTGGAGAGTGAGATTTGGCATGGCAGTATTATCACAACTCATCATTAGCTTACAGTTTATTAAAAAGGTGCTACCTAAAGGTCGTTTGATCTTTGATTTATGGTTCAAACTGGGGCGCTAAGGAAATATGTCTCTCTTTCTAGAAATGCAAATAGCTGTTTCCATCCTGCATGCCTCCCACCCTTCCCCTGCACCCTTGGGAGGAGCTGGAAGGTGGGATGCTGACTGATTGCTGATGCCAGGCTCGGTTCCTAATCCCCCTGGGACAACCACGCTGTGCTGAGGAGGAGTTGCCATTCTAGTTGTTTTATCTGGAGGATTCAAAGGCTGCAAACATCAGAGTCTCCGGGGAAGCAATAATTTTGGACACTTGGCCATCAGATTATTTTGGGGAAAAATTGTGCGTTGCAAAGGCTGCTTTGACACTACAGGTGTGTGTCCCTGTCTTTGATATGTTTTTGCTAATTTTAATTGACTTTTCCAAAGTATTTCAAGTAAAGACAAATGCAAGCAGTGTATAAACATCTATATAAATATCTAGAGTATATATACACTATATGTTCTCTCTAGTGTAACAGCTGCTTCTGCCAGTGGGAAGGTTGTAGTCCACAACTCCAAATTGAATTTATTCTAATTCTGAAGCAGAAATGATCCACATGTTTTGCTTAAACACACTCAATTTTAGCACGAAAACCAATTTTCACAATGAAATGATTTGTGTTTCTGGCTACCCATGTGGGTGGTGCTGTCCTACATGGCACTGTGGATAGGGAGGAAAGGATGGCCACATGCCACAGGTTTGTCTTGCAACATTTTTTGGGCTCTGGGACGTAGCTCAGGTGAGTGGGACTTTCTGAACACTCATTTGAGCATTACAGATCAAACACAAATTCCACCTGCAGCACAGGTGAGCTGTGCCCTCTCCTTATTCCTGTTGCACTTGCAGCCTCAGGTAAGGAGGAGGCGGAAGCAGAGTCCATAAACAGCGATTTCAAACACCAATTTCTCTCAGGTGAAAGGGGACATTGGAAGGTTTTCATCTCAGTTTTTGTCTTGGCATTGATGGATATTACTGGGATGTATTTAATGTACACACATGACAGGTAAATGGAATGAGAATGCAGGATGGGAATGACAATATCTGGAGAGATGAATAGCACAACTTGCCTTTCTCTCCTGTGAGGTTTAGCTCACAGTTGATACAGCAATATGTCTGGTTCAGTTGTTAAAGTTTAATGCTTCAAAACTTCTTTCTTCCCATCTGAGATCCCTTCTAAAGGAAGATGTGACATTACTGGAGGATGTAATTACAGTACCTTTGTGATTTTCCCACTCTTTTTCCCCCCATTTACCCCTCCTTCTATTTGTGTTGCACTCAGATTTTTGCTGCTGCTACAAAAATGAAATTAATCACCAACCTCATTTGTAGCTGCTGGGAGCAAAGAGTACCTAGAAAAGCAGGCTATGTGTGGATTTGGACTAGTGTGATAAGGCAGCTCTAGCTATAAAATCACTTTTTTTTTTTTTCTCTGGTGGAATGTCCTTGTAACTGTTTCTAATATTTTTTGAACTATTTTGGCTTTTGCTTGTAATGAATGTTTGGTGTAAAGTGGCTGGAGCAGTTCCCCTTGCTCCCCACAATGCAGCTGGAGATGAACAAGACATTTCCTGCTCGCATCATGCTTTGTAGCCAGATTTACTTGAAAAACACACCTAAAAATGTGCTCTGTCAATATGATTATTTAATGGTCTGTGACTGACATTTCTGTAGCTCCCAGCACATGGCCTTAACCCTTCCCCCAGATGAGCACATTTGTAATTATAGAGAGAGTAATACTTTTCTGGTGTGCTTTTTTTTATTTTTTTTTTCCAAGGGAGTGCGAAACCTGAGCCCATTTCAGCTTGCAAAGTACATTTAAATCTCTGCTATCTGGAAACCTTTCAAATTGCTCAGTACTTTTAAAATAGTGTCAGCTCATTGTCAGGGCATGATACAGAAAGGGAAATTGCTGTCTCCCTGCTCTCAGCAGTATCAGACAAGCTTTCTGATTCAAGTATTGCATCTGAAATGGAAAAGTTAATCATAGGCCTGTTCTGCATCATCTCTTTCTAGCCAGGGTAAAAGCAGGAATTTTAGATGTTATATTAGAGCTAATGTAGCTGTTTGTAGTGGAAAAGTACAGAACCCATGAGCACTGATGTGTTTGGGTCTCTCAGGTGGTCATCTCACAATAAAAGCTATCCAGCAATTACTGCTCCAGGTGTGGAAGGACATTGCTGGGCCTTGGTTGGGTTTGGTGACCTGTGCTCTGTCCAGGGACAGCCCCAGCTCAGGGTGGAAGTGGTGAGGAATCTACTTTGAGTCATGGCCCTTTCCAGGCTGCTCCTTATGATGCCTCAGAGCCCAGACAGGAATAAAGGAGGGATTTATTTGAAAGGCCTTCAGAGGTCACACTCTGGGCTCCAGAGGCTCCTGCCTCAGTGCATCCCAACATGGACAATGCCAGCTCCCGAGTTCTTCCCACTTTGATATCAGCATCAATTCCCCAAGCAGAAGCCAGGCAAGGATGGAATTTGCCCAAGCTTGCCCCCCTCTCCCCAAGATGAAGGTTTGCAGTTGTTGGGCCCAGGAGGGTCTGGGTGTCCTTGGAGAGCGAGCTGGAGAGGCTTTGTTATGTCAGTGTGAGCATGAGAGAACAGCACTGAACGAGCTCCAGGGAACTGCAGAGTTACACTGGGCACTGCAGGGCTGGGAACAGAGAAAAGTTAAACCCTAAGGCATCACGCAGGGGAAGCTGGGCTTGCCCTTTGACTCATCTTTTGGACTCTTATGGTGGAGCTTAACACTCACAAGTCATTTAGAAGCCTTAATTTGAGTCAGAATAAAAGAGCCTCTGATTTGCCCATGCTTTAATAAATGTCTGTCCTGATTGTTACTGTGGAAGTCCTTTAGCATGGCATTTGTCTTCACCAGAGCCTGCAAAGACAAGAGGCAGGTTACAGACTTGTGAACACAAGGGATGTACCCAAATGTGCTCTGCAGGAAACTTTGAAGGAATCTGGCAGGGCACTTTGCCTGTTTGTGGAAACAGGGAAGCCTCTGTAGCATTTTCTCTTCATTTCAGTCCTCTACTTACTTGGGGCTTCCTTGTGAGTCCAACCCTGTGGCTGCTGGACTAATTGAAAAGTCACCCCAAGCCTGAAGGGTCTTTGGTCACATCTCATTGTTTTGTCAGGAATAATTTTCTTTCTCTCAACCTTCCTGCTCAACTCTTTACCTCCAGGATTTACATCAATTATTTACCTAATTTTATTATGCATAAATCATTCTTCTCACTTTGCTGACTCCAGTTATGCTACTTCAGGCCATTCTCAGAGCTGCTGTAGAGGGTTTAGGGGTAATTTTCCTTTAAGACTGAATCCTGAAGCTCAGTGGGAGCTTCTGAGTACTGAAAAGTTCTTAGGGAATGCTGGTTTGGTCACCAGTTTGACTTAGGCCCTGGCTAAATCCCACGGAAGGTGTGAATTCTCTGCTCCTTGACCTGAATGCACTCTGGAGAAGGGAGTGCTGTTTAAACATGGTGTCATGAGGAAAAGCACATTTTACATAAACTTCAGTATTTTTCAGATCTTATATGCCTTTTTAACTTATGTTCAATCAGGAACATTGTCTTTGGAAATCCATAATATTTCCTTTGGGCCCGCTGTATGGATAATTCAGTGTGCTTTTTCTGAAATGGGTGGTTTTCCCCAAATGTATGAATTTGGGACAGCTACTTGCTGCTTATCTGTGTTTGAGTTTTAATGATGCTGATGATGGGTTAAAATTCCCCAAACCATGAGCAGTGCTGTCTGTGGAAACTGGCACTGATACACACACAGCATCTAATTTCCCAGGGAAGAATGGGAATGCTTTTGTAGGCAGCTGGCTGAAGGATTTCTGTATTCTCCTGGCTTTCCCCAAGTGCTGTACTTAGCACGGAGCTGCAGCTCTGTGGGAGCATTTGTCAACCAAGATAAAAAGTGCCACTCTTCACTCCCACCCCCATGTATTTCGGTATCAAGCAGTGTCTGCTAAGGATGCCTGTTATTCTCATATTATTTTAAATCTAAAATGTTCAGCACATTTATGACTGGAGGTTGTAACTGAAGCAGTGTTCAGTGGTTTATAGAGTGCCTACAGAATATGAATTCCTCTGAGCACTGATATTTGGTTTCAGCAGGAATTTATCAAAAAAAACAAAGGGAATAAACAGGAGGTTTTGAACTTTTGAAGCTAGCAATTGTATTTTGCTATCAGCAGTTATTCTTGCTTCAGTTAATGGTGTTAATCATGACCATGATGAGCTACAGAGGACACTTCTGTAACAAAGAAATCTCCTGCCCCATCTCACCCTCCAAACCCTGTTGAGAAACATTCCTGGTGTGGTTCTGCCAATTTTTATTTCCACTCTGACCAGAGGCACTTTTTCAGGCCTTTTAAGTCTTCTGGTGATTTTTGGATGCCCTGGATTTTTTTAAATTGGATTGCAATCAATCATCTTAGTCTTTACAAAATGAGCCATTTTATTCTGAAAATGAGAGACCTTAAATGTGGCTCAAGCACCCCAAATAGTTTTGTCCAGGTGTTCTCCAATTCTGTATAGGGAGAGAAATAGTATGCACCATTCTAAGTCTTATTATACCTTAAATAAAACAATTTTCGAGATCCTCCAGTATTACCTGGGAAGACCAAAAAGGAGGTGAACACTTCTGTACACCAAAGCTCAGCTGTCCTCAGTTGATCCAGACCAGTAGTAAAGTGAAAAGTTCATTTTTAAAATAACTGGCAGTCAGGTTCAGCCAGTGAAATTATCACTGGTTTTTTTCATGGATGGTTTCCCATGAATGACAAGTAGCAGTAAAACCAATCAGATAAGTTCTGCTAAAACTGTCAGTATGGCAAAATAAATAATTTATATCAAACCTGTTGCAATTCAGCAATTCCATACGGGGAGCTTCAGTTCTGGGCAATATTTAGGCAGTGCTGAAGGTGTGGGGGAGAGAGTGTGAGGTGAGCACTGCTCAGTGGTGGCTTCTCTGCACCTGAAATATCCCTTGTGTGGTGCAGCACCAACCCCTCAGAGTAGCCCTTTGAAATGGAACACGATGTTTTCTGTGCACTGGTTTGATAAGGGAGCAATGGACTGGTTTGGGTTTCCTTTTGTTTGGTTGGCTTTGTTAATCCATTCAGGATTGTTTTGGTGCCTTTTCTTTGCTTGGAGCATAATAAATGCATTTGCTGTAAACGACTCTGTGTCACTGAAATGTGGGAAATGAACTCTCTCATCACTTTTTTCATTACCAAGTTGACATTGCTTTATTCAGTGTTGACATACATGAAGACCCCTCCACAAAACCTATCCTTCAGTTATTGAACTTTTAACTATTTGTTCATTTTAGCAAAAAAAGGAATAACTTATTTGATAACATGCAGGCCCTGTTGTTCCCTGTGTGCCCCAGGTGTGTGGCTGTGCCTGCCAGACACAGCCTGGCACAGCTTTCCTGAAGCTCAGAGGCTGTCTCTGAAATCAGATTCCAGCATTTATCAGATGTAGAACATAGCCCATTTCTTCTGATTTAACCTTTACAAAGTTTTTATTTTAACTTATTTTCAATTTTAGTGCAATTTCAATTTGATCTGGAATCACAAAAGATTTTTTGAGTAACATTTCCCTGTGAGGCATTTTCCCTGTTAGTGTCACTGTTCGTTCTTCACTCTGGTGAAGTTCTGGAATTTGCAGCACTTTGGAGAGTTCTTTGAGATGTCCAACTATGAGCCTTTTTGTCAGCTTCTTGTGAAGAGAAGCAAGCTTCACAAGCTGCTCCTGCAGCAAAGCAACATGAAGCAGACATTTGGTCATGGGCTTAATTTGTAAAGGCAGCAAGTCTGTTGCAGTGAACATTCAGTAAAGGCCTCCAAAAAAAGTTATTTGAGTGAGTTCATCATAAACGATGCCTGGGGAAAAGTAGGATAAAACATTATTCCTGTTCTACAAATGAGAGTTAAACTGGGTAAATTTACTTAACTTTGTTGGGAATTGATGACAGAATTGGAAATTAATAAGACTAAATACCAGAGTAGCACTTTAGCAACAGTCAGTCTTCTCTCTCACCACCTTCTTTATCTGAACATTTTCAGGTATATTTCCAGGAAATAAAATAGTTATTTCAACAGAAACATCTATTTATGGCATTAATGTTGGGGTTTGCTGTACATGTGAATACACTGATAGCTTGCATCTCTTGACTATGTTATAAATGTAGAATGGTGACTTTAATTGCAATAAACCCAAACTGTAAATACTCTGTATTTCTTATTTGGTCTGCAGCCCATAGATTTTATGATTTCCTACACCTCATTGTCTATTAGCAATTCTTTGGATATCCAGTACTCTGTGTGAACAAATAACTAATGTCTACAGCTGTGTAATAATGCTGAATTAAAAAAAAAAACTATTAAAACTATAAGCAATTGCACCTTTCATTCATGCCAATTTCTCACTTAGCATTTAATAATTTTTTTTTATTTATTGGGAAATAGTTTACCACAGAGAATGATGAGTGTTTAGAAACAGATTGGGCAGAAGTTCTGCCTGTCCTTTTGACTGCAGATGTATTCAGTGGTTTTCTAAAAGGATTCATGTTGGTTTTGAAATGTAATCTGGTGAAACTTTTTTCCCACTGTGATCACAGACTGACACAGAATAAGTGTTGTACAACGTAAGCTATTGTTAGGTTTGAAGCTTTTTTCCCTAGTTCATGTTAGGTTTTAATGAGGGGACTCTTAAATGAATAGATAAACTGGCCCTAAAATATGCAGAGGCAAAACTGTGCAAACAGATCAGAGCATAAACAGCTTTGGTGTATTTATTGCATGGAGTTTTTTTAGCCTACAGATTTCAGCTCTATTAATAACACTTCACTGAATTAAAAAACAAACAAGCAAAAAAAAAAAACCCTAATAACTTATCTGTAAGAAGCTTATTTGAGGAAAGCTTGACTGCTGGATGAGAAGGTTTCATGTCTGAACTGTAGCAAGCTGTTGGCAGCACAGTTCCCTGGCTTGAGGGCAGCCTCTACCCTCATGGATGCCATATGCATAACAAGTAGGGAAAAACACTCCAGGATCAGCTCTGAGATTAATTTTTTCCAGCAGTTGTACAGAAAAATTCAGTGCATGTTTTATGCAAAGGAGAAGTGTTGGGCATAATCCTAATCCTGAAGGAATTAATTTTATGGCATTTTGTGTAGTCAAGAATTCACTTTAATCTCCAGAACAGGTACTTCCTGAGACTCTCTTTTTGGGTTTATTTTTTCTTTATTGGCTTTATATGTTGCCTTATATAAGAAGAAGGGAAAATACATGATGGATATTTTAAAATATTTGATATAGTTGTGATTGCTGGCATGTAAGAACCTTTGCTAGCAGGTTGTTGAAGGCAATTTAGTGATGTTGGAAGAAGGAAAGGTAAAAATGGAACCTGTTCTGGGTTTTAGCACTGTTGTGAACACCTCTCCTTCCATGACCTAGGAAGTAGGAGAAACCATACCAGATATTGCTGTGGTCTCTAGCAATCAGAAATAGAGAAAAAATATCACAAAAACTGCCCAAGTTCCACTTTTGCTCAAAATCTCATGTAGTTAATGGTCCCCATGTGTACTAAAATGTAGCTAGAAAAGAGATGTTTGGTTTGGCACCAGGTTTTGCTGATCTTCAGAAGATTTTGTTATGGCCTAAACTGGGTTTCACCGTCCAGCAGCTAAAAAGTGAATCTTTTTCAATGGATTGTGTTACGGCAGAAATTTAAATCAGCAAATATTTTGATGCTTTATCCTTCTAGAAACCCCTAATAATTAACTACCTAATACAGAGTTATGAAAATAATGAATTAAAAAATGTCTTTGTTGAATACTCAGAAATATTTTCTGCAGTCATACTAGATAAGATTGAATCTGTGCCAAAGAGTCGAGAAAGTGAAGAAAATTGATTTTCCAGTAGTATGTTGCCTTGGGTAACTTTTTTTAAGGTTCATCTGAGAACACTGGATTTCAAAGATACTCAGTAGGCAACTCTGACAAGGTGATAATCGTGCTCTCCGCTGCTGTGATAACTCTGAGTTTAAGCCTGGTCTTACTCAGTGGAGTAAGAAAGGTGTAAAGTTGCATTAGAGCCTGTCTCTGGGTGGACTGTGCAGCTGAAAATGCAGCTGTGTGCGTTACTCCTCAGGGAGACAGGAAAGGCTGCTGCTCAGAATTACACAAAGTGTCATTATGCAGAGAGCAGCAGGAGCCTGCAAACTGTTGGAGGAGCAGAAATTCCACAAAAGAAAAATTACAAATCACAGGAGGGAAAAAAATGAAAAAAAAAAAAAAAAGAAAGAAAAATTACAAATCACAGGAGGGAAAAAAATGAAAAAAAAAAAAGAAAAGGGATTAGTCTCAATCTATTTAGAAATTGGATTTTAGGGTTTGTGCTGGTTTGGGTGCTGCTATGTAGCACTGACAAGGCTGAGATGAAAATCCCAGTGGGACCACTGATAAGACCCTGGAATTGGAAATCATGCTGTAGTTACTGAACAGGTGAGCTAGGGTCTGAGGGGTAATGCCTTCAAATGACTTAATTGTAAGTTAAAATTAACATCAAAGCAGACTCTGCATTCTTGTTTAGAGTGTTTTGTTTCATCCTGCTGACATTTCTAGTGTCCCTCGTGCACCTTGCTTTGTGCCACACGCAGGCTTTATTAGATGGATAGGTTTCTGAAGAAGTGCAGCATTACTCTGGAATGTAAAAAAATCCCATTAATTAGGATAACAAGTGAAAAATATTTTGATTGCACAAGGCTCTCTGGGAGCAGATTAGCAAATTTATGCCTTATGGTGTCCACATTTTTGTGATGTGGCCATATGGAAAAACTAGACACTGACTTGAGCCAGTCAGTGTTCCAATCTCATACAGGGAAATGAAAACTTTGATCAGTTTGTAGCCAGCACTGCTACCTTGTTGATGCACACAGACTCAGGAAATCTGTGCTTGTGTCTGGGAGCTGTGTGGACGAGTTAATTCATTTACAGAGCTGACAAATAGCTGTAAATGAATTTTTGGGCCCCAGCTGAGGCAGAAAGTTTATCTACAAAGAAGGTTTATTAGATCTTCCAGTGACAGTGGAAGTCCCCTGGTGTGTGTCTAGCCCAGCTTGTTACTGTGCTGAAGGTTTATTTTGTTGCTTTGGTGCTGTACCCGGTCCTTGTGCAGATTTGTGATGATTACTGTAGATGGCAGCAAAAGCTAAATAAAATACAACGATTTTAAAAATTAATTAAACCCCTCCCTCCTGCTGTCCTGAGTGTGCGTTTTGTCTTGGTGCCTGCCAGCTGTTCTTGAGGATGGAAGCAATTACAGGCAGCAGAAGCCAAATTAAATTACATATTGAATTAAGGTTTCACTCATAGACAGTTGGGGGGGTTTGTGGCTGTGTTGGTTCTCGGAGTGTGCTGTCTCAGATACCAAAAGCCAATTTTAAAGCTCTCCTGATGATCTCTGAATTCCCTCTTATTTCCCATTGTGTGCCATGGTGTCAGGAAGGAGCAGCAGCAATTCTGACAAATGATAATGCCTCTGGGAGTGCTTTTATTTTTCCTCCTGTAATAAGCCTGCTGTTTGCTTTCTTTCATTGCAATTAAATTATTTTCTTCTTTTATTTTTAATGTCCTTCCTTGCTCCTTTCGTGTCTTGGCTGTCTGTTCTTGGTTGCCACTTCCTCTCTGCTCAGAGCACATGAGGAAAAGTGGTTTATTGTGCCATCGTGCTAATTAGCTGTTTAATAAGACACATGATTTTCTCTTCCAATACTTCAGAATTCAGGGGAAGCACAGGGCACCATCAGGACAGGCCACTGGCCTGTTGGAAGTAGTTACAGGATTCAAAATAGTGGACTGATCTTTAATGGGAAATGACTCCCAGTGTTGTTTATTACACAAAGTAAAAGCTTTTTAAATATTGAAAGGGCATAGAACCCAAATGATTAGGGGTGAACTTGAGAGCAGGATTTAGGGCCAAGCAATAAATAATAAATGTACCAAAAGGTCCATATGTGATTAGCAAAATTGCTTGAAAAGAATGAGCTGTGAGAGCTGGGAGTCTGCACTTTTTGTTTTTACTCTGAAAAGCATAAAAACTCAATTTTCTGCATGGCAGGCATTTAAAATTAGGCAAAATGTAGTTCATCCATGTGGCCTTGTGCTTTTGAAATATTTCTGAAATCCCTTTAAAATGAAAAAGAAGGCCAGGAAAGTATGGAACTGCTGTTTGACAGTTGTGTTCAATATACGATGAAGGTGGGCACAAAGCTGTAGGTATTAAAGCTTATGAATGTATTAATGCACTGCTTTGGGGGAATTAAACTTTAATATTGATGATAAACCTTCCATAATAAAATGTGTGGAGAGTGAGAGTAAATCTCTCTTGCAAAGTCCCCAAACTATTTGAATAACTGCGTGCAAGCTGCAGCATCTCCTGAGATATATTATAAATGAACTTCTGCATACAAATGTACATTGTGCAGAAAGTGGTTTTCCAGCAGAGTTGCTTTCTGCCCTGGAAAAGATACTGTCCCAGATGAGTGTATTTCTTTTAAGTGATTGATCTCTAGCATCGATTCCACAATACTTCTCTCCAGATACACATCATTCACTACCCAGAGTGCATCCCTGTGGGAGATTCCCTGTTGACTACTTTGAAATGGTGTGAAATTTCTGCAGTGGATTTTTATGCCAGCCCGACGTTGTTATTTTTAGATAACATTATGGAAGAGAGATTGTAATGCTTTAAAATATGAAATGCTGAGGAGATAGAGGAAATTGTGGGTCACAATGATCTGGGATGTAGCAGCAGAGTATTGAACGAGTATGTCTGGAAAAAAAAATCACAAACCCTTGCTTCCCATCAAGCTGGATGAGGAAAGTGTCATTCTAGAGAGCCATTGTGGAAAGTGAAGGTGTTTTGGAAGCTGAACTGCATGGAGCTGACATCCAGTCTATTTATTCCTTTCCTACCAGAGTGCAGGAATGCAAATGTAAAATTTGCTTTTATAAGAGCTTGTGTGGTGAACTCAGCTGTACAAACCTTAGGAACAGTTAGTGACTCGAGCAGCTACAGTGATCTGCTGATCTTGGGATGTTGTACTGTCAGTTTAGACCTATATATGAAAAGTAGAAGAGAACTTTCATCACAGAACTTCAGATTTCAGAGGGTGTCAGCAAAACCTTGAGGAAAACAAATCTGCTCCTTGTTCTTTGCTCCGTTAACAAGGTGGAAAGTTTTAGGAGATAGTCCATTGTGCTTCCATCTGTGGAAAATTCTTGAAGAAGAAGGTGAGTTAAAGCAGGAGGCAATTCTAGAAGCCAAACCCAGATACACATCAGACTTGACAAGAAAGCTTTTGTGGATGGTTCTCCATAGCAATAACACAATGCTGAAACCAACTGCTGCTATGGCAGCTTTTATTTCAAAAGCTTTACTTACAAGTGTGGGTTTGTTTACTTTGGTGTATTGGGTTATTGCAAGGATTTCATATTTTCAGTTCCTGTAAGTGTGGGATCTTCTGGTATCTATAACAAGCTGAGCTGTGCAGTCACCAAAGGATTTCTAGTGCTGTGCTGTGTTAACCTGGAAAAACTCCCCTTTTTGGGAGATGTCTCAATGACCTTCCAACTCAACAACATGGCCAGAGAAACATGGCAGCCCTTTCATTTATACTTTTGCAAAGAGAAAGGCATTTCTTAATTGTGATATTGGAAGAAATATTTTTTTAAAATTTCTGCTTAACAGGAAATCCTTATGTCTGATCAATTCTGGGCATTTTGAAGTAGTCATTGCTGCTCCTAAAGTTAATCAAAACTTACTGCTGTGTAAGAAAAATCAATGGAAAACAGATTGAGATCATATAAGGATAATTCTGCTGCAGGGCCTCTCCAGCTTCACCCATCAATAAGCAGGAGCCTGAGTGCTAAAAGTTTCATGTGTCCTCCTGATATCTTTATTAATCACTGAGTGCCCAATCCTCCAGTTTACTAAACTTCATGGATCTGTTTTCAGCCACAGGGCGTGGGGCTTTTGTGATGATTCTGCCATAAATTGTTGCCTACAGGATCTTTCAGAAATTTCAAGATGTTTTCAATGCAGATTCAGTGTAGTGAGTTACAATTAGATGTGGTTGGAAAGGACACTTGGACTGAGAATTCATTCTGGGAAAAGAGTGCAGGGAAGCTTCCTCTAAAGGTGTTTCAGTGTTTCATTTGGACAAACCTTGAATCTTGAGTTTTGTTCTCTGTTATATAAAATTATATTCTGCGTTATATAATTATAGTCTCTATTACTATAAATAGAATATGAAATTATAAAAAAATTATTCATGTAAATATCAACTATATATTGTCTAATAATTACAACTATAAATGTGCTTATGAAATATTCTCCACATGTACATATTTTATATAGTCAATATTTTTTATGTTTGTTCAGCACCTTATAAAATAGAATGGTGGTATTTCAACAGGTCAGATTACAGTGATTTATGGCTAATGGCAGACCTAGGAGAAGTGTGCATTGCTTTGACTTTGTGGCATGTCTGTACAGCCATTGTCACTGTAGGCAAATAATTGGCAATGCCATCTGTTCCAAATGCAGATCGAAGCTCTGCACTGTGACTTTGGGCAGAGTTAGACAGTTATTGACTTGGGAAAACGATTGAAAACAGGATTTGCCTAATACACAAATCACTGTCCATTAGATGATTATTTTTTAGTGTTACTGACCTTTTCCTGCACCTCCCCCTATTCTTGTAGGCTGCACTACACTTGGATTTAAACAACCATTTGATGGCAGGCTGTGACATTCCTCATCAGCTCTCAGTGTTTGTCTTCCTGAGGGCTCTTCAGTGGCTTCCTGTGAGTGTGGTTGACATGGATCACATGCCAGTGAAAAATACATTATTCCTCTGGCTTTAATTTCCCCCCCTCTCTTTTCTTTAGGATATGTTTTATTCAATCACTCTGGGAACAATGTAAAGCTGTAGTTTCCTTTTAATCTGAGGGAACTTGTCATTTCTTCTCACTTCGTTTATTTGTGCTAAGGACAGGCAGCAATTGCTTCTGTTTGGGGCTGTCCAATGGTCAGCTGAAACCAGGCTGCCCAAATGTCTGTAAAAATAGAATTGATGTCCTAATTAGTTGTAGTTCAGAAGGAATTTTGTGTCCTGTTGCTAGGCTGTGACAAAGAAAAAGGAATTATAGCTTTTGCCTATTTATAAAAGTACTGCTCATCTTTAGCGAAATATTTTGGGACAGTGGAAACAAATTTGCTTAATGTGCCCATTTAAAAATGGTTGCACTTGAACTTGCCCTAATGATTTGATTTTAATTATTTTAGGAAACATATTAAATGGTCTTTTAACTCAAGCAGTCAACAATCAAAATAGGTAAATACACATATTTGCATGCATTTTCCTGTGCATATCAATATGCCACAAGAGCCTACTCAGTGGAGTGGAGCAGCATCTTCATAGTCATTAGGAGCCACTAATGTGTGGTTAAATAATGATGATTCTAAAGACCTATTTACCTGATAGATATTATGGTCCTGATGCAACTATCAGACACTAAATAACAAAGATTTTAACATGTCCTAAATATTTCCAGAAGACCTAATGGTTCCTAAGGAGCTCCATTTGCAGTCAGCCTGGCAAGCTGCAGATGCCATTTAAGAAGCTGAGAATGTATGGGGATGAATAATCTATTTATGATGCATGGCATGAATCAGCACGGCACCCTGCAGTTGTGGAATGGAAAAAGTCAGCTAAAATAAAGCTTTCTTTGATAAAAAGGGGAAAAAGGCAGGCATGGCTCTCATAAGAACATTATTTAGATGTTGGTTTCTTTACATTCTCATAGGACAGAAGTTGTGTGCCCCAGTTAAGGATCAGTAAAGTCCTGCCCAGGCAGGGGAAGGTGAACATGTTTAGTTGATGCAGCTCCTGTTAAACTAAGGAATGAAATATCTTGAGATTCTTCATCCAGGAGGGTAGGGAGGTCTGTATTAACACAATGTTTCTAAGAAGTTTCTAGTAATTTCTCATTTTTTGTTGGTTTAGGGTGGTAGCAGATGAGTTTAGCTATTAGTAGCGTGGTTTTTTTGACTGTGGCCATTGTCCCCCCAGGTCCCGTGTGTGTCACAGGCTGTTGGTCACTCTGCATTCGAGGCCATGGGCAGATCTGGGGACAGTGAAGGTTGTTCTGTGGCACTCCAGCCCAGCCTGCCTGTCTCGTGTCCCACAGCAGATGTACAGCTGTCAACTTCTGTGACTTCCAAACCGATTTATTGGCCTCTCCAGCTCCCAGTGGTCCCATCCTGCCCAGCTGGGGCTGGGAGAGAGGCATCTGTCCCTAGTACCCCTCTCCAGCTTGCCTGCCATGGCATTTTCAGGAGTTTGTCTTCTCTTCCACCACACAGCCTGAACTTCTGTGAGAGATAATCCATATTCAATATAAGGATCACTGTGACCTGAGGGTCCTGATCCATTTAATAAAGCCAGGTACATTCAGGTAACTGCCTAGGAATGTGATTTCTGCCTTTTAAGAACATTTTCCCATGCTGCCAGCCCAGTCCTCTTTACTTCAGCTACAGACCTTTATCTCTTACCACATAAATCATTAAGTGGATCTCAAATTTAATGTCTATATTACTTGAAACTGTGTATTAATCTACATTTTTCCCTCTTGTAAAACAGGAGAACTGTTTTTTTAATTTTATTTTTAAGAAAAACGATCAGTGAGTACCATGTGAGACCCGAACTCTGCTGTGACACTGGCAGCACTCCTGGTGTGGCTGGGCAGCTGGTGTGCTTTAGCAGATGCTTGTTTTACCAGATTTAGTCTCTCCATTGTTTTCCCAACCTCATTATTCTATCTGCTGTCTGTTCCCCTTTGTGCTTACACTATCCAAGGCAAGGATCCGTGCCAAGGACAGTGGAGCCCAGATTCCTGTATCCCAGGCTCCTGGGCATCACTGCTGTAGGAGAGGGAGCTCAGCCAGACTTCAGTGACTTTGCTGCTGCTCAGGCTTCCTGAGACAGCTTCACTTCAGGACCTGGTGGCTCAGGAGACACCTGAGCAGGAGAAATTTCTGGTTTTCACTTCCAACCACAGAAATATTTTCCTTGATTTATAAAGGTACTTAATGATTAAATAGGTAAAAGTATTCATCATGCAACAAAAGACCTTTTTTGTTATGGCACGGATAACTTCAAGGATGTTTTGCTTTTCTCAAACTGTGCTGCTAATGAATATAAAATTAAAAGGTGTTTGGCAAGAGCACCTGTAAGAAAGCACTGATTCTACTACAGAACACATCTAATTTTGTTGGGCTGGAAGGACAGTTCATCAGGAAACCAATCCATAACTTGAAGTATATTTCATTTTAGTTCTATGATTTCTTCCATGTTCTAAATCTCCGGTGACTTTGGTTGACCCTTCAGCCTTGCAAAGGTGACCAGGTTTTAGAAGGAGTAGATGAAGAACTGCCAGCCCAGTTTTTAACATCTGCTGCTCTTCCACAGATACAACTTTAGGAATAGCAGTGTCAGTAGGTATAGATTAGGTGTGTGTGGAGGCCAAATGGCAGAGTAAAAAATGCAGATACTATGAATAGAACAAGCTAGGGTAAGTACAGACTTCTCTGGATCTCATTATACAGGAATAGTCTCCTCATTAGCTCATTTGACTCAAGTATTTCTCCTGCTGGGTTGCTATTTCTGGGTGCAAAGTGGGAAAAAAAAGAGGACAAATAATGTGTTTGCTCTTTGCTGCCATTAGTTGTTAATTATGTTTAGAGAGATATTTCTACAAATAAACCCCCTCTGCACCTGTGTATTTCCATTTGTAACAGCAGTAGTTATTTGCTAGGAGTGGATCAGAGTTCCTAGAGTGGTGTGGGAATGAGGAACTTGATATTGGAACATGCAAAAAGATGTGTTTTCCTGTGTTCCTCACTCAGAGAACCACCCTGGCTCAGAGATCCTGGATCCAGGACATGTCCAAGATCTCCAAGCGCTGGGCTGAGGAGTGACACACTACACTGGGAGTTTGCAATCTGAAAGACTGACCAGATTCTAAATTTTGCATCTGTCTCTGGTTTTATGGACCAGCTGAAAACTCCTCATCTGAAGGGAGCTGCAACTGGGAGTTTGGTGCTGGAGCCAAAAGCTGCCATCTGTGGTTGTGCTTTCCAGGCTTGAATAAAATAATCAGCTCCTGAAAGCTGAATAAAGTTCATCTTTGGGAGTTTTGAAATGACCACTGCACCCAGGAACAATTCCTTAGTCCTGAGGGCTGGCTTGGCTAGGTGTCAGAATAAATAGGTGTAGAAATCCTTTAAGGTTTGACCTGACAATGCTGAAATATCCCAAAAGCAAAGATGTCTGTAAATATGTGTGCATATCTGCCTGTGAATGTTAATGATTCAGATTTTATACCGCTTTTCAAAATTGTTTAAAAATTCAAGATCTTTCACATTCAGCCTCGCCTTAAATTCTTGTCATGTATTGTCTGCCCAAACTTATGTAAAATAGCAACTTTTCATTGTGTTATTGTACCTGAGTTAAGACTGAAAAAGTAAGGGTTGGTTATTTTAAGGGAGAAGAAAGCCTCTGAAGCTGTACTGGCAGTCTTTCGATGCAGGAAAAGTTGATGCAGAGACTCAGGTAATGATGATAATGCAGATCCACGGGGAAAAGAGCAAAAGGTAATGGGCTTAAATTGTAGCAAAAGAGATCGAGATTTGGTATTAAGAAAAGCTTTCTAAAAGAAATAAATGGAATAAATGACTTGGGGAAAGTGGAGTTTTCATAACTGAAGGCTTTTAAAACCAGGTTAGATGGATGGCCCTAAGGAATGACTTGAGGTGTATATCCTGCATTTTGAAGTTAATTAACTGTCTTATTCTTCTGGCTCCTTTGCTGATTTTTTTTTTTCTGTATTTTCTTTTCTTTGATCCTGTTTCTTTCCCTTTGTGAATGTTGTAGTGTTCAGAAAAAGTAATTGGCCAAACATACTACCAAAGGAAAACAGTTTATCAAAAACATTGTTTTAAATGGCAGCAAACCTTCCCCCCACCCCGAGATTTTCCTGGTTACTTATTTTCATTAGATAATGAAAGTCAAGTCAGCTCAGTTAAGTCTCGCGCTGGAAATTCAAGGACTGCAGGTGGCAAAGCAGAAGCAAAGCATTGGGGTTGTGGTGCTCGAAAACAAAGCTTGATTTCCTTACCAGGACAGGGAAGGGTCTTAATAGGGAATATGGTTGTTTGTGTTAGCTAAATACAGTGATTCCATCCCGTTCAGCTGTAATAGACACTCTGCTGAGTCACTCCTGATTGCTTCATGCAGAACATGCTCTGCCTGAAGAGGGTTATTAAAGACTGCTGAGTACAGAGAGCTTCAACAAAGAGATCTCAGAGTAAACACTGACATTTGTTACTGCCTCTGTTTAGCACTGCTGAAGGTCCCTGGGAACTTGGGAAATTGAGCTGTCAGATCTATGAAGATGAAATGAAACTTTGTTCTATGGCTTCAGTCCCTTAGGAAAGTTTTTCAGGTCATTTAGCGCTAGTACTGTGAGGAGAGCTTATTATTATTTTCCTGAAAATTATTCCCTTTTGTTGATAAATGTAGAGTGACAGCTTGGCATTGCTATTAGTCCATTTCTGTTTGGTCAAGGCAGTGCCTGAAAGACTGACAAGGTGTTTGGCAAGCAGCTTGCCTGGTCCGTGGGCAGGACAGGATGACTGATGGGTGTCAGATGTAACCACTGCACCAACTGACTTGTAAATTGTAGTTAAGCACATTCACAGAATGACTTGGCAATAAAGCACAAAATGTTCTGGGAGGAAGATTCACTTCTCACCATTTCCAGGCTTAAGCATAGCTACTGTTCAAAAAAGAGAGAGATTCAGGGAAACAATGGAATGAGAGTGAAGCCAGCGTTTGACTCTTTGAAACTCTTAGACTGGGCCCTGCCTGAGATTCTGTCAGTGTAATTTGCAAGGAGGAAAACCTCAGTGTGTATAGAAGTCTTTGGAACACTTTCTTGGCTTGCTGCTCTAATGAGTTTTTGTAAAATGTGTATATTGTATTGCCAAGCAATTTCAGAGATAAAAATGTGGGCTGTTTAAAACACAACAAGTTTTCACCCTGAAAATATTAGTTGTAAATCAGAAAAACCCCAAAAGCTTTCTTAATTTTCACAGTGATTTTCAATTCCATGACTAAGGGCATGGAAAGGGCTCTAGGGATTTAAAAATAAGGATAGAACAGCTCTGATCAGTGCTTGGCTTTCAGTATTCCATGCTGTATGAACCTGGGGGAATAGGGAGCAGCCATCACTGGTCTGGTCAGTATTTTGGTGTTAGTTCTGTTCTGCTGGGGACTCAGTTCTGCAGGTTTTATCAGTCCCTCATTCCCCCTCTGTCCCCCAGCCATGCAGGCAGAGTGGGGAGGATTCTGATCTCTCAGCCTTCCCTCCAGTGAGAGCAGAGCTGGGAAGATGGAGATGCTCTCTGCACAGCCCTAGGTGATTAAAGACTAAAAATGTAACGTAGGCTTAGCATTAAATTCCTGTTTCCACCTTCAGGCAGCTGAACACTGGCTCTCGGAGTTGCAGTGCTTATCAGTACTTTTCTGCATATAAAGGGGTATTATGGCTTCTGGTATCATGCCCCACAATCTGCATGCAGGATTCTTTTCCTTTAAGACGATAATCTCTCTTCCATTTCTTCCTCAGCGTTTGAGGAGTGAAAGAGTGAAAGCCAAAATGTAAAATGTGCCAAAATCTGCTGTTCCTGTGGACACGCAGTGAGAAAAAGTCACCCTTTATTACAGAGATGTTATTTACAAGCTGAGTGTTAATGGATGCTTCATTACATATAAAGAAAATAGTTTTCCTTGGGACATTAATTTTTGGCTCTGTGTTCACGTTAGTGAGTGTCTTTTGCTCGCAGGCACAGTGAGTACTCCTTTCCCTTTTTCCTCTTTCCCTTTTTTCCCTTTCCCTCTCCCAAAAAAGGCAGCCATGTCATTTCAGAGCAATGTGTGGTGATGGACATAAACTGGGAAAGTTTTTGTCTTTTAGCAGCGGATCTCTCAAATATCCCAAGGTTAAGCACACTCTTAAGTCAGGACGAATTTGTATCTGGAGCCTGGATGTCTGCTGGGTGCAATGACCCAGGGAAAACTGGAGTTGGCTGTGCTGCAGGACTTCAGTGCTGGAAGCCTCAGGAAAAGCCCATGTCACTTGTGTCAGGGTGCACAGGATGGAACCTGTCCTGCAGCTGCTGGGACAGAAACCACGCCAGGTTACAGCTGGCTGTTGGTGCAGAGTCCCCCACAAGGGGAAACTGGTGAAAATTCTCATCGTGTGCTTTTCAGTAATGACTTGGAAATTTGCTAAGCCACTTTTATAAACCAGGAGGAACTGTTTAAAATGCTTCTTCCGTCCTGTGAGCTTCTTCACAGATTGCTTAATCCTCCTCAAAGCCTATTTTTAGGGCAATTGTCTGTTTTGAAAGTATTATAGACATCTTTCCTTGAATTTGATGTCCATTTCAGAAGTGAATTCTCACCTGTCACGTACAATTTTTTGTTGTCAAACAGCCATCTAGAGCTCTAACTGCACATCTTCATGCCTTGAAACTAAACCAGCCACAAATCGTGGAGCAACACACAATTCAGGGAGCAACCAGAGATGAAAGTTTCATCATGAGTAAATGAAAGCATTTTGGTGACCTAGCAAGGTTTTAGCTTGTGGAGAACTTGGACTTCGGTGTTTTATTTAGGACATGATTCAGTGTTGTAACTTAAAGGGCTGAAGGCCTCTGTGTTTGGGAGCTTGTTGATGTTAAACAGGGCTTGGGTGTGAGCTGTCTTGGGCTGCCATGCAGAGAACTGGGGTCTCTTTGGTCCACGTGGTTTCCAGATTTTCCCCTCCTTCTGAGGGCTGCTTTTGGTCTTTTGTGTGACCTCAAGAAAAGGCCTGTGCTCTAATTTCCCTGATCTGGAGGGCTGTTTGGGTGCATTTGCCTTTCTGTCAGGAGGGCACATCTATACCCTCTGTCCTTTGCTCAGAGCTTTTTGTGCCTACTGAACTACCCTCTAGTAAAACAAATACAGAGAGCTCCTTTTGCTGCAGCTCAAGGAATGTAGGTTACTCTCAGAAAGCCTAAATCCAGGCTTTCTTCCCTTATTTTAAAGGGGCACANAAGCAATTTCAGAGATAAAAATGTGGGCTGTTTAAAACACAACAAGTTTTCACCCTGAAAATATTAGTTGTAAATCAGAAAAACCCCAAAAGCTTTCTTAATTTTCACAGTGATTTTCAATTCCATGACTAAGGGCATGGAAAGGGCTCTAGGGATTTAAAAATAAGGATAGAACAGCTCTGATCAGTGCTTGGCTTTCAGTATTCCATGCTGTATGAACCTGGGGGAATAGGGAGCAGCCATCACTGGTCTGGTCAGTATTTTGGTGTTAGTTCTGTTCTGCTGGGGACTCAGTTCTGCAGGTTTTATCAGTCCCTCATTCCCCCTCTGTCCCCCAGCCATGCAGGCAGAGTGGGGAGGATTCTGATCTCTCAGCCTTCCCTCCAGTGAGAGCAGAGCTGGGAAGATGGAGATGCTCTCTGCACAGCCCTAGGTGATTAAAGACTAAAAATGTAACGTAGGCTTAGCATTAAATTCCTGTTTCCACCTTCAGGCAGCTGAACACTGGCTCTCGGAGTTGCAGTGCTTATCAGTACTTTTCTGCATATAAAGGGGTATTATGGCTTCTGGTATCATGCCCCACAATCTGCATGCAGGATTCTTTTCCTTTAAGACGATAATCTCTCTTCCATTTCTTCCTCAGCGTTTGAGGAGTGAAAGAGTGAAAGCCAAAATGTAAAATGTGCCAAAATCTGCTGTTCCTGTGGACACGCAGTGAGAAAAAGTCACCCTTTATTACAGAGATGTTATTTACAAGCTGAGTGTTAATGGATGCTTCATTACATATAAAGAAAATAGTTTTCCTTGGGACATTAATTTTTGGCTCTGTGTTCACGTTAGTGAGTGTCTTTTGCTCGCAGGCACAGTGAGTACTCCTTTCCCTTTTTCCTCTTTCCCTTTTTTCCCTTTCCCTCTCCCAAAAAAGGCAGCCATGTCATTTCAGAGCAATGTGTGGTGATGGACATAAACTGGGAAAGTTTTTGTCTTTTAGCAGCGGATCTCTCAAATATCCCAAGGTTAAGCACACTCTTAAGTCAGGACGAATTTGTATCTGGAGCCTGGATGTCTGCTGGGTGCAATGACCCAGGGAAAACTGGAGTTGGCTGTGCTGCAGGACTTCAGTGCTGGAAGCCTCAGGAAAAGCCCATGTCACTTGTGTCAGGGTGCACAGGATGGAACCTGTCCTGCAGCTGCTGGGACAGAAACCACGCCAGGTTACAGCTGGCTGTTGGTGCAGAGTCCCCCACAAGGGGAAACTGGTGAAAATTCTCATCGTGTGCTTTTCAGTAATGACTTGGAAATTTGCTAAGCCACTTTTATAAACCAGGAGGAACTGTTTAAAATGCTTCTTCCGTCCTGTGAGCTTCTTCACAGATTGCTTAATCCTCCTCAAAGCCTATTTTTAGGGCAATTGTCTGTTTTGAAAGTATTATAGACATCTTTCCTTGAATTTGATGTCCATTTCAGAAGTGAATTCTCACCTGTCACGTACAATTTTTTGTTGTCAAACAGCCATCTAGAGCTCTAACTGCACATCTTCATGCCTTGAAACTAACCCAGCCACAAATCGTGGAGCAACACACAATTCAGGGAGCAACCAGAGATGAAAGTTTCATCATGAGTAAATGAAAGCATTTTGGTGACCTAGCAAGGTTTTAGCTTGTGGAGAACTTGGACTTCGGTGTTTTATTTAGGACATGATTCAGTGTTATAACTTAAAGGGGTGAAGGTGTGTTTGGGAGCTTGTTGATATTAAACAGGGCTTGGGTGTGAGCTGTCTTGGGCTGCCATGCAGAGAAATGGGGTCTCTTTGGTCCACGTGGTTTCCAGATTTTCCCCTCCTTCTGAGGGCTGCTTTTGGTCTTTTGTGTGACCTCAAGAAAAGGCCTGTGCTCTAATTTCCCTGATCTGGAGGGCTGTTTGGGTGCATTTGCCTTTCTGTCAGGAGGGCACATCTATACCCTCTGTCCTTTGCTCAGAGCTTTTTGTGCCTACTGAACTACCCTCTAGTAAAACAAATACAGAGAGCTCCTTTTGCTGCAGCTCAAGGAATGTAGGTTACTCTCAGAAAGCCTAAATCCAGGCTTTCTTCCCTTATTTTAAAGGGGCACATCCAGTTTGCAAAGAACGGCAGAGTCAGTCCCTGATGGCTCTGAAGATGGACATGCTGTTGGCCAAGGCTGGGCCAGTTGGAAATGGTGGCAACAGCTCTGTGATAACAGATTTAAGAAGAAAATCAAAACAAAGTAGGGCATAGTTGTTTTCTTTCTAGTCAGAGAAGAGGAAGAGGTGACAACATGTGAGGGAAAGAGCACAGAGACACCAAGGGCAGTGGAGAAGGAAGAGCAGGAGGTGCTCCAGGTGCTGGAGCTAAGAATCCTCTGCAGACCATGGTGAGGACCACAGTGAAGCAGCTGTGCCCTTGCAGCCTGTGGGGATCCCCAGGGATGCAGAGATCCACCCACAGCCCGTGGGGATCCATGGGGGATGCAGAGATCCACCCACAGCCCATGGGGATCCACAGGGGATGCAGAGATCCACCCACAGCCTGTGGGGATCCACGGGGGATGCAGAGATCCACCCACAGCCCTTGGGGATCCATGGGGGATGCAGAGATCCACCCACAGCCCCTGGGGCAGGTGGTCACACCAGACCAGGATGCCTGGCTGAGGCTGTGATCCAGTGGCAGACCCGGTGGAGAGGAAGCCCTTGCTCCCAGGCTGGAGCAGCCTGGCCTTGCAGGACTGCAGCCCATGGAAGAGTGACCCATGGTGCAGCAGTTTTGGGAGGATTGTGTGCCCATGGGGGGAATTCACATTGCTGAGTTTTGGCAGGACTGCTGCTCGTGAGAGTGGAGCCAGGCTGGAGAAGTTCACGGAGAACTGTCTCCTGTGGGAGGGAGGGAGGGACCCCTCTACCTGAGCAGCAGAAGGAAACCTTGGGTGAAGAACTGACCAAACCCCCAAGCCCTGCCTCCCTGCACTGGCGGTGGGAAGGGCTGGGGGAAAAGAGATGTTTTTAAAGTCTTATTTTACTTCTCATTATCCTCCTCTGACTCTGTTAGTAATAAATTTGCTTTGTACCTCTAAGTTGAGCCTGTTTTGCCCTTGGAGTGTTTTCTTCTGCTCCTTATCTCAACTCATGAGCCCTTTGTTAATTCTCTCTTCTCTGCCCAGCTGTGGCAGGGCAGGGTCAGTGAGTTTCTCTCGTGGGTGCCTGGCATTGGGCCAGCATCAAACCACGATATCTGTGAAAATTCCAACTTGGCATTTATTTGAGGTCTTGATATAGTGACAGAATTCCCAGGGTCTGTGTGGATCACAGGTTTAGGTACAAACGATGGCTCTGGGTTCCACTTCCTTGAGGAGAAATCTTCAGGAAGGAGATTTAGGTCCAGCAGAGGGAACGTGGAGGGATGTCCTCATTCAGTTTCGAGTGCAGTCACATCTTTTTGCTCTAAGTTCCAATATCTTAGAGCACTACAGAGACACTGAAAATTCTGTCAGACTCATTTGGCTGCTGTTATTCCAGTTTCCATAATGTGCCATGGAAACAGGCTTACCCCAACGGCAGAGAGGAGGGATGTACTTATGGGGAAGTGATACAAGGATTTTGCCTTAATTTCTGTTCTTGGTGCATCCATTCTCTGTGTGTTTCAGCACTTTCCCAGAGCATTTCCCCTCCTTCTCTCTGGCTGCTATGTTTTACTGCTGTTTCTCTTAAGCTGACAGGTACTGTGGCACATTAGCACCAGCTACGTAATTTCATAGCTTGTATCCCTTCATAAACTCACTGTCCAAAGTATTATTTCCTTGCAAGAGATATAGATTTATTTTTCTTAAATATACAAATTTTAAATTGCCCTCAGGCCTCGAGCCATTTATTCTTAAATTGAATCTTATTTATTGTAATCCAGTTCCAACTGATAGAGCATTCCTCATATTATTCTGACAGAAATAAACACAGAGCTGAAGTGCTATCTTGGCAGAGAGTTATATGAGCTTGTAATAGCTGCATGCAACTGAATTTTCATTTCACTTTTATTTATTTGAAAGCTATCCTAGGATTTTGAATTGATTCCTCACTTTTGTTTGCATTTATATGTATTTCTTCAATAAAAGGAAGAAATCTGTTATTTCAGGCCTCATCAACCTTCCTGAAAAATAACATGAATGCTAGCAATATCAGGAAAATTGAAATACTTAACTGTAGTTTTTCTATCCACGCCAAAAGAAATCTGCGCTAAACCAGCAAGTGTTCAGGGCAGAAGGTGGCTTGGAATTGCAGGTGTGCACTGAAATGGCATTCAGAGAACAGGTATTATAGTTATAATCTTTTAACAAATAACAGGTGGTATATATGTTAAATTTCCCTCTGAATAAAGCAAACCTAGGATTACAACACTCCTGGGGGAGCTCCCCAGGTCCTGGGCAGTGCACAGAATGCTGCCCTGATAGGAGATGAAAGAAAGTTTCTTGTCAAAAATCACAGCACCAGGTGTAAAATTGTAATATTTCAAATATGTGTCTTTATCAGTTCTTACCATTTCAAAGTCACAGAAGTAGAATCCATGGCAAGCTGTTGCTATAGCAGGAAGGAAGAATGAGAATGCTTTGGACAGCTAGATGATGCTCTGTGGTATTCACCTGGGAGCTGAGGAGCAGCCAGCTGTGTTTCCTAAGGGCATTTAAAGCAGAGGGGTTGCAGCCACTGCTTAGCCTGTAAAAACTGCTAATTTTCCACAGCAGTGAAATATTTATTTTCTGAGTCAAGACTCTGTCATGTTAGAGTAGCACCTGTCCCTACAGAGGAAATTTATCTGCATGTAACTTAGCAAAGACTGGGAAAAGTGTGTTCTGCTCTTTTTTTCTAAAAGACTCCAAGTAATGTTTGTTAATTTTACAGTAATATAAGAGATACCAGCTCCTCTAAATGAGTGAGCTTCATAGTCATATAATAATATGCTTATATTGATTATTTTCTGAAGTCTCAGCCCTAGAAACTTGATCGTAACTTGTCTAAGCAATTTGGGGCAGGACAGTGCAGGGTGGGTGGTGTATTGGAACAGCAGAATATTAATGCTTGGGTTTGTGCATGGCTCCATTCTAACTGGTGCCAGAAATATCACATTAAAAGTGTGTTCTGTGAAGAGCATCCTGCTTCTGTGATCAGGCAGGTAATAAATTTAAAATCTAATCATCGACTGAAAAGTCTGCAGCATAAGAAATATTTCTGTGCCTGGGGCAACAAATAATGTGGAATTATCCTGTGGCTAATCTTTTGCCTTTAAATTCACTTCATGAAAATGCTAGATAGTAGATGAATTAAGTGTGTCCTGATGGGATGTTTTGGTGATGGTGTGACATTCCCACCATCATCTTCTTTGGTCGGTGAAAATCAGGAATCACCAGAAACATTATCCAAGGCTGCTTGGAGTAGAAATACAGCCCAGCTGGGTTTATCTGAGCTTCTAGCAAAGACAGAAACTTTTTATTTCTTATCTGAACTCGGCTGCAATGTCATCAGGGCTGTACCAGTCAGTCCTCCCTGTGCCCAGGGCAGGTTTGTTTGCTGAGATCTGTGGGGATGTTTGCTGCTGTTTCAGTGCAAGGGCAAACCCTGCCAGCCCCGAGCCCTCGGCGATGATTATCATTGCTCTGCAGATTCTGCTCCTGACTGTCTTCTAATGCTCCTAGATAAATGCTCCTGAGTGACTTGTAGGTTGCTGAAATCTCCTGCCTCAGTGAACCTGAAGGAATTCTGCTGGGGAGATAATAGGCAATGTCAGACATGCTCATCTGTGCCCTTTGTGATCACATTTTGAAAGTATTTATTTAACTCTCCACTTGTTTTCTCTTTTTCTCCACCTTGATTTCACAGCAGATCCTGCAATAATTTACTCGCTTCATGGACTGCTTGAGGATTAGGAAATAGGTAACCATTCAGTTGAGCAGAAGTAGTTAGGAAAATTTTGGGCTTCTTCTTGCGCTGCTTACGTTCTTCATCTTTGGGAGGTATCTCCCCCTGTTCTTTACAGGGCTTCATTGTTCAGGATTCTGAAGCTTCTTCTTGGCACATTGGAAAGATAATTTCCCATTTAAAAAAGCTCCTTGTATGTCTTACACTGCTCTTTCTGCCCCTTACCTCAATAATTAAACTCTTTTTAAGAAGTCGCTCTTTTCTTGTGTTTTTAATCTTTTGAGCCCTTGGAACACCATGTCAGGCTTCTGTTTGTTTTTCTACTGTGGAATCTCATGCTATTAGACACATTCAACTGCAAAATGAGTATTGGTGTGATTTTAGATGATATAACATTAATATGCTTATCACTCCTAGTAAATCTCATCCTTGTTTCTTGACTCACTGAATCAGTATATTGGCAGCTCCTGACACACAGCCATTATCTTTGGCTTGTGATAGTGGGATGTCACAGAGAAGTTTGCATTAAATAGGGTTCAGGGCCATGGATTTAAAAAATGAAATATTTTTTTATATCCAAAAATAAATGATTTTTAATGTGACTTTATATTTTCCAATTTATTTCTACATAACCTTTGATTCGCTGAGTGTTATCTGTTGGAAAAGGGCAGCATTCCTTTTTGCTAGTATATCATCATAGGGGAATCATTATACTCTATAAATATATGAATATATTAGAGTTGATTAAATTCTATTTTGATTATTTGGTGAAATGTTGTCTTCCAGATAAAGCTGAATACATGCAGAGACTGTAAATATAAAAAATGGATCCACATGCCAGTGCTAATGCCAGAGTTGGGGTTGGTTTTCTCTCTGTGTGCAAGAGGAAAGTGTTTCTGCTGTGTAGAACAAGTGTAGCCCCTCAATGATTCCAGATTCACCTGTGCAATAAATGATGGGAAGACCTTGGACACCACCTACTACTGTCCACCAGTTTTAGAGAGAATTCTGCTGCTGTGACATTTCTGTATGGGAGCATCATTCTTTCTGTGCCTGGAGAACCCCTGTGGGGCGTTCCATATCCTGGAGCAGAGCTGTGGTATAGATCTCTGTTAGGGAAGCCAAAATCTGCTCCTGGTTTAAATGGTTCCTATGTTAGACCATTTTCTGTAAATTGATTTCAGTTTGCTGTCTGCTCAGCCTTGTGCATCCTTATGTTCTCAGCCCTTTTCAAAAGCCTTCAAGACATTGTTTTATTTTCATTAGAGAAGTCTTACAGGAATACAGAGTCCCCTTTCCAGAATATTTGGATATTTGCTTAATTCAGGAACTTCTGCTGCTTGGGTATTGATTCCCCAGATTGTCTTCTGCTGGGGGACTCAGAGGAAGAAATAAAAACCTGCCAGGAACTTTGTATTTAACGAGGCACCAGCGCTGCTGCAAATTGGACATGGGGAAGGAAAAATACTTTTATTTGTCTTATGGGAAAAGAAGTACCAGTGGGGAGGAGCACAGTGACCAGACCGCCCAGTCCTGGGCCTTTGGAGCTTTTCTGTTACAGCCCAGAAATGTTACAGAGTTCAAGGCAAACTTTTCAGGAGAAGGGCATGAATGTCCAACCCCTTTAGAGCCATCAAATGCCATCCTGTGCTATAATGAGAGCACATTAAGTATACTGAAAAGAAAGATTGGGCAGCTTTTGACCAAAAGAGAAATGGATTTCCACATAAAAGTTTTCCCTCCATGTAAGTAGGTGAGAACTGCTCAAGTTGTTCCCCTTTTCTGAATTCTAGGATAGAGAGAAAACCCTATCGCCTTATTTCTAGTCTTTGCCATTCCAATCTGCTTTCCAATAGAAGGAAAGAACAAGATTTCTTCTTGTTATTACCATTCTTTTGTCTTTTTCTCCCTCTCTGAGGCTCATGCTTGAGGCTGCCCACTTTTCATGGACCTAAATGCTCCCAGCACAGAGCTGAGACTCCCTTGATGTCCCCAAAACCTTACAAGGCACAAGCTCCTTGCAGAACCAGACCCCTACAGACTCCAGGCTCCCTTGGCTTTATTTTCTGCTGTTCCTTGTGCTTATGTTGAAAAGGTGTGATGAGAAGGGACCTGTTCTGAATCTCTTTTCCCAGCCCCAGCTGGTACCCTGCAAATCAGCTGTACTGCAGCATATAGCACCCTGATTTATGTGAGACATCACGTATTGATGCCTTTATAGACAGCAACTTAGTGTTTCAGAGGAGTCTGCATGTTACAAAAAGGGCAGCAGGTGTTATTTAGACTAAATTGACCTTGAAATTGATTTCTTTATTTTATGACTTACTGAGGGGAGATTAATACTTTTTTTTTCCTGCAGCCTGAAACAATTTACATGGTAATAGAAGGCATAGTCAGTCAAATAAATTGCTGGAAGTAGTGGTGTTCCAAGAAAGAAAATATGGATCTTACTTGCATTGATTCTTTCTATCCCCAGGGAGTAGCTAAGACTTTTAACACTGGGGAAGGACTGCCAAAATTTATTTTTCCCATTAAAGGCAGAAGAATGGACAGTAATATCTGTTAGCTGACATTTACTCCAAACTTTCAGTTTGAGGGGTGGGGAGAAGGCTGTGCCCCATATAAAATTTAGGGAGCGTTTTATTGCCATTTCTTGATTTCTCTAAGGGCAGATGGATAGTATTGGGAATCATAAGAAACTTCTGGAAAGCCTGGCATGGGCATAGCATAGCTGCCCTTGGTAACAGAACAGACCCTGAAAATAGCCTGTAGATGGGTGTTGCAATTCCACATTCGAGTACCAAGTAGAAATCATCTCAAAATACAAATGTTAATGGAAACAAGAGACCCAAAAGACATTACCTGGAGGAGGCACTGATAGGAACATGAAGTGTAGCTCTACAGGAGGGAGAAAGTTTTTGTTTATTGTGCTGCTGCAGTGCTGAAACTGCGTAATTTCCATTTTCCTGTAGCCTCCAAGACAAGTGCATAGTTAAATGATTTGTCAGTGGCACAGTACTTTTCATAACCTGAACATGTATGAGATATTATTATGACACATTACCTGAAAATGAATGCAAAAGCAACTCCACAAACCAATTTTTTGTTTGCTGTAAATACAGAAATGGTGTAGAGGAAAGTGTCTTATATGTGACAATTATTATGATGAGAATTAATCTCCTTTGTCTATCAGAGAACTGCCCCTGAATGTTGCTACTGCAGCTGTAGTGAGGGAATGCTTATTTCAGCCTGTGGGATACAGGAGGAGGAGAAAGGTGTTTGGTAGATCCCAGTCCAAGCGTCTGGAATTACTGGGGAAGGGATTTGGGCTCTTGCTAGCAGGCTTAGCTTAGTCTAGATTGTTGTTGGAATTCTCTGCCCCCTGAAAAATACCTTGACCTGAGGAGTTTTGCTATTTTGCTTTTATTTTCTGGTTCCACGTCCCTGGATTTTCACAGGTTGTAAGCGAGTTATTAATAGGGAGCACACCACGAGCTTCCCAAGGAGCTGTCCCACGTGCAGCATTGGCCTAGAGCTGTTTATTAATCTGTTCCTGGTTCACAGAACTGTGTGATGCTTAGAAATTAGCTGGGCTGGGGGAAGAAAAAAAAGCATATTTGCAAAATAGCTTCTTAAAATGTCATATTTATTTGGAACTTGGGGCATTGCCTTCTGGAAAAGGGCTGTGTGAAAAAAAAAAAAAGTGTTTTCTCTCTGCCTGCCTCTCCTAGGGAGTTTCCCAAGAGGAACAGCCCTGCAAGAAGGTTAGTTTGGATTCCCAGAGTCCTTCCTGAGTGCTGTGAAGCTGTGATCCCAGGGAAGTCAGGCAGCCTCAGGAGCTCTGGAGCCAGAGCATCCTGCTGGGAAGGGGAGGGAAGGGAAAGGTAATGGGCACGGAATACAAACAGCTGCACATCCCTCCTGCAGCATCCCCAGCACGGTGTGTGTGCAGGGCAGAGCAGGGCAGGGAGATGGCTCTGGGGACAGCAGTGACATAGAAGCTCAGCTGAAGGGACACAAGGGTGTCAGGGTGCTCTGGACCCTGCTGGCTCCTGGCCCGGCTGTGTTCCTTATTTCAGTGTCCCATGTCCCGAAAAGATGAAACGAAGCCTCTTTCTGCTGTTTCAAGGCTTGTTTATTTTTTCTTATCAAAGTTTGAGGCACAGACTGTGCTGTGTCCTCCAGGAATACGAGGGCAGAATGGCAATGGCTACCCAAAGCAGGTAGCTTTTA
>VZRF01007603.1:0-89144 GCA_013396875.1 Vireo altiloquus
AAAGGCAGGGGCAGAGTCCTTGAGGTGCCAGGCATGGCACCTCACACCCACTTAACCTAGTCACAGTTGGATGATTTTAAAACTAAGACACCACTCTGAAGACAATGGCTCTTAGTCCCTAAGAACTCAAAGCATCAAAACTTGCTCTGTGTCCCACTGGACCCTAGAGCTGAGCACTGTGTACAATGTTCTGTGTAGTCTCTGTCTTCTCCCGACTCTCCCCCAGCCTCTTTGTCTGCACAGTTTTGATGAAGGCAGCTTGAAAGAACTTAGGATTTCTTTGTTCTAGCCTGTAGCCCAGAAACACAAGTTTCTCACTCCCTGCCTCCAAAAAAAAAAATCTCAAAGGTAGTGCTAAAAGAAAAATCAAAGGCTATGCTGAAGGAACAAAAAAAATCCCCCAATAAACAAATAACGCCAACCAAACCAAACAAAAACCCACACCAACAAAATAAGCACGAGCACAGAAACACATTCTGCTTTACTTGGTATCAAAGGAAATTTTGAAAAGGTAAGATATGCATCAAATCATTTTATTTCAGGATGAATTTAACCAGTAATCAACCAGAATATAGAACAATAGAAAAAATTATGATCTTGCCATAATTAGGCTACCAAGGCTTTAGTCTGCACATACAATGCATATATAAATTAACTCATGAGATCTGGTAGATGATCTTGAGGTCTCTTCCAACCCAAACCATTCTATGATTTTATGACCAGGACTACAAGCCACATTCAGTGAAACATGACCACAATTAGCCATTTCACAATATTACTTTAAATTAAATACTACAGCTGATCTCACAAATTTTCCTTTCAAGGTTGTTTTCTACCCTCCCTCCTGCAAACCTCTGACCTGTTTTACCTCTTGCACAGCTGCATCTCTGAACTCCAAGTGACCAAAGAGAAAATGAAACATGTTCCATCAAGGAAAGATATTTGTAAGTCACAGTGGATGTAATTTTATTTTCTCTTGCCATTGCTTCAATTCATTGTCTTCAATTTATGAGTTCAATTCCACTTTCATAGCTTAGATGGCACAATTCATAGCCAAATTCCTAATTCCTTGTAAAATAAACAAATGGTTTGGTACACTTCTGTTGCTTCTTCCTTTCTTCTATCCTAGCTGGCAAAACAGATTCAACTAGTCCTTTATGTGAAAGCTAAAAGTGGTAACAATTTAAATTCAACATTTATAAGTCTGTATAAAGATATGGCAATACACTTTCCTCCTCCAGTAAAAATAAAACTAAACAAACCACCTATTAACTCCACTGCCCATTTCCATTCCACTGCATTTGGTGCAACTATGCGAAGACGAAAATCCATGAAATGATATGGATAACAATGTACTTACAAAATGTACTTATAAAGCCTCAAAATCTGACCTTCTGCACATAGGTAAACTAAGGTGAATAATTACAAAGGTCAAAAGGAAAATGATCCTGGTATTTCTAAATATTTATTTTCTAAATAAAGAAAACAGTTCAGACAAAAAATTGAGGAAATGACAAATGATGTAAAGTACATGCACTCACTATGCCTTCATATCTGTTCTTTATCTTTAGGTTCCTGTTACTTTGTTATCCCTAAAATATGATCACCAACAGCTTTTTACAACTAAACCTAGGCAATGCCTCCACACTTGTTTAATTGCTGCAGTTGGTTTATATAGGACACATCAAAGCATAGCAAGACAGCAGAGCATTTCTTAAGATACTGGCAAGGCTTTGCAAAGACTTCAAGAGTCACAACTCTCTGATCATGGAAGAGAATTGCTGTTTTTACATTTCTAAGAGCAAAGAGGTAAAGAAACAGCATAATGACACAGATAAACTTTTGGAGCAATATACACTGAAATATATACAGAAGGAGAGAAGAAATGCTATTTTCAGAGCTTGGAAGTGCATATTGGTTAACACTTGCAGGTCACAGTTATTGACCCTTACTTCAAAGGGAAATGGCATCCTGCCAAACTGCAGGGTTTTTTTCCCCACATTACATCCCATGTGTAAAATATCTTTCCTGTCCTCAGAGGATCATGTTTACAAACACTGGGAATACACTGAAGAGGTGAAATCTCTAAGGCATGTATACTCCACTGCATGAGACACTAGCATACAGATCCAGAGAAATGCATTCACTCCCTGGTTTCGCATTGCACTTTTATCAGGTAGTTCACAAAAGTTAAACACACAGTGGAAAAAAAACAAAGTAAAATAATTAGGCTAAGTCATGCTGTGATTTCATTTGCCATGCAGCTATAATCTACTTAAACTTTGGTGCTTTCTTCACTCCTCCTGAAGTTCAAATAGGAAAATCTACCACTGCCTTTACAGCAAAGTGCAGTGCTGTCAATTGGACTCTGCATGTATACCAAGCATAAAACATTTCTTTTCATCAAGACCTGCAGTCAGCAAAGAGTATCCCTACTAGAAAACCTGACACATCTACAGAGATATTTTAGTTTATATAAAAAGGGCTGATATCAACTTGAAACAGTAATAGGACCTGGATCTGTGATACTCATCAAACTGTACATTTTAAATTTTTGTGTTATTATTACTTATGCATTAGTTGGTCAATCCCTATCTATACATCAATGCAGTCTTTTTTTATGGTAGGACTTCAAAAGAAAATTTTTCTTAACCTATCTCATGTCTCTTCCTCTCCTGCATCCCTTATAGGTCCTTTCAAGATATTCTTACAAAGAGCAATATTACAAGTTTCACACTTTAGGGTTCTCCTTTTGAATCTGTTTGACTTCATGCTTCAAATTCTACCTGCATAGGAGAAATGAACATGTTCTCCTGCTCCAAACCTAAAATAACAGGTCAGATTGGTCAGATATGGTATTGTTGTCAAAGACTAATAATGACCTGATGCTATGAACAGACACTACCTTGGCTACCTTATCAAGCCATTTAATTTCAGAGATAAATCTTTCCAAAACCTCTTTTTTTTTTATATCCCATTTCCACTTTCAGCCATACTGACCAAATTGTGAAAAGAGTCATTATCTCTCTCAGAAATGATAATATGCCATTCAACATCAAAGCACACCCAAATGCTAGGTAGCTCAGCTCATATGTATGTGTGTATGTCTGTGTGCACATACATATATTAGAGATTCACATCCACATACCTGCATGTTTATCCTGGAGATGTTTATTTAGTCTAATTTCATGCCTCAGTTGTTTTAAATACCCTAAACTAGGAACCAGAGGTAAACATCAAGAGAAAAAACCCCAACATGTGTTTTTTTCTATTACAGTAATAAAAGAGAAATTAACTTCTTCTCTCATCTAGGCCTTTAATAATCCATATCACAGCCTGAGTCTTACATCAAATGATGATGTTGAGTCTCCCCACTTTGTTGGTTCATACCTATCATACCACTCATCATATTTGACACAGACAGCAACGCTAAGACATGTGTAACAAACCATCCTAAATAAAATAAAATAAAATAAACCCCACTCACAGCTGTATCTTTGATCTATAGCCACTACGTATTTATACAATCAAATCTTTTCTTATAGTGTTGTGGAAAGGCACCAGAACTTGAAACATCATGACAAAAACTAGAATTTTTCCATAGTAAATGCTAGAGAAAAATAAAAGATTAGTTATGGTTTGGGATGTCTGAAAATATGGAAAATCATGACAATAAAAAAAGAAGCCTCAGCTGTATCTCAGACAAACCAAGCCTGCAGTCCTGGCTCTACATGAAGCAATTTGAACAATCAGTTAATGAGGTCTAATAAGCAAACTAAGGTCTGTGCTGTTGGTTAGAAACTTTACAGGAATCTGAAGTTGAGCAGAAAAAATGCTTAGCATCAGAGGCTCAGCTGTATTCATTGTTTTCTGGTAAAACCAAAATAGTGTCACGATCTCTGCCTGCATCTTGGCAATCCTCAAACATCAGAAATATGCATTTTCTAACAAACAGATCCTTATGACTTCTCAGTACAGCTTTCCTTTATTTAGACAACTATTTCCCAGTTTTTTTCTAGGACCATAAAGGGCGTGAAAGACCTTGAGCCCAGCGTGCACTGTGCAATGGAGCTGTGTCCAGCTAGCCTAGAAATTTGTGGGAAACTTTGGAATTCCCTGTGCTACTTTTTCCTCAGAGGAAGAGTCCTAACAGGCTTCCAGGCAGGACCCTAACAAGTGCAAAGTCCATAGATACACAATACCCTGTTTGCTTCTCTGTTGTTTTCACTTTATCAGTATAGCTCTCTTGAAAGCCAGCTTTCTTCAGACTGCAAAATCTGGACCCTCAGGTGGACCTGAACAGTTGGTCTTCCCCATGTCTTTTTAGTTTCATGGTCTAAAAAAAGACAGCTTGCTAAAGCCAGCTTTGGTCACTGATTCAGAATGCAGGCTCCACTCTGGTAAGTTTTTTAAGATGGCAGTCAGTTCTCACACTTGTTAGGTGTCAAACACAGGAATACTGACAACAAAGTTCTAACCATGGCCAGGTTATCTCTAGATGAACATATTTACTGTTATAAGATGGATCTTAGCAATTCTTCAGTGATTTTTGATGACATAAAACGAATAAGAGCTATGGAAATAAAAAGCAGAGAGTCTAGTAAAGAGAGGTAAATACCTAATCCTAGCTATTCACAACTTCAGTCTTTGTAACTAATTCCACAGTGATGGAGCTGTTCACCTGAATGCTGGTAAGAGCTGTCAGTGTAAACCTCCCAGAAGCTCGCTTGAGTATGTTTGCTAAGGTCTGGCTGACGCAGCTCTGATGGGACACCCAGGATGAGGGATGAGTATTGTCTCTGTGCAGTACTGAAGAAAGGGAAATTCACAGCAAAATGTGAAACAATAATCTGGAAAACAGGGAGAAGCACTTGTTTCTGATTTGTATGAATAGAACTCAGAGAAGCTGACCAGTGCACAAGACCGCATTGAGAACTTCTGAATGACCTGCCTTTTACTATCTCAAAGCCAGTCAGGATGAGACTGAAAGACAGACAGACAGAAATTTGCCTTTTAATTCTGCTTATTTAGCCAGAAATCACTGCATACAAAAACAACATAAATCTAGTGCAAATTCCATGCCACTCCTTACATTTTTCCCTGACTCTATCCATTGTGTTGCTGGAAAAAGCTAGCTTTACTTTAAAAAGAAAAAAACAAAAAAACAACACAACCCATGGAAGAATGTGTTTAAAAGCCTACTGCATAAGAAACACCATTATAGACCACAGACTGAGAGGACTCCCTTTGGACCATGGCAGAAAACCTTAGGAGGCACCTCCAGCACAGCATTTAAAACATCATGTTAACAGGACTGAAGCTCCCGCCAGGCTTATGGGTGCTGTAGGCCATCATGGTAACAGAAGGAAACTTTAGCAAATCAGACCTGCTGCTGGGTCAGGACAGGCATCTTAAAGTATGCTGCAGTAGGTACAGAACTTTAAATCAACCTTCAGCCTTTCTTAGTTAGTAGCTGTTATCAACTTCTTTACTTACTTGTTTAGCAACAGACACATCAGGCTGGGCTTAACTCTCCATGAAAACTATTTTAACACAAAGCAGATTTGGATCCTTATTTGTTTTGAACCACAGGCAAAAGAGCAATACATTTAGTTTGGAAAAAGGCTGCCAAGTGGATGAAAAAGGCCTGCAAGTTTTCCTTTTGGTTGCCCTTAGCATTTACGGTCAACTTTTCCCAGCTCAGAACCCAAAGTCTGCTCCCAATTAGCCTGGCATAGATCAGAGCAACTCCATTGACTTCAGACTTTTCTGGATGTAGAGCATTGTGAGACAGAACAGAATTTGGCCAATATTGTCCTTTTTTGTTGTTGTTGTTTTACCGGCACGATGGATTATTCTCTTTTTGGAAGACTTATTGGTTGACACAGAGCAGATGACTGTGGACAACCTGTTTGATGTGGTAAACAAAAGCAAAGCAATTGCCAAAACAGCTGATGAGCTAGAAAGAAAAGAAACATGAACATTGTGGGAAGGAGAATGATGGGAAAGAACTTGAACCTTCTACTGATTTTGGTACAGAAGTCCAAAAATAACCTAGAATATTGCCCAAAATAAAGTTTAGTACAGTGTAAGAGTGTGACTTCAATCTCTAACCATGTCCATCAGAAGCAATTTTGCTGGATCTAATCCACTGTAAAACCAGACATAAGACATCTGCAGCCACACACAAAGTTTAGAACTTTCAGCTGGAACAACACAATAAGATTATCATTAGTATTGTCATGGTTCATATTGGGAAAGAAAATGTAATGAAGGAATAAAGACTAAAATCCATTTTGCAGCCTATTTTTTGGAAAATATAGCATTGCAAAAACTTACTGCCAAATTTTTTTCCTTTCTCAAGAGGGGCCAGGGTTATGAACCAAAAGATCATTAGCAGGAGACAATTCTTTCATGGCTGAACAGAAGTCACTTTCAGTTTACAGAGGTAATAAGTAATTTTTATCATTTTGTGTAGATTTCTCTCTACAACATTAACAATGGAAGCAGCAGGGTCATAATGGGCATTTCTTTTGACAAAATCAGGTGATGCCTGCATCATATTTCAACATAGGATTTTAAAATTTCAATACAGATTGCAGCAAGATCTAAACTTATGATGCTCTATTCAAGTCCTTTAAACCAATAAATATCTTGCATTGAAGACCATGTGCTCAAATTTGAAAATTTTGTTCCAAAACACCTTTTCCCATTTAAATTTAATTCAAATTCTATAAAAGCATAAAAAACCCTATAAGACTCATTCAATTTCACTATTTTTCTGCCTAAACTTTTATGAATAGAAACCATAAAGCTTTTCTTTTCTTTTTGGTCTCAGTTTAGCTATCAGGTGTAGAGATACTGTTGCACACATCTGGACTATTTCACTGAAAGTTGAGACTTGCTGGAATACGATAAAGCAGAAAGGCTGTTTATCCTCTTCCTACCACAACTACAGATTTGGGCAGATAATGAAACTAAGAATGTGAAGGACAAAATCTGCTTATCTGAAAGGCTTGTTTACCAGAAACACTTTACCAGAAAACTGGGAATTATAGAAGATCCAACAGTTGACTCACTTCTTTTTATGGCAACATAAAAAATTTCACTGAGCATAGAACTTGCATCTTCAGATCCTGAACATACTTTGTAGTCTGTAATGTCCAATGGGAAAAAAATCTGGTTTGCCACCTACAAGTAATACTCCTTGTCTTTAGCTGCTAAGAGGACTGGAGAATGGGAGCGGGGGCTGAGGAAGGACTTTATTTAACTCATATGCAAAATAAAGATCAGAGTTACACACATTCATAATTGAATGCCTCTTTCCTTACAGAGCCAGGTGAGCAAGTTGAACATTCCAAATGGAATTGAAGAGAATTTATTTATTTTACTATAGAAGATAACTGCAACATGAGATTAAATTTGATTACTTAGACAAAGACTTCTTTCTTGCTGTATTTAAACTGAAGTTATGCATTAAAATATGTCACTGTCAAAGAGTGTGTGGAGTAGAATTGGATAATTTTTTTCAAAAAAGTAGCATGATTACTGAAATTTTGTTATTATGTTGGTGAAAAATTATTTCAAAGAGCTTCTGAAACTAATCTGTTGTGGTTTTATTCCCTCTATTTTATTCCTACTAAAAGTTAGCTCAAACACAAATTTATTAGAAGTTACTGAAGACTGAAAAATAAAGCTAGCAAGCAAACATTAATAGTGAAAACATACATTGGTAGAAGTTGTTGTCCTGGATGGCTTCTATTTGTTTAACTAATTAGCAATAAGAGAATGAACAATTTCTGTAGAGTTGAAGCATCTCCTCATTTCCAATCCAAATTCATCAGCTTAACAAAAAAAATCATTGGTATCTGCTCCACATCCATGGATACATATTCCCAGTCACACTGTTAAGTTTTGAAGCAGAGCTCAAGGTCATGCATAAGGCATCCCATGCAGAGCAGCTGAAGCCCCCAGCTGTACTCACACTGAAGATGCTTTAAACTCATCCTCAAATGCACTGTCATCCTTGTTATCAGCCTCTAAGACCGTGGGGCTCTCAGCTGCCAGCCCACTAAAGACCAGACCACAGAAGGTGATGGAAAACAAGTATGAATGTGTTGTCGAATGCAAAAAAGAAAAAAAAAAAAAGAAAATAAAGTGCTATTCTGTGGTATACAATGTGCTACTACTCTTTCAGTTATCTGGAGTGCTGTATTTTCATATTGCCAGAATCCATTAAACTTTAGTCAACCCAGCTCTCTTTGCAAGAAGGACTGCTTTACATGTAACACAGGATTTTAAGGCTCTAGGTTTACATTCTGTGCTAACCAACAGAAACCTTCAATCAACTTCCCAAATGTTATTATTAATACAAGATATGCTCTTGTACTGACCACCCTTCAGTTTTTCAAACTGCATCTTCAGCAGTGAGGTGAGTGTCCAGCTTTTGCTGTCTGCAGCTTATGTATTTCCACCCGAGCTAGTCAGCCAGATTCCCCTTTAGAGTCAACAAACAGCCAGTCTCTGAGTGTGATTCATCCCGATTGAAATTTCAGGAGTGCAGAACACATTAGGTAACTGAAGGCCCACCAGTGCTTGCTGCACTCCACTGACATCAAAGAGATGAGAGCTGATCAGACATCTAACTTTGGTGAAATTAATTCCAGCCCTCCTGTGCAGCAGTCAGACACGCTGAGGATCTGCAGCTCCTTTTTTTCCCCAGCACACATAGCCGAAGCCAACCATCATAGGACTGGCAGACACTGTCTTCCACTGACTCCACTGCTGCAGACTGCTGCTCAGCTACCCATTACTGCCCCTCTTTTGCTAATTATAAAACATTAGATATATTCACCACTACGCTGTAGCCTCAAAGGCAAATATTTATGCTGGAAAGAAAAGGAGGAAAAAAAAAAACGAATGAACTGTAACATACACAGGACAAATAGCTCTGAATTAATGTTACCATGCTCTTGTTACAATCTTCTCTTATGTGGACATAGTGAACATAAAATCTGTCAATGGATGAAATAAAGCTGAGTTAGTTCCCATACCAAATGCTCTACCTCATGTAGTTTGGGTCTATTTACTTAGGATGGATGGTGAAAAAGAACTTAGCTACATAGGTAAGTCACTTACAAATCCATTTCTTTTTTGTGCTGGTGTTTTAACTCTGAATATGCTTTTGTTTTTTCAGTTTTATTTCAATGAAAAGAGGAAAATAAAGAAAAGGCCGTCATATTAATAAAGCGCAACGAACAGAAAGTAATGGGAGATGAAAGGAGTATCCCTCAGCTCCTGCCCTTACCTCTCACTGAGCTCTTCCACTCGCTGCCCGTGGCTCAGCACAAAGCTGGAGGGCCCGCAGGGGCTGGCGGGGGCCGATAAAGTGCTCTTGACGTTCTGTGCCGAGTGCCTGCGGCTCCGCCGGCGCTCCAGCCCCCTGCGCTCCCCAGCGCCCAGGCTGGCCCTCCGCCGATCCTTGCGGCCACTGGGAGGGGGCTCAGCACTCTCATCTCCATCTTCGTGCCTCAGTGTCACCTGGGAAAGAAAGGAAGAAGGCTGAGGCTGCTGAAACAGTTGCTTCAGCTACCACAGGCGTTCACACCTAGGCCTAAAAATTTCCTGGTCTCAACATGATTAACTCCAATTAGCATTACTATTTCTACAGTTGTCCCTAAAAGTCACTGTCTATCCATTAGTGAAGTGTGGCACTAATGGAATTATATAATGATGCCTTGCATACAACACTGTAGGACTTGTAACAACACATTTATGTATCTCCTAATCTGTTTGTTTTCTTTTTAATGTGGGACTGAATTTTCAAGGAAGCTGAGCAGTCTCGGACAACCAGTTCTCTTTATTTCATTCCAGAATACTTAGGTGAAGACTTGGCTTTAGTGAAGTCAACAGAAAAAAAATCCATGCATTGACTGATTAAACATTTCCTCATGTTCAGACATGAGACTTGTACTGATTAAGTGGAAGTTACGTCTAGAGCATGTTGGAAACAGCAGAGGACTAAAGCACGGATGCAATGCCAGGTATCTTGAACTGCTGCATGCTCTTGATGTGCCAATGTGAAGTACCTCTAATAGAAACAAAGTGTTATCTTGTGGTACATGGGGAGAGATATCTCTGGCAGAAACAACACAGTTAACTAGTGGATCTCATCTGAAATGCAGCCTAATATTTAAATAATCATTATATGAGGAAGATCCACTCAAACAGGCAGAGGCACAGAAAAGTTGATACGTGTGATCAGAATACCTATCTTATTATTAATCTTGTTACTCTGGTAATTCTTAAAAATTCTTTTGAAAAAAAAACAAAGGGGGAAGTGAGGTATCTTTGCTTAGGGTGTAAATCTGTTTCTGTGAGGAAAATGGGATTTTTCAGGTAAAAAACAAGATTGGCAGAAAAAAAGGAAGACCTTGCATAGAAACGTTTAAATTTAGTTTGGTCATCAAAAAAAAGCTGGTACCCAAGTCAACTGTCAATTCTGCAATTAAGTCTTTCATTAGACGCAGCATTAACAAAAAAAAAATCCCTGGTTTTAAGTTTAATCACCATATTTTAGAAGGGGCTTTATAAGCTGATGCCTCTGATGATAGAAAAAGAAAGAAGAATATTGAGCCCTCTTGTTCTCTTGTTCCTATTTTGGTTCTTCCTGAAAATTGCAGTATATAAAGCTTAACTCTGCTACAGTTAGTGAAGTGGCATGGGTGTAGAGTTGACAGAGAAAATGGAGAAGTAAATCTATCGTATCCTTCACCGGACTTAGGCAGAGATGAAGTCATTTAATTTTGTCACATCAGAACACTAATTCACATTTACATTACAACTTCAGCCTAAATCTCCTAGCTCCAACACTTCCCAAAGTCTGAAAAGAGGCTAATTATTAAGAAACTGGATATCCTACCCTTATATATAAATGCTTCAGAAGTAGTTATTTTATACCTAGGTGGTAGTGGAGTCACCCATTACTCCATTGCTGCAAACTGCATAGGATTGGGTCCAGTGTAAACTCATAAACATGAACTTGCTGGATATTCAGTTGCAGAACAAGTGGTATTTGTGAAGTTGAGCTCAGCGGAACCTTTTTCACCAGCTGAATACTTTCACATGTGGAAAGAACTTCTACTTGCTTCAGAATGTGTAACTAGCAGTTGCAGAAAGGAGGCTAGTAAATGTGCTGGTTTGCCTTGGACTATGCCCCAGCTTTAATACGAAATGCCTTTGATAAAATGCAGCTATGTACCGTAGCAGGTCACATACACAAACGTGTATAATACTTCCAGCAACCAGATGTTTTTCTTTTAAAATAGAAGAGATAACCAAATTTCACCTAGGTTACATTCCCCCCCTCCTCTCAGCTTTGAAGTTTGCACAAGTGGTAAGATGCATAAAACAGGGCATGTTATGTTACCTCATAAATGTTAAATTGCTCAACTAAGTCCAAGTCTGTTCCTTTCTTGTTCAAGTGTCTCTGTGAAATAGCTTCAATGCCTAGCTCTTCCAGACAGTCCACCACATCGTAGAAAGAGTCTTGATCTGGCAATCCTGACAGCGTCTAAGAATCAAAGGAAAAACTTTTAAATCTGTTTGTTTTGAAAAGAATTAAACAAAGGATTTTAAAAGCGGGTGGCAAGTGGTGCTATGTATGATTTCAATCAAGTAAAACCCCATGATGTGGGATTAGAGACACTGATAGAAAATAAAAAACAAGTGGCACAGCTTTTAACAAAGAACTCTGCACTGTGTAGAAAAATGAATAATTGGCAAAACAAATCAATGTTCTTATTTCATACAAAAAATTATGGAAAATGTAGGTATATAAAATACAGAGTTGGATTCTTTCTGGCTTCATTCAAGTACGGACTTAAAGAACAGAGAATGTTAAACAATCAAACACAAGGATAAAAGCAAAGAGGGAGAATAAAAACCTGTTTAGCTAAAAAGAGTAAAGCTCAGTTCTTACTGATTCCTGTAAGTTTAGCCTTAAGAAGAAAAAGTCTGATGCGCAGCTGTGTGATGTCAGGATAGCAGGAAATATCCTGCACCATGTGCCTACTGCCCTCCTCATCTGCAGCAGCAGTCATCTTCCTGAGCACAAATTGGTTTGTATTACAGAGATAGTGAATCCTCGTCTCCCTTTCAACTTAAAAAGTCTTATTAAAGGTACACTGACTCCTTAACTCCTATTCCAGCTTGCTACAAATTTCTAGTCAGTTTGTGCTGATTTTTTACTGCTCCTTATGCAGGATGCAGAAGTACTAGTTTAATCCTGCTGATGAGTAGAAACTACTGAACACACCGTGCAACCTACTTGCAGAGCAACACATACCTCGCCACAGGAACCAGTCTGTGCAGAGCTGTTTCTGCAAAATACCTGAGAGCTCAGGCTGGAAGCAACATAGGTTTTCTGGATTAGCTCACCAGAGATGTTTACTATGAAGGAGTTTCCTCTCTCCCATTCAATTAGCTAAGTAATTTATCTACATTCCCAGTAGAGGAGAGAAAGAGCAAGGGAAAGAGATGCAAAACCCAGGCCCTCTCCAAAGAGAGTTACATCTTGTCATGCCTGGGATGGGATGAACTGACCCTTGTGAATGCTGTTTTTCTGGAGCCCATTTTCTCCAAAGTGGCTCTGAGCAGCAGAGTGCAGGTAAGAGCAGCCACTCTGGGCTGCCTCCCTACACCAGGAAGATCTACATTCAGAAAAATGGGTATGGATTACATGACTAATGAGAGACAAACAGACAGCTGATGTAGCTGTCTTGCTTTAGTACCTCTTCCCTGCGATGTGAGGCACTGAAATATGTGCATCAACAACTTTTTAATTTATTTTTTTTTCTAACTAAACACAACACAGCAACATTTTCTTCTTCAGTCATTACAGGACTATTGACTGGTGAAATCCACCACAACAGGAGTTCTTAGCACAAACATCAATTAAGTGTTAAGGTTATATGTTCAGGCTTTAATTAAGAATTTGTCTCTTTTCAGGACAGTATTTAAGCCTCTGTTTAGAACCCACTGAAGACTATGAAACTAAAAAACCCTGAACAGTGCTGAAAACAGATTTATTTTGTTCCTTCCTAAACTGACACCTAGCATTGAGTAAAAATCTGAGGATTCAGCAAATGAAGTTATCTTCACACTGCACATTCAATGGAGCTTTACCTTGGATGTTTAACTTGGAAATATTATAATAGAAAAGTGTTCAACTATGAGACTTTCAGTTTGAAAGTCATAGCTGGTATTCTAACCCAAGTGCCTTAATGCACAATAAGATGTGATGTTTTATCTGCAAAAGGGTGGAGGAACAGTCAGATCTTCTGGGCATTAGGTTCTAAAAATAACAGGAAATCATCTTGATGTTGATATGCAGATCATCCAACTTCAAGTATAGCATTTTTAAAATCCAAGGTAAGGCAAGCTGTAGACTGGAAAAACACCAGTGTAAGGTAGTATTTACAGGCAATTGCTTTTGTCAGCAGCCTTTTATTGGTTATTATGATTTTAAATCAGCAATGTAAATCCAATTTTCACTGCATGTTGTTGACCAGAACTGGGATATTGAACTCCCAAATATAGAAGTAAAACATTTTTCCTTTGCACCGTTTGTCATAAACTCACAGATCCACTTTCAGCATAACCACCTTATCCACGAAAAAGTATCAGATTTAATTTCTAACTAATCCAAGGAAGATAACAAAGGTTATATTGGAACTATACATAACCAGAAGAATCTGCACTGGGATCTCTCTCATGAAAGAAATTCATTAATGCCAAAATCCTCACAAATTAAGAGAGGGTTATAAAATATTAGCATAAGTAAATTGGTTAAGCATCAACAAAAGAGAGGGAGAGGATAAAACCACTGGAGCAATTCTTGGGCAAATGGCTGGGCAGATGCATTTTCTGCTCTGGAGCAGGAAGGAAAAGACTGTAAATGGATATACGGAGAAACAAAAAGGAGTACAAGCATGTTTCCTTAAGACAAATCCTTCATGAGGACTCTGCCTGCACTGAAAATTTTGACATTTCCTTGCAAAAAGAAGCTGAAACCATCTGAGCTTTCTTTGTATTCTCTGTGGGGGAAAAAATTACAACTGTTACATGCTACTTACTGTTTTCTCTATAATCATGAAAAATATCCCATTAAAAACATCATAAAGCTGCCCATAAGCCAGATCATAATTATAAGTGTGGATTTGTGGGATTCTTCTCTTCCTTGATCTTCATAACTGCCTTGCCTCTGACTGTGAGATGCTTTTTCTTTTTGTATGTTTTTAAAGAACTACCTCCTCCTAAAAATAGCTTTAAATGTACTGAAAAACTCAGACTAAAGGAATCAACTACAGGATAATAAAAGAGTCTGCAGGGAACAAAATCTTTGAGTCAAACACCAGGTAGGCTACAACTGTGCAAATGATGAAGAGAACTACCTCAGAAAGAGGAATCAGTACACAAAACAGCAAGGTGTAAAGCAGAGACATTAATGACTAGTCACCTTGGCTTTAATAGGAGCTAGAAGAAGCATGCATAACTGGTGATGCTTTTCAGAAAGAGTACACCAGCAAGGTAAGTTGGTCTTTTAAACTCAAGAGGAATCTTTCAACCATGGGAAGCAGTGGCAAGGGTGACTCTGAGCATAAGTACAGTAAGATCAGTAATGTCACCAGGAGAGGTTAGTCTCTCTCAGGCATATTTACTTGGAAATATCTGTCATTAAGAAATCATTTTATAAAAAAACAAAAACAAACCCAAAACCAGCAACAAAAACAACAACAAAAAAGCAACCCACAATTCCAATCATGCAGCCAAGAGCCCAATAAGCTGGCGACCTCCATGAACTAAGTCAGGATCTTCAAGTGAAAATAATGAATAATAATACTATTTCCTAATACTCTGCCCTATTAAGTATAACCATAAACCATACAGCTATTTTATTTGCCAATAGTATGCTGGCTTTCTGTGCTCTTTAAAAAAAAAAATCTTTGATTTAGTACCCACCCCCCACACGATTTGCCTATGACTAGATGCTGATTTTTAAGGAATTTACACTAATAAATTCCTAATTTTAAAGGAATTTCCATTTTCTCCCTCCCAATATCATAAGTCAATATTTCAGGAAACATTTGACTTTACTGCAAAACTATGACTTGTAAATCCCATCACTAGAAAATATAAGGAAATAAGAAAAAAATGTAACCATGCTTTTTAAAGCAGAATTACTCTTACTAGCACTCAGACCTGTTAAATTCACCATATTTAGTTTGCAGCAAAAAAAAAAAAATTGAACTATCTGAACTAGAAAATTGTGCAAAACACAAGCACTTGTGAGCATGTGATCTTTTCACCAGCTCTTGCTTTCCTTCTACCCTTGGATAATCTGTTGAGTTAGCTTGTTGCGTTTTCCCTTAGCACTGCACTGTCAGCGCTGGGAGAGGAGCCATGTCAGACCACAATTCCACACAACATCGACCAAAATAACAATTCTGCTCCCAGCCACTGCCTCTGGGTGGCTGCAGCACAAGTAACAGGAGTGTGCTGACCGATTACAGCTTGTCCTGCAAATTCTCCATGACACGTCTCCTCCGTCATATACTCTCAACAGGGAAGTTCTTTATACAATTGAAAACACTAACATTATCTGCACCAGTCATGCTAACAACGTAAACAAACCTTGTTAACCAAGGTCATTGCATAAACCAGTAGTTCCGTATCAACCCCATCCTTCTCCTCCAGTATCTCCATGATGTTGGACCATGGCTTGGCTCCTAGAGGAAAAGCAGAAACTATTGGTTACGGTGATCAAAATGGAAAACTACAGCAACAACACTCATCCAAGGAGCACCACAAGTTGGAATATATGGTCAGGTGAAAGTTCAAGAGGAAAGATCCAGCTTTGTCTACAGTCACTCCTGCTCCCCTGAGAGTGAAGTTAATGTAGACAGTGAAAACTACAGTCCAGCCTATTGCAGGGATATAAAATATGGCAGGTGAACTCTTGGAAGGCACCAGCTGCTCTCCCTCAATGATGAAGGAAGCTTTGTCAGCACAGTGTGACTGACACCCAAATTCTAAGAATCAGGTAACAGGAATTTTACTCAGCCTATCATTGGTTCACACAGGCTGTGATAAATCTTCAGCAGAGACCTACATGCTGTGCTTTCAGTGTGCCTGCTGCTCCTATTGCTGGTTCTCCTATTGCTGAGTTGTGCTGCATTAAGGTAAGTCAGGTTAACAAAATATTGTGGCAGAGAAACAGTTTTCTCAAATTACAGGCCATATGTCCTGGATAAAAGAAATGATCAATGAGGGGAAAAGATTTTTGCTGTAGATCTTTCTCAAATTATTTTAATAGGAAACCTACCTACAGAACATTCAGATATGATTCTCTCATTTTCCACTAAGAAAAGTCAAAATTTGTGCTTTTAGTTATTTGCTTGATTTGATGATGATTTGAATTTGCATGTTTCTCTGATACCAAAACCCTCATGGTTTAGTGAATTATTGTGGTAAAAACATCAGGCAGGCAACATGCCACCCAGACTCAGCCTCTTGTGGAAGGTGCCTTGTAAAACCTTCCTATTTCATTTGACTGAACAGCAAGATGGTTGCATTTACCAAATTTTATCTAGGAAGACTGAAATAAATAATGAAAGACTGCAATTCAGTGTTTCGTTTGGCATAAAGTTAAAGGTGATGAGGACTAAGCAGAGAGCTAACCTTAGCCTAGAGATATACTCAGTTCAACTACACAAACATAACTATCACAGTCTTTCAATTTCAGAGGGAAACATGCAGAGTATTCCAACAGTCCACATCCCCTGAACACTACACAGATGATGAGACCTTGAGCATAATCAGGCAGTGAAATGCAAATGTGCCATCACAGCCACCTGTTGCTGACTGATCAGTCATCCCAAGGTCTAAACTCTGCATTACCCTGTAACAGCTCCTGTATATTAAAGATGATATCATACATGTATCCTGCTACATGGACATCAAATCTGTGCTAACCAAGGATTGCATTTTCAGGGCAATGGCAGTGTGGAAAAACCTGTCTAAGTGAATATGCAGACAGCAGTATTTCTCCTTTTTTCTCCCCCCTCAGACAGTCTCTGATCTTTATTACTGAATCAGGGCTTTTTCATCTTAAGCAAAATCAAAGGAGGATGGAGATTCACTCTCAGATGTATTTATATACATTACTAATTAAATGCTAATTCATATATATGTCTGTAATGAAAATACACTAGACACCTCTTTACTGGATTCTCTATATTGTCAGACATTTTGTGCAGTATATGTTCAAAAGTCATGTAGAACAAATTCATTAAGCTCGCAAATGATATATGATCAGCAGGAATGATATTCTCACTACAGAAATGTTTTCCTTTGGTTTCCAGTGAAAAAATGAAAAATGGAAGGAAATAGGAAAGAGAAACAAAATGGGGAAACTATGCAAGCCTGACTTATAACAATGCCATTTAGAAAAACAGTGAGTTGATATCAATGTAAAAAAATAATTATTTAATCCACTGCATTATTCAGTGAGAGTCCTTTATTTTTGCAGGCAGGTTCTACTCTTATTGGAACAATCCTGGTTTGTTTTTTAGGCAGCATCCATGTGGTTTGGGGTTTTTCCCTGAATATCTCAATACTTCTTCATTATCATAAAAGAATGATTTCATGGTCACCTTGCTGTTTTCCTGCAACGATGATATATACTTTTTTTCTAGCAGTGCTGCTATTTTATTTCAAAATACAATTTTTAAAAAATTGTTGATCAGGCACACTTACTAGTAAGGCAGCCCTGTAATAGCTCATCTATCTTTCAAAGGCTTTCTTTACACTTTGCTTTACGCTACTAAACTTCCAAAATCTAGGCTTAAATTCCAAATTCTTCATCTATTTCCTAACTACAGTCAAGAGGAGGCAGTACTATCAATGAATTTGACAGAGCTACTCCAGTTTGTACCAGGTTAAACCTTTCTTTCAAATGCTTTTCCCTCCATTATGATCTCAATCTGAACAGCCAAGAAGTGACCATGGAAATAGTAGAAAGGCCATATTTTACCCACCCGGGATAAGGCACTTCTGCTGTGGAAGCTGAACCATGAACTTACTGCTTTACTGCCCTTGGGTTAATATTCCTTGCATACATATATAATGAGAACCTATAGTTTCCAAGCTATGATCCATACAGCATGGGACATATGCAGATCCATCTCAGCTCCCCCTTCCAGAGCCTGCACAGTATGCTTAAAGTGAGAAGAGACCTGTTCAGATAGTGATCATAATGAGGAAAACAGCATTTGAAAAGAAAGGTTTCATCCAGCACATATTGGAGTAGCTCTGCCAAAGTCATTGATAGTACTGCCTCTTGATTCTAGTTAGGGAGTAAGTGAATTTCCTCCTTCACCATATCCTGATGTAGAAAAATGATGATGTAGGAGAATGATGATGTAGCATCCCAGTGATTTTTCTGGGAGCAGATGGGGATGTTTCCATAAGGTAACTTATGCAGAACTTGTAGCAAAATCGATGGGAGTGATGAAACAGGCTCAGTGAAGTGAAACAGCAGAGATTGAGTTGTGTGTGTTCTCCTGCCTTCTAATGGGTAAAATGAGAACTGCTTCACTGCCCTTTAGAGGCTCGTCACTGGGAAGAGCTCTTCATCACAGCTATTCTGACAGGAAGGCTGGAGCCTCAAATCTGATGCTACTTGTAGTGTTACAAGTAAACATGCTTGGTGTATAGACAAAGAACAATGAGGTTGCAACAATTAAACCAATATTAAATTAATACAGTCTATTTTCTGAATAACACTGCCCACTGTTTTAAGTTCCATTCTGTTCTCCGTTTCCTCTTTAAATGTTTTTGTGTATTTATTTTAATGCTGTTGTTCACGTCGTACAAAAAATCTTGACATCACAACTACAAAGGATCTGCACAGTTTGTATAAAGCACGAAGTATTTTGGACAAGGGCAGAACCTTCCATGAGAATTGCCACCAACTTAGAGAGTGCCTGTCTCCAGCAGCTATGGGACGGAAAGGTAGTAATCCTTTTGGAAAGACCTCAACATCTTGTACTCCTGGCTATTTGTATGTGAACGAACTTACATCTTTCCATAGTATCTACAGTATGTGCAATAATTTAGTGGAATGTAACTATGAATGAAATGGCAGGAAAAGCAGAGAACTGATAATGAGGGCCATTTGTCTTTAATCTCTGTCCTACAATATGCTCATGATAAAGAAGCCCTAGACAGCAGAGTGCAATGCCAGCTCCACTTTCCAGAGCCTGTGCAGTCTGGTGTGCTTAAACTGAGAAGAGACCGAATTCATAGTTCTGAAACAAGAAAGCATGGGAGAAGGGAGGAGCTAAATGGAAGTGCAAGCAGAAGCTAATTCCAACATGATGAGGGCCGTGCAGTTATTCACTCATGATCTGCTTGTTCCTCAGAGTAAAGCCAGTACTTCCATGGATCTCTCTACTTCAGTTTGCATATGGATGTATTCACACATAGAAACCACAGATGGGATTGCTTTGAAACCAGGCTGAGTTAATATGGGGTTCTATAAGTTAATCATGTGTGGTACACATGTTGAAGAATTATGTGATATCACCTTGTATGTACATGAAACACTGAGCTTTTATCAAAGCAGTGCTGAACTTAATTACATATCGGCAAGATTTATGACAATGGTTCAAAAAAAGGCATATTGCTTTTTTCTGTTTTTCTGTTTTGTTTCATCAGTCATTAAAGGAAGGTACTTCTCAGTTATAAGCCACTAATTAACTATAAATAAAAACATAACACATCTAGAGCTACAAGTGAAGGACTTCAACACTGTTTCCCACAGCATTCTTCTGGAGGAAGTGGCTGCTCATGGCTTGGTTGGGTGCACTGTCCACTGGGTAGAAAACTGACTGGATGGTTGGCCTAGAGGGTGGTAGTGCCTGGAGTTAAGTTCAGCTGGCAGATGATCACTCATAGGGCTCAATGTTGGGGCCATTCCTGTTTAATATTGTTATCAATGATCTGGATGAAGGGATTGAGGATACCCTCAGTCAGTTCACAGGTGACACCAAGTCAGATGGGAGTGTTGATCTGCTGGAGGGCAGGATGTCTCTACAGAGGGATCTGGACAGGTTGGATCAATGGGATGAGGCCAACTGTATGAGGATCAGCAAGGTCCTGATACTTGGATCACAACAATCCCATGCAGTGCTACAGGCTGGGGGCAGAGTAGCTGGGAAGCTGCCTGGCAGAAAAGGACCTGTGGGTGCTGGTCAACAGTGGCTGAACACGAGCCAGAGTTGCCCAGGTGGCCAAGGCGGCCAGTGGGATCCTGGCCTGCATCAGGAACTGTGTGGCCAGCAGGACCAAGGAAGTTATTGTCCTTTTGTACTCAGCACTGGTGAGGCCTCATCTTGAATCCTGCGTTTGGTTTTGGGCTCCTCACTACAAGAAGGACATTGAGGTGCTGGAATGAGTCCAGAGAAGGGCAATGGAGCTGGTGAAGGGTCTGGAGCACAAGGTTTATAAGGAGCAGCTGAGGGAGCTGGGGGTGTTTAGCCTGAAGAAAAGGAGGCTCAAGGGGGACCTCATTTCTCTCTACAACTCCTGAAAGGAGGCTGTAGCCAGGTGGGGCTTGGCCTCTTCTCCCAGTTAACAAGTGACAGGGTGAGAGGAAATAACCCCAAGTTGCATCAAGGGAGTTTTAGACTGACTATTAGAAAGAATTTTTTCACCAAAAGCGTTGTCAGGCATTGGAACATGCTTCCCCGGGAGGTGGTGGAGTCACCATTTCCAGAGGTATTTAAAAGATATGTAAATGTAGCACTGAGGGACATGGCCTAGTGATGAACTTGGCAGTGCTGTGTTAATGGTTTGACTCAATGGTCTTAAAATTAAAAGTCTTTTCCAACCAAAATGACTCTGTGACTGTATTGCATTAATGACCTAAAAAGGGAACTAAATATAAAACCAGAAAAAAAAATCTCTTAAGTAGCTAAGTACAACTGCTTAATGAAAATAATTTTAAGAAATAGGAAGAAGGAAAAATTGGGCTAAGGTATTTGCAAGAGTTCATGAAATAATCCGCCAAAGCACAGGTATGCAATTCCTGTAAAACCCCTCATTATGTTCTGAACATGTGCTCTAACTAACATGTGAATATCTAACTATATGCATCAGTTTTTTCAAGTCTTATGTTGTCACTTAAGATGTTTTATTACTTTGGGACATAGAAATGATTGCCTAAGACTGTTCTATGGATAGAGAAGGGAATACTTTGTTTAGGGTCCTCCTTTCTCCTTTTTCTTTAATGAGTTTACTACTCATTACTATGGCAGTCTGAACATATTGAGAATACCAGTGAGTTCAGAAAGCTGATGAAATACTAAGAATGACTGAAAAAATGAGTCACAGTGCTCACAAGTACGGGAATATTGTAATTATATTTATGCTTATGGCATTGTAAAGTTTACTGATTTTAATTCAAAACAGAAAGCCAACCTGCAGAATTCACTGTTTTAAATTGCCCCAGCCTGCTTCCCTGCTACAAGACATAATCTGGGTTTTTTCTTTTCAACTCATTCTGATAACTAAAAGCAAAATCTGGCTCCTTTTTCCTATTTCTGGCACCACCTTTCTCCCCAGCCCCCAACATTTTCTTGTTTCACTTTTACCATATCAAGTCTCTCAGACAAGTTCAGTATGGAGGCAGTTGCTTTCAACCTCCACGTTTGAGACCACAACAATGGATCTCCTAACCTCAAAAACTCTCCTTGAGGCAAAGGAATGTTTTGTATCAAGAGAGAATGCCTCAGGAGCTTAGTGATGGCTTTGTGGGAAGAACAAGAAAGAACCATTTTTGTTCTATTTATTTGTAAAAAATACAGTATACATATTCAAGAATTTTTTATGAGCCTGAAGGGTAACAGCTTTCATATCTGCTCAAGGGCTTTATTTTAATGTAACAACAGATGGTTTTGCTTTTACTATAAAGCCTGTACTATTATTGACCTCGTCTTTCTCTTCAAAGGGATTACACTGATTAGATATCATTTTCTCTTCTAAATCAGACTGCTGCTTCCCAGAAGGAAGTGGAAAGACAGTCTTGCCCAGAGGAGCCTCTGAGGTCGGAAGATACAGGTTTTTTTTTTTGCATGTGGGTGAAGGAAAAGGACAATGGCTCTGGTGCCCCAGGAGGCAATAGAGTTCCTCAGTTTTTACTCTTCACTTTCCCATTATTATTAATTCTTCAAACAACCTTAGACTATACAAATACTTAACAGATGCTTTTAAGAAATGAAGGGTGTGTTGGCATGCAAAGCAGGCATCAGTGACAGTACTCTAGAAACACTGAAAGCAGTGATGAAATGACACGTTGATCTCAGTGGTGCTGGGATTTTGCAATCCTCTGGTAAGGCTACTCACCTCTCTTTTCATCCACGGTAGACACTGCCTGGATCAAAAGCGGTGCATTGGATTCTGTGTACTCCACAAACACCAGCAGCAGCTTCAGTGCTGTCTTTACCACCAGGCGAAACTGGAAGAAAAGAGTGCGACTTGTCATTCTACAAACCACAGCATTCCCAGATGTGTGAAATGACACTGGGCGAGAGGCAAGCACAGCAGTCCACATCTGGTAACAACACACGAACGGAAGAGATTAATCTGTGACAGCACTAAAAAAATGAAAGGTAGTCAGCTGGCTGAGAATTTCATTCACTGGACAGTGCTCTCCTAGGGAAGTCCCAGCAGTCAATAAATCCAAATGAAAGCTTAATACTGCCACATGTAACAAAAGAGTGAATATTCTACCTCTGCATATCCCCAACACTGCTGCGCAAAACTTGATGTACACAGAACCTACTGAGCTAACAAAGCATATATTTCTTTATTTGTCAACACATTTATTTCCTCCTTTCACTCTGAGCCTTTAATCCTGTCAAAATGCTGTATGATGGGATGATTTCCTCCTTATGCTTTCTTCTCTTCTTATAATGCTACTGTTTAATGCCTAATTTTAATAATAGACTGATCATCACTATTAAACACAACTTGGGATGAAGTGTTTTTATTCTCTAACTATCCCACCCTGTCACAAAATGTGTAATTTACTGGAACTGAGCATTCTGCCTGCAAATTTTCAAACTCAGGTTTTTATACATCCTTAGGAGTGAGTGTTCATCAAAGACTCAACATTGGTAAAATGGATCTACAGGAAATCAATAGCCAAACTCTATCAATTTCACCACAGAGCTCCCATTTCCAGAGATGATCATTTGACTAAAAGAACTAATTTTAGGGATAATCAAGTATTATTACTTGGCATGATCAGGTAAGTGAAAAACCAACTCTTTACTTGTGGGAAGGATTTTTTAATAGGCAGAGCTCTACATGCTGAGATGGCTTTTACTGGGAGAATTGACTCCAGGTCAAATTTGCTATACTCTCAATCTAAATAATGGATTATTTTACAGTTTCTGTCAATATTGACTAGTTCCCATTCCCAGATTTTTTTTCATGTCCTCTCAACACAACTCTCCTAAGAAGCAAAAAATCATTATTAATAATTTCATAGATGCACACACATGGTTGCAAGACAGTGACTGTGTCTACATTCTAAAAAAGACTGCAAGTGCAACCAGCATAGATTCAAGCTACTGTGCTCACATAGCCACCCACAGAGATGCGCTGGAGCTCTCTTGAAGGTAATGAGCTAAAATGCAGCTTGCTGCTATTAACACACAGTTTAGTGTCAGCAGTGGTCCAGCTACTTCCCTAGTTTCTTGGGGTTTACCCACTCATGCAGACTTGAGCTTAATGCATGCAATGGCTCTACTAGCAATGCAGAATATTCTGCTGCTGAATCTAGACTTTTTCAGGCTCGATGTGTTATTAAATTGTTGAATTTTAGGGCTGACAGCTAGGAAATCCCAGTGACAAACCTGACCAGGTCCCTTAAGACCCTTGGTTAGTGTAATTTGCAGTGGTACTGCTGCAGTGATACTTCATAGATACAAGGGGGGTAGTCAAGTTAAAGGAAACTGAAAACTGATAACACAACAAATCACTTCCCCACAATAGCACTGTATATATGTGTATTTGCCTGTCAGGCCAATACCACAGTGTTTCTGGTCTGCAGTGACATTTTTCTTAGGAATCAAGTTCAATTGTTTAATAAAAATCCAGTTTTGGAAAGACTCTCCAAAAAGTGTCCACTTTTTTTTGTTAAGTTAGTTTGTAAATAGGAGTTAGATTACTATGAACTATTCTAGCATTAACATACTTCCCAGATAACCATTTACATGCTGTCTTCTAATCCGATCAGGGTTTTTTCCTTAGAAAGGAAAGCTTAGATATTACTTTTGATGGTTCTTAAAACCTCAAGTCTTGGCCACATGGTGACAAGAGGATGCATTTACACGTAAGTGCCGCATGGCAAAGTTCCCAAACTTCTCCATTTGACAGCAATCAGTGAGGGGCACACCAGGCTTAATACTATTTTTGCAAGTCTCTTTTTCTTCCAGAAAGAAGAACTTTTGGCAGTACCCTTGCTCAAATTGTTGCCTGCTGGCCATGGCAGCTGCTGCATTAAGGAGCTGGTCCCTCTGCACCTGCCACGCTGCAAATCCTGTGCAGCCTCAGGGCAGCTCACTGCAGTTGCACCAGACCAAGGCTCAAGCCGGCTGATTTTGGGTGCTGCCTGCAGGTATCAGCTTCCTGTGCTTAACAAGCTAACAGATGTTTTTGTAAGGAATAAATGCCACTCAGAAGCAGTCCCAGAGAAAAGCAGTGATTAGAAAACATATGTTTTGCTCACCATTTAGGTACTAGAAGGACACTGTAAGTTCAGTTAGTCCATTTGCAAATTTTCAGGGCTTATCCAGCTCCTCACAAAATAGTCAATCTGCCCTGGAAGTGGAGGTGCTTTCCACTGAAGGTGCATCCCATGGCTACTTTCTGCTTGCAGTAACGAACACTAGCTTTAAGAAATCCTCCATTTGAAACAATGCTGTTTCCTCCTTAACAGAAAATGGCATTTGGGACTCCTGTGGGCACTTTTAAGCCTTCCTGCTGCTTTGAACACTTTGGGCAAGGACAAAACCAAAACACTACAGTCCTAGACTCAGCTGCACAATGCCTATGCTGGGGACTTGCCTAGCTACCTATGACCCACGCAGTGCTTTTCAAAACTGCATTAACAATGCTTAACAGGAGCAAGCAATCATTGAGCAGCTGCACTGCCCCTAGGAAACTGAAGTCTTCAGCCAGCCAAAGCCCCTCCAAAACATCTGATAGACAGCCTGTCACACCCAGACGCAAAAACAGTCCAGAGCCTGACGTGCTCACACTAAAATCAGCTCTAATTATCCACTGTGGCACCAAGAAGTCTCTGAAAGGTCTGTTCAGGGATACCTGGCACCAGAACCCATGTGAAGCACGGGGAATTTTTTTTTATGTGGCCTCCCATATGATGTCCTTCCTGTTAAATATTCAGTTCGTGACCACCTGTGGGCCTGAAGTTCCCATTTGTGATTAACTACTTGACTGTCAAAGTGGGAGATCCTCACAGCTTCCTGAGTGAGTTCTAAAATGTGTTTGTGGGGCATACCTTTTCAATTCATTTGATAGCTACATTGCAAATAAAATAACTGAATCTCAAAATTGGGAGATTGCCTAACAGGAAAAATCAGCAGCAATTCACTGGTTTTCTTGCTTCCCTTTGTGAAGTCATGGGACTTTTTCCCAGTGACTATCGTTTTATTTCACATGATTTACCCAGATGGCACAGCAATGAGAAAGTTGCATGTTTCATTTTTCATTCATGAGAAGGTGAATCACTAATGATTTAATTCACTGTTAAAAACTTTATTAAAGCTTTTAAGAATGTTTGTGGGATGTTTTTCTGGTACTTATATACTATTGAAGAGGGGAACAACTGCTTTCTGAATCAGCTTCACTAGTCACGGTTTTGGTAAAATCCATGGGCCAATCACACTTCTATTTCAAAACAGGACTAAAAAGGCAGCAATAGAGGTAGGCATGCTACCTCAAAGAAACTCCTGTTATCATCACTTTGCAAACACTCGTTGTTCTAATTAAATCCCAATTTCCATCTTAAATATTGCTGCTTAGTTAAAAAGCAGCATTGGCTGCCTCATTGACTCATTGAGGCAATATGCATACTCACTGGCTCGCTAAAGCTATTTTTTAACAGTTCTGAGATTAAATCAGGATTCTTGAATATCCAAACACTGGAGCATCAAAACCTCTATTAAGCTAGAAAAGAAAATTCATGTTGTGTTTTTGTATCAGGTGCAAGCTAATTGATAGAGAGGAAATGATGTTAGCATCTTCTGGCTAAAGATAAGAACAAGCCAACAACACAAAAGGAAGAAATAAAATTATAAACTTTTTCCCTCTGACTTGCTTTACCTTATACAGTGCAGTTTGGCCATCCCTTTGCCTTTTATCTCTTTATATTTAGACAATTACAGACTCAGCCAAGGATACCACACAAGAGGCTGCAAAACTCATGTCTCATGGAAGGGCTTTTCCCAGCTGTTAACCACTTATCTGGAAAGGCTTTAACCTTTACAAGGAATGTTGTCACGAAGTTCATTGACTTAGAGACCAAAGCAATATTAGTAGAGTTCAGATTGAAACATTCAGGATTCAATTATTTTTCTTTATAAAAAAGAAAGAAAGTAAAAAGAAAATGGAATAAAAATATTTTACTTTGTGAGATGAAGCTACTGAGGATTTACGCTATTCAAATTTAAAGGAGAAATGGGCACTGGGTTTTTAAATACAGATTTACTACAGCCAAATCTTTTGAAACCTAATCCAGGTGGAGACATGGACTTACTGTAGGCCATGTACTTGTCCTCTTGGTAGGATACAGCCAGGCAGAGCTGCAGCTAAAGAAACACCCAGTGCAACCACTGTTCAGCCTGCCAGGGAGAGGTGCACAGGGAAGCTGGAACTCTTTCTTGTGGGGTGCAAAGATGCCCTCAACTTCAGATCTAGTGCTGCAGAAAGAGCCCATTGTCATCCCACCTGCAATGCAGCTCAATTTCATGTTTCACAAGGGGATAAAATCACCTTTCACAAAAAGAGGAAATATATTCCTGGAATGGAAGGTTTTATATACATATTTAAATAAAATACATAATATATATTATATATAAAGCCACTATTTATTATCATAAACAACAAATGTAATGTATAAAATAAATATTAATATTATTTGGTAATAGTAAAATATATATATTATTATCATAATATATTGTTTTCCTTTGTAATAATCAAAAAAAAGGAAACATAAATATTGAGCTTGAGAGAATTTCAGAGTAATAATTTAAGTTGGAATGTCCCTAATATGATTTTCCTTCTTATCTTAGGTGAACAAATCCAGTTCCCTTCCTCATATCCCATGTGTTCCACACCATCTCACCACCATGGTGAGCCCCCGCTGGACTCGCTCCAGTGGATAAATAATCTATCTCATACTGAGGAGCCTAGTGCTGGATCCTGAACTCCTGATGCAGCCTTATCAGCACCAAACAGGGAAAGGCACTTCCTTCTACTCGGTGGCTACACTCCCACCCGCCCAGCCCGGGATGCGAATGACCTTCACTCACACAAGGGCACACTCTTAACTCCTGCTCCAAGTCATATTCTCTTATTCAGAATGAGTAGACAGAATCAAATTATGTGATGCTAAAAGAAACACCTGTGATTTCCCCTGATTTTAAGGAGAGAAGGGACAATGGCTTTCAACTGAAGGAGATATAGACTTTTATGTTTAGACTTATAGATTTAGACTTATATGTTAAGAAGAAATTCTTCACTGTGAGGATGGTGAGGCTCTGGAACAGGTTGCCCAAAGAGATTGTGAATGCTTCTTTCCTGGAAGTTTTCAGGGCCAGGTTGGATGAAGATTTGATAAAAGGGTCTGGTGGAAGTAAACCCAGTGGCAGAGAGGGTGGAACTAGGTGATCTTTAAGGCTCCTTCCAACCCAAACCATTCCATCATATGATTCTATGACATCCCACTGTTTTTGAATTAAAATGAAATTTTCTGAAATCTCTGGAACAATGCCATTTCAGTATTTCACAAGGTGTTCACCTGTATTTATGTTAATGTTTTCACTGCATCCAGTGAAACTTTCCCACATCTGGCCTGCAGAAGAGCTCCAGCACTGAGTGCACAAGCAGGAAGAGCCATATCTGATGTGATGATGGGAGATCAGCTGTCTGAGAAACATGCAGGGCTGGCTAAACATCGGAAAGAGCCTTAACACCTACAGCAAGAGCTTTGGAAATGTGTTGCACAGAGTGCTTACATAATCCAGACAAAACTGGGGCTTGGGGTGCCAAACAAGCAAGGGGAAAGACATTAGAGGGTAAAACATTTGAAACTCCCTGACACTAGGATTTGCAAGTACCTTTTAGAATGTAGAAACGTTCCAAGTTCTTTCTAGACTCTTTCTTCTCCAAAACTGACATTTGAGGTCAGTTACATCACTCTAAAAAAAGGTGACAAGTCTATTTAGTAATTCAGTTCCTTTTTATTCACAGTTCCTGAAGGCAGGAATGATCACAAGATCGAGATCCTTCTGTGTCACCTAAGACAGGCGTTTCTAATCAGCCTTATTTCCCATCAGAATTTTAAAGCAGCATCTTTTAAGGATGAAAAATTTAGAAATTCAAATAACCTACAGAATACCAAACAAAACTTTATAAACGAGTGTAACCTTCCTTTACCAGACAGAAGAAAGAGTTCATATGTGCTGGGGCCCTAAAAGCTGCTTTATGGACTGCAATGAACACAGGCCATTTCCTCCACTTTCTTTTCAGAGAGGCAGCATCTGCCCAGAGAGTGTGCACGGCCCAGGCAGGATCACAAAGCTGGGAAGCAACAGTCAAATACAGTATGCATAAAATATGTGAATAATCCCATTCTAGGTACTGAATATTGTGTACACCTGGGCATTTTATATCATTAGGGAGGTAACTATTAAACAATCTATGTTTCTGTGGGCTGGTGCACCAATAGAACAAATAAGACTGCATGTGATGCCATATCTATGTTTTAAGCAACAAGATTTTTGTAAATTGGAGTATCTTAAAATAAGGCTAGATCCCATTTTAATATTTAGTCATTTTTGCTCAAATCTTCAAAGAGAGAGGCTTAAATAAGGCAAATGAACTGTTGTTAAGTGCTTTGCAAGCTCAGGACTGAAGGTGAGAAAGGAGTTTGAGATGAAAACCCTATAAGCTTAGATGCAAGATGCTCCAAAACCATCAGTTAAACAGCAGTCTTTTTATCCTGAATGTTCCTTTAAGTTTTTTTACTCCACAGAATGTGTAATGGTAGGAATGGCAGAGAAATACATGCATCTTCTATTCTGAAAATGAAGTTTCTCAGAACTTTGCAAACATTTTCAGTAATGAATATAAGTTCTGTGCACTGTTTTGTATGTGGTGTGCATCTGTCATTTATCTGTGGTGAGACTTCTGACATGAAGAGCAAGAAGGCCATTAAAAAGAAATTCATCTAGCCTACCAACAAAACACAGGAATAAGCAAATAGTGATTAGTGAATGGTCAACACCAAAAAAAAAAGGCTGATGCCTGGAAATTATTATTTACACCATCAATCATGGTCCACAAGAAGAAGGGGAAAATACGAAAAAAAATCTGTACACAGAAGCAGGCAATTCATACAACAAATCAAAGCATACTGCAGGTCAGAGTGGCTCTCAGATGAATACATGCAACTCTGATGGGAGCTTTGAAAGAATATGTTTGGGGTAGAAATCAGTCCTGTGTTAAGTCATTTCTAATGAACTACTGATGTAGCTTCATTTCTCTGGCAGCAATTGCCACATCATACAGGCATTGTTTGAATAAACCTAAGGCTGCAGTGCTTGGAATGAGACACAAGATGCTATGGGGTTTTTTTGAGCATTCTCTCCTCCTTTTGGAATAACAATGACAATCTTGAAGAGGTGGGAAAGTGATTTTGTCGTCCCGTGAAGTAGTCTAAAATTACATTTTTCTTTGTTTTATGACAGGATGAATGAAAGACCATTCACAGCTCTCCTGGACAGCACACAAAGTGAGAGCAATCTTGCTCTGCTTTCCTCCCCTGCAAGCAGACCAATTCCCCCAGTGTCTCCCATGAGAACTGCTCATTGTGTAAAAATTACATGTAATTATTGAGCTAGAAAGGAGGACAGGGTAGGACTTGGAGATTATTGGACATAAAAGGATTAAACTTCTTTACTCTCAGATGGCTCCTGAGCTGGTGTCCTTGCACCTTTGTCAGGGGCCCAACCGGAGGCCTATTAGATATTAAACAGTTTTGAGCACCTTTCTGTTTTGCTCTTTCAGATATTGCTGAAACAAAAGGGTTTGGTTTCAATTAAGGTTTTAATTTTTTCCATTGCAAAACACAAACCAAAAATATTTCACTGGAAATTTGCCATCAGCCTGTGTCCAGACCAGGAATTATGCTTCTCTTGTAAAGATTTACCCTCAGATTTTATTTTCTTTCTCTCTTCAAATTGTACTGTTTCATTGTATTCAATCTGCTGATTCCTTCATGAACCATTCCCAAACCCTATATCTTTTAGGACTCCAGGAAAATAAACACTATCAGTACCTCTAGAACTGTCTTCTCTGTCCGGATAAAGATTGTGATTGAATTATCTTAAATAAGGTATAAAACACTTAGCTTGAGAGAAACCACAGTAACATGAGAACCGATTCCTGGTTAAACTCATGCTTGTGTGTAATGTGCTATCAAACATGATAAGGAACAGACCTCTTTATTCTCTTTTTGTCTTCTACAAACATGCACCTTATTTATATATACCACCAGTTTTCTAGCATTTTCCTGTTATGGATCATAGAGTAAGATTATCTAGCCAAGTCTGTTCCTTTCATTAGATAGCAAAATCTTGGATGGGTACATACTAAACCAGCTTTATGCAAAATCACCACCAACAAAATATTGTGATAATGTATAATGTCATTCTAGTACAACTTAGCATATGGAAACATATTGCCTGACTAGGCAATTTTGTGGTAGTTCCTGCAAATGCATGACCCTAAAGTCTGTAAGTCACAGCAAAACCAGTTTAAACACGATTGGTCTTTAGGAATTACTCAAATGTCTATTAAATAATATGTGTGTTTCTGATCAGCAGTATAAATGAAAAATAACCTTGTTGCTCTTGAATATGACCCAGATAATCTGTTCAGCAATGGATGCAACAGAGAAATTTCATGTTTTGGTGAATAGTAAGGTAAGTAGATAATAAGCAACAAGATTTGAAACTATGCAGAATTGGAATTCTGTATTAGAAATGAGTTTGCAAACTGAAATCGATCACAAGAATGGGGTTTGTGTGCCTCCATAGGAGAAATATGATTAAGGCCATTTGGCACCTCCTTTTTTTCTTATGAGTGAGGAGTTACATGCTGAGCTTTCCCACCAGCTCCCTAAATTGATGTATGATGTTAGCCTTGAACTACGCTGTCCTCAACAGATGGTCATTGGGCTGAACCTCTGGCAACCGGAAAAGTTTGAGAGATTGGCAGTTTCAGCAACTTCTTTTCCTTGGGCAGGGCCAAGTTGATATTTCCTTAGCTGTGTTACAAAAAAAAGTGGGAGAGGAAAAGATCTTTTATGAACTTAATCGAAGATAGGACTTTATCTTCACTCCCTGCTCCGAAATCCCTTTCCTATCACACTCTTTTAGCTTTTGTTATACTGCTGAATGACATCTTGGCTTGTGAAAACATCTAATGTAATACAAAGTCACCTTACTCAGGACAAAAAGTGATTAATTTTAAAGAGAGAAGGGATTCAATAACCTATTACTAAGGTATCTCATGAAAAGCATTTAAGGATCTGAAAGTCATCTGCAATTAATCAAGACATGCAACAGTTCTATGATGCATGCTGTGATTGATCACATTTTATGTACAGAAAATCTGAAGTACAGTACATTTAAAAGGCAAACAGAAGATGTAGCATTGCATCATATTTCTTTTTTTTTTAAGCCTCCAAGTAAATATTTGACTAATGTGTTTTCAGAAATATTTTTAATTCCAAATGCAGCCTGTAGATGTAAGATCAAATTACTACTGTATTGTTTTCTTGAGTGATTAGAAATTATGTAGAAGGAAGTTCACTTGCTCCACATCAATTTTCCATACCAAACTACTTTCTTCCAAGAACCACTCCCTATCATAGTCAGACCTCTGATTTAATATAGGCTCTTGACCAGAAATTTCCTCATGACAGCAGCAGAGTGCTTCACAAGCTTCAGATCTGCAGTATGTTTGATATAGGAACTGTGTACAAAGCAGCATATCAAAACGTCAGAGTTTTCAGGAGGTTAATTTTCCTCCTGACCAATACAGAGTGGCTCAAGTGGAGCTCAGAGGTCACCCTGTCCCTGATTGTGAAACCCATCACCAATAAAATGAATGAATTATGGTCAAAGCCAGAGGAAAACAGAGAAATAACAAAAACTATTAGAGTATCTTCTCTTGGAGCCTCTTTACAAAATTAAACACATTCAAACATTACAGCCATGGGGAGCACAGCATTTTCATCCTTGTTTCCTTAGGCAGCTGTGCTGTTCCTCCCACTGCCTACTCCTGGACTCTCTCCTGTAACTATGGGATCTCTCTGCCCTCTGCATTGTCATACTTGACAGTAATGGAACTATGTTCCTACTCCAGTTGAAAATAGCATTACAAATGACCCCAAGTTGGCATTCTCATAAGAGAAAAGGAAGTTTCCAGTCATTTTGAAAGGGACACAGCTAGAAAATTAGTCCTCAGGTAGCTTTCCACCAGCCATGCTTCAGGCTGCCATTTGCACCAAAGACAACAGGCACAGGACACACAGCAGGGCTGAGCCACCAAGAACACGTGGGATGGCAAGGAAAAAGTAAGGAAGAAGGAAAACAAAGATAACAAATTGCTTCATTAGTTCCACTGCTTATGAAACTACTTGCTAGAGTTAGTGGCCTTGGCAATGTCCTGTTTAAATAATATCAAGGTTGAGTTCAAGGACTCTAGGGGAAAAAACTATTTGAGCTTGCAAGTACAGTGGAAAACTACTCTATTATTATTCTGTGGTTTTCTGCACGTGAAATTTGTTCTTTCAACAGTTTCATTAAAATGTACTCATATTAAATATCCAAACTATGGCTGTGTTTACGTAACTTCACCTGAAAACCCGTGTAAGTTTAATGATATGGTTAGCAGTTCTTTCCTGACACCATACAATCTCATAGACAACATTTCAACAGCAAAAACACAAAATCATAACAACCTATGAATAAAACGTGTGGAAATAGTTGAAGACAGTATGGCAACTTAGACTCCAAATTATAAAATATTACCTATTGCAACATCATTCTTAAGCAATTCATTGTTAATAGGTTATTCTTTTCAAGTATCCTAAAACACGACATGCTAGTGGTTTGTATTACTAAAATGATAAAACTGTTGAAAGAACGAATATCACATGTCAAACCATGGAACAAACCCACCACAAACTCTTCTTGAAAGAATACCTAATAAAGTAAAACTAGAGAAAGTTATATATAGAAAGATATATAGATATATATACACACACATTTATGTATATATTCCACTTATTAGTAGAATGATAAAAGTACTAGTATTTCACTGTATGTATTGACTGAAGATTTTTCTCTATTTTCAAACTTCTGAGTATCATCAGGCACAAGAAGTTACTCAGAAGCAGAGGTCTGACTGCAAAACCGGACACACTTATTTACCTTTGGGCAACTTGCCAAATGAAGCTAATGAATAAAGATACTTTCTGGGGGACATCTGAACTTAACAGAAGCAGTTACATTTCTCCAGCAATCATCTGTTTGTCTTCTGTCCCAAATCTGGAAGAGGGTGCTATTCCCAAATCCAGCTCCCATCATCAGTCTAGTCCAGATGCTTTTTCTTTTTAAATCAAAAGAACTTCATGATGAAAACAAAAATGTAACAGACCAGACACATTTCCAGCTTCCCATGTGGTGAGTTTCTGAAGTGAGTGGCAGAATACTTCATGGAGACATTTAGAAACCTGATTTATGGGGACTTAAGTCACTGAATATCAGCTAAGGCACTGCTTAATTACATAATCCTAGCAGTGTCACCTTATTCTAACTCCCTCCTTTGCTGAAAAAAACTAGGGATGGAGATATTCTCAATTTTGATTTTCATAAATGCTAGCAGGTATGCAATTTCTGCATACAGCTGGACAACTTCAAGAATAAATGATATTATTGCAGGCTTCACTCAACAGTACTCTCAAATTACAATAAGTATTTTTTTTAAGAGTTACAAAGTTCAGTGTTCAAAGAGATAATGTAATTCCTCTGTCTCAAGCTACCTCCTTCCTATGACTTGTATCAACCAAACTCATCACATCCACCCCCAATTTTACAGCAAATCTTACAAACATACAAACTGAAAATATGTATGCTTGGTTTTGAATCACAGAAAGGTGAATACTGAGTGGTTGGCTGAGGAACCTCCAATGACTCACAGGATTTGTGTTTCAGTTCCTCAGCAGTACCACAGTAATAACAATGCTCAATTTGGGTCTAGTTTGACAGCAGACAGAAAGGGATAGAAACGTGTTTTCTATACAGCAGAATAGGAACACGGCTGTGACAAGTATTCAAGGCTTGGAAACTCATGCTTAAAACTGACAGGTCCAGCAGAGCTTCTGAACTAACCCATCTGCATGTGTAGTCTCCCTACAACCTACTTTTCTGGAAATCTGGATGTGCAGCTCAAAGACAAGCCTGGACTAGGTTCCTATCTCCCCAGTGAGGTTAAAAGAGCCTCAAAAGTGCAACAGAGCATCCTTGGGAAATCACCTGAGATGTGACCACAAGCCTAAAAATACCAAACAGCAACGTAATAAGATAACTGAAGTCAAATATATGCCTGTGTATTCCTAGGAGGCTGTACCTACTAAGCTATAGGTAGGTTTGCAGCGGTGGTGACCAGACAAGGGATCAGATTCCAGAGTCCGTATTTCTCTTCATTTGACCCTTAGTGCACTGTTCTGGACCTAAAGACTAAGCAAATTTGACCAAGCCACTGCACAGTGAGATGTGCCTTTATTGTGGCATTATTTAACTCGTAATTCAGTTTTGGTTTGTCAGAATGAAACATATTTCAGATGCAGTATTTAAGAATTATTCAGCATCTGGGACTTGTATAGTTTTTAGCCAAGTAATTGCCACGGTCATTCAAAAACCTGAACCCACAGAAGCATGAGATCATAATCAACAGTGATTTGACTTGCATCATAGATCAGCTTTGAGCTGTTGTTTCAGTTCTTCAGGAGCAGTACAGACAGAAAGAGAGGAGATAGGAAAAAAAAAACCACAACAAAAAAACCCCAACCCTTTCTTTTCCCCGAACTAACCACAACAGATTACTTCCACTTTCTTCTGAAGTCAAGACTAACTGCAGACCAAATCAGTAAATACAGTGATGCCCTAATGAGGGGCAGCAGTTCACAAAAGCAGTAAAATAAACTGCTTCAGAACATGATCCTTTGTATCCAAGAAAGCTCAACTGAAATGCACTGCAGTAGCTGTGTAATGTCTGATGGGAATAGTTCCTATAGATTCAGCCAAAAGCGAATGTAGTTGAGATTTGACCCTTTCAACACAGTACAGTACAAATCTTGAGGAGGTAACTTTATTGAGAGTACTAAAATCACACAGAACTCTTACTTTTGGTGTTTTCTTGTTTTTAGAAAGTTGTTCATGGTAGGCTCTCACAGCACTTAACAAGGAGCACTTACTCAAGCCTCTAAAGAGTCCATAAAAGAGATGAGAAGTATTATGGAGTGACCATGTGAACAGCATGAAAGATATTACCACAGTAACCATGGAAACAGCCGAAAAAAGGGTTTTTCTGGTGGTGTGTCCACTCCCTCCCCAAGTTACTACATGAGCACATTTCCTTTTATAAGAGGAAATAAATGTCTCACAATATTTGAAATAATTATTTTATGTTTCCACACAGAGATTTTGTTGAACAGTTCTTCAATATTATTGTTACTACTAATAAAAATAACAACAACAACAGTTTTGCCAATGCTACAAAGCAAATTAAGAGTCTTGATAGACAGTCACCTGCTTTAACCAGGAAAATAAGATCTCAACCTGGAAGGGACTGAATTTCAGTCTTGCTGCCAGAGATCTCTCTGTACTGCCTCTGAGTAGTACAGCAGATCAGCCTAAATGCATAATGCCAAACTAAAAATGTTTGCAAGCTGAAAGTCCTTCTCCTCCTCCCTAATTACTGAGTCATGTTTTTTTTGAACCCATATATCCACAGCAATTCATAAGGGAATCAGTGCTGCTCTAGCTCAGCATAACCAACTACAACTCATGCTCTGAAATAATGTCTTTAACTGCAGCCGTGACTTTTTCCTTCGAGCTCCTGGACAGCTTCCCACAAGTGGGTATTGCCAGAGCCTTTCATTTCCACCTGTTTAGGATGGCAGGGTGAAGGCTAAAAGGCTGTGTAAGCTATGGAGATGAATAAAATTAACCAAATAACAAAGCAGAAGCAATAGGCTGCTACAGATTCATAAATAAATACTTCACATTTGAAGCCCAAAAGAAAGCTCTGTGTTCTGGGCCCCCCAGAAAAACAAACACGTAAAACAACTACTTTTGAAAACAGCCAGCAGCTGCAGCTTAACTATTTTATAATACATCTTTCCCAGCCATGGGAGTGGGACGAGGATGTGCTTGCTGGCCTCTTCAAAATCTGTGCTCTGGCAGTATTCCTCAGCAGGCAGCTGGGTAGTTCCTCCCCAGCACTTTGGACTAATTGCAGACAAAAACATAAAATTCCAAGATAAGTAATGCCATCATTCTGATTAAGCTACATGTGTTAGAAATACATGGGGTTAAAGAGAACAACTCCAGATTACAAAAAATACTCCAAAACTGAAGATGTATTTCATTAGATGTGCAGAGAGATTAATTAGCTGTATGAAGCTACGAATACCCAATACTGAAGAATTCCACCAGCTGCCTGAAAGGACAGGAGAACTCAGTTTATATCAGTAACCTGTGCTAGGTATTAGATGGAATAAGTGTTTTAAAGCACATAGTCCTCCTCAACATGGTATTCTCCTAGGAGCATTTTGCTCCAGTCCTGTGCTCACAGTTTGTTCATATCCATCTGTGCCTGCTAGGTGGTGCTGTGGGATGGCTTTTCTAAGGCAGGAAAGGCAAGCTTGCTTTTTTCGTTCTCCTCACTGGTATTTTTTTCTTTCTACATGAGAACAGCTGCAGTGTTTTCTGTATCTTGGCTGTACAGGATGTGTCCTGTCAGGTCTTCTGTAAAGCATGCAGTGGCCACCACCGAGGATGCTGCTTCTCCAGAGCAGTCAGAGAAAATGAGTGTATCGGCTTTCATCTGCATGTGTCCATACCCATAGAGGAAAGCTGGAACCTCAGATGGAGGCAGATGGTATTAGTCTAAAGTTTTCCATATTTTCATTTCCCTTTGATTCTAAAGATACTGGACATTTAAACAAACTATTTTCCTTGACAAAGAAGGATGCAAAATTATATCAGACACACAAATCAAAAGCATGGTTTCAAAGGAAAGGGAAAGACTAAAATTTCCTGGAGGTCCAATGAATGAAATGCCTCCCTTTTCCCTCTCAGACTGCAACTAAGGTTGCAGTTAGGCTGACAAAAGGCAACCTACTGCAAAAATTTTAGCAGGCAGCCCTTTGAAAAGGGTGGTAATGGGTAGGATGCTGGTTTAGACTTCATTATTTTTCTGTTACTAATGCTATCAGTGCTTTAACATCCACAGTATCACAAATGGTACAGACTGGGATTGAACGATTCAGACCTGTAGGTGAAGTAAGTCTGGTGATGTCCATCTGTTCCACATGACTTCGTGTCAGTTTAGCCAAAGATGACGAATAATCCTAACCCACCCTTCTGAGCAGAAGGGAAATAAAACAAAACAACCTCCAAGATGAGTAACTGCAGTACTACATCATATGATGACATCAGGAAAACTCTGTGCTCGGTTTTCAGATCCCGTCCCATGGCCCAATGCCTTGGGACACCCTCGAAGCCCTTGCTGTTCCTATACAAAAGCCACCCTAGTATATGGCAACATGTCTTTAACACAGCCTTCAATTTCTGTGTAGTGAATTGACATTTTCTGTCTGATGCTCTGAGAGGAATGATCTTCCAGTGCCAGAAACTGAACTTGGGCACTCATATTACATCCTTTCATCAGAAGGGGATGACAAGGAAACAAGAAGGGAAAATTTTTCAGCCAGTGACGGAAGTTGAAGTATATGATCATTCTAAGGAAGTTTGCCTCAAATCTCTCTATCGGATCCACAGCTATTAAAGACATTCATCTGAGCAGTGCAGATCTGGAAACAAACCTACTTTCAGGTGGTCTATCATGTCCTTCCCCCTACAGCCATGCACAATTCTTACAGCAAAGGGCTCTACAGTTCCCATGTGCCTGAAAGAGTGGCCCAAAAGACACCAAACATGACAAGAGTGTGTTTATGGAAGCGAGACTGCAGGTGAGAAAGGGAAAAAAAAAATTACCCGAATAGAAAGCACTGCAAGCCACAGAGTGGTAGTGACACAGAGGAGCAAAAATTATGAAGTGGAATTCTATCTTCTCTATTCAATAAATATAGCAAAACATTTTATTAAATTTAATATAAATTTCATATTTTTAAATATATTTAACATCTTCAGAAAAACACAGTGAATTAAAACAGTCCCCAGGGATTAACAGTCTTGAGGCAACTCCATACATTAATACCTGTGGGAGTCTCTTGTCCCACTTTTTGTTTTCTACAAGAAAGCCTGTATCACATGCAAAGCTTAATTTGGGAAGCGGAAGTGTTCAAACTGCAAGTTATAGAAGTGTTACATTTCCCTCCAAAGTCATAACAATAAAATGCTTAGACAACCACACAGTGACATTTAAAGAGCAGTGGAGAGAAAATGCTTTCTGAGAGGTTGCTTTAATTTTATTACTGAGCTAAAGAAGGAAGCAGCTACACACTGCTGGAAATGAAAAAGACAAAGCATACATTCACTACAGTTCTGTGTCTTCTAATAAGAAGAGGAAATTCAAAAATAAAAGAGACCAATCTACAAAAATTCCATGCTGGCTGAGGTATTAACAGTATTTTATATATTGAACATCACATTCTTGTTTTTTATTAATGTGGTCTTCAAAAAGGAAAATAGTGGAGAGATAGAGGGGAGCAAACCAGGAAGCATCTGAACTCCTTCTTCAATTGCTGTGATCAAAGAGGGTCAGAATATGTGAAGAGAGTACACAGCATGCCCAGATGAGTCATTTCATTTCAGTGTATCATGGGAGCCAGCTAGAGAACCTGCTGGTGGAAATTATTCTGAGAAGTCTCTATATGGTAGAAACTACTATTAGAGGACTGTGGAGGAAAAAAAAATTAAAAGGAAGAAAGAAAACCCATCAAAGGACCTTCCTTTTGATCTTGATCCTATGAAAAGTAACTGAGGTCCACACATCTTACCAGACCTCTTCCTTCCTTAGGACAAGTCCTGTAACTGAGGAGAGCACCATAAAATCTGTGAGGTAACCACAATGAGTCCTGGGCAATAAGCTGGTGAGGGACCTCAGATGGTTCCAACTCTGAGGTTCCTCGGGGTGCACTATGTGCTGAATATAGAGTCATCATGTGTGTTTTGGTAGCTTCCACTTTTGATACAAAATATATTTTCTGTTATCCAAGTATATTCAGCTAGTAGCTGTTGCTTTAAAGAACAACTGTATCTAAATAAAAGAATGACAAACATTTTTGAGTGATGCCAAAAGAACAGATATGGTAACAATTAGTATCAGGTTCAACTTTCACCTACGTATCTGTCTTCACATATAATCTGTCCTACTCCCTTATGTTCTTCCTCCAGGGCTCTAAAATCCAAATACCAATTTTCCAGATGAGGGACCAAGGCAAAAAAAAGATTTGAAAACTGGTTCAAGAATGTGCCTGGAAGCTGGATTCAGCTTGGGTCTCCCAACGTAAAAACTCTCTCCCTAGCTGGGCCATTCTTCCAGGCTAAGCTACAAGCAAAACACTGGTATATTAACTGCTGTGTTGGCTGAACTGTCTCGGATCCGGTTTACATGACGCTGCAAAAAATGTTGGATACCACCTTCTTTCCTGCAGGCACAATTCCACTTCTGCACTATATATATGAGAATGAGGATAGATACTGATTTAAGAAGAAATTTAGGATGAATTTAAGAGGAAAAATAAAGGCAATGAAGTATACACTAATTCAGTTTCTGTTCAAAAAGAGGACATTCAGGAAAATAACTGAGAGAGAAGATTAAGCAGCACAACTCTGCAGAAAAAGATGGGTCCTATATGCCTCATAGCAGCAGCCACAGAGTACACAGTAGATTCAAGTCATACTTTTAGAGGAATAAGAGATCCTTGCACAAACATTTGAAGAGACTTTGTGTGGAATTTCTGCTACTTCCATGCAAACTCTCCTTGCATTTTTGCAAAATCCTGCAAAAAGGATCTACACCAATTGTACAGTTCGCAAAAATCTTTAATAACAATTCAATAATCATCAAAACAGAGGTGAGAGGAAAAAGTAACTTGGCAATAAAGTTTACTACAAACAGTGAGAAAAAAAATGTGATTAACAAAAACATCCTACCTACATCCTATGAATTAAATGAACTCAGCTTATCACAGAATGAACATCATAGTATATTGAGATAAATATGTAAACTGAGCCCAAAGCTCTGTTAAAATAAGAACAGAATACCTATATTCTTCAAGCCTGATGGAGTAAGTAAAAATTAACCACAATGCCCTTTCTTTAAAAGTCATCAAATCCCAGAATGTTAACACCTACTCAAGAATGCAAAAGGCTGGCCACCTCCTTTCTCCTATAGAAGTGCAGGAGTCTTCTCAGCACCACCACTGCAACCCTCCACCCTCATATGCTGCTTTCTGCTGGCAGAATAACCAAAATTCAAGACACTTAATTAAGTCTCAGGAGATCTGGATGCCAGGTTTGTTTCTTATACTGGTCTCACCACGCAGTTCAGATGAGGTACTGGTACCCTGCAGAAACACACCCATTCCCTACAGTGCATTTTCACAGAACCACAGAACCACAGAATTGGTGCTAATGGAAGGGACCCACCAGGATAATGAAGTCCAACTCTGTAATGAATGGCCTGCACAGGGATTGAACCCACAACCTTGGTGCTGTTAGAACACTGCTGTAACCAACTGAGCCAATCTCAGGGCATTTTCTCACGTTTCATAGTGATCTATCTCCTGTACCACACATGCCACTTACATGGTCCTGGGAGTGAAGGCAAGAAAGAATGACTGAGCACAAAGGGTATTTGCCAGAATTATTGGACTTTTTGCAAATCCTTATTTTACTATTAAATAGATTAAGAAAACTGTATCACTTGACCTTCATTAAAGGTTTGAGCTAACAAATTTAAGTTTGGTGACATTTCAATGACTGTGCACCACAAGAGGTTTCCCTGCTCTCCAGCTAAACTTTCTAATAGCCCACATGCCCTCTGCCAAGCACCACAGCCACTGTCAGAAAAGATACATCACTGAAACACCTAAGAGCAACAAGACCAGAAAATGGGCCACCCTGCAAACTGAAGCATTTTGCATCAGAGTTCATGAAACAGTGTTTCCAGAAAATGTGCAGACACAGCTGCTTATTTTAATTTTAAAACACTCCTGAAAATGAAGCTTACTAAACTTCTGAATTAGGACAATAGATATTTCTACCTTGCAAAGTGGTAACACTGCTGTCCCAAAAGGTTTTGCATAATGACTACAATGTGCTTTATACTGGCCAAGTTGATTTCTGCATTTAGATATGTATAACAATCTCATGTGTATACTACACTGTAAGCCTGGATTATAACAAGCTTCTTTTTATCTTTAGAGCAACTCTCTTATATTTTTTCATTCTGTTTCACCTGACAACTTATCCTTGAAAATTTTCTAGGTGTTTTTTGATCAGGCAATTGATTTTATTGTCAAGGACAATTCCCACTGGCAGCTTCAAGCATGCTGGAAAAAGTAGGCTCTATTTTCTTTAGTCTCAGCCCTCAATACAGACAAACCTTCTCCTTTCACAGCAATGCTGGACATAATGCCCATTAGAAAACACTAGAAGCTAAGAGCAGATATTAATAGCTAAGGCATGAAGCACAGCACTTTGCTCACATATGTGAATGGTAACAGGCCTGTGACACTGAACCACTGTAGTGAGAGAAATCAAGGCAATTATAAATTTTTTTTTCTTTGTGCCTTTCCTTCACAACAAGAAATTTGTACATCTACATAGATGCATGGAATTTTCTGAGAATAGTTGGACATATTTTACTCATCTCTAAGCTGACACTTTCTTATACAGTTTTGAACAGATGAGACTGAGTGAAAAGCTGGGTCTGAACATTTGCCACATTGTTGGCAGTTAATCATTACATTTTCTCATTCCCCACTTCAAACGAGTTGAAATCAGATCTCTGATGTCTTGTGAGGGAACTGTGTGTTTTCTACTATCTCCTTCATCTACAAGAGTTCATTTTGAACACAGAAAAATGTGTATTCATCCCTTCAAAATACTGAGAAGTGAATGCAACAGATGGAGTTACAGGAATAGTTACTGCTGCAGGATTCAACTACTTTTATGTTTGATGTAAAGAGTTTGAAATCTACCAACAAATATGTTTGGTAAAGAGCAGCAGCACTCACAGCAGTCTGTCTGCTGAGTTGGAGAGACCAAAGCAAGCGCTTAACACAGTCTTTGCTGGCCAGTGTATCCTATTCCAAGTTTATTGCAACATCCTGATCCTTATCTTCAAAGCACTAATTAAACACAATTCAAAATAAACTCAGTTCGTGCAACAGTACTGATCCAGTTTCTGAGTGAAAGAGGAAGAAAGCTCTCTGGCAGCCTGGGTGAACACAGGCTAAAGTCCTCAAGAGGTAGGAAACAGGAAAGTTCCTGTAAAGCCAGGATTTCATTTCTCCCTCACATAGCAACTTTAATAACAACAGTTCAATGGAAAGATGCACAGTAGATTAATTCTGAGAGGCAGCTGCTGAAATGAATGTCCAGAGTTTCAGTGAACTCAAAGCAGTTGTACCTCTTCACCACAGCCCAAGATCTTGAGTGCAGGGCAGCCCGTGGGTGAGGTTACAATAATTTCGGACTTTGAAGGGAGATCTCGGTTTTGCTCAGAAACGTTCCAGGAGGCAAAGGAGCCAAAAAGCCTGTAAAACTGATACCCAGCTAACATTTCTACCTGGTCTAGACCTGAAAACAGAACAAAACTAGAGGCTTGTCAGAGCTGTACCCAGAGGTAAGAGAAATGAGGTAATGTAAATAGCCTGTGCTTAAGTTGTATCTGGCATCTCATTTGTTGGAAGCTGCAGGAAGGTTTGTTAACCATCAGGGTGGCAGACTGGGCAGAAAACATGTAAAATTAATCACAGCAGGTCTCCAAGCTGTGTGATTTTTCCTGGATTCTTGATTCTTTGAGCTAGCCTGCATTCCTAGATCACCTTCCAAACATGTTGAGAATAAACTGTAGGACAGTTTACAGCACAATCTCCTCCTCACAAAAATCAGGCACATGAATAGACCATCTAGACACAATTCTTTTTCAAAAGATATGGCCAGAAAATGGAATGAGATCCAAATACTTGGTATTTCCAAGACTCACAAGAATAGGATATTCATCCATAATATCATCCAGGTTGGCAGTGATTTCATTGAACATGCTTTGGGGTTTGGTACTACTACCACTACTATTTTAATTTTATTCATACCTCTTGAGCCCCTTGGATTCGGAACCTTCTCCATTACTACAAACCAGTTTTTGCTATGTATTTGGAGATCCACTTTAAAATGAGGTTGCATAAAATTGGGTGAAAAATGTCTTGAGGAAAAGATCAAGTTAAGGCATAAACTACTTGTGAAATGGAGACTAATTTAGTCCAGCTTTGCAACTGCGTATTACCTCCATATACCTTATTTCTTTATAAAAAAAAAAAAAAATTAGAGTTTTTTTGTGAAAAAGAATATTATTTCTCTCAAAATTCTCATGGAACTACCAACCATGTGCATGTTTTAACCCGCCACCAGCACCATGCAGAAAAAGCAGCCCCTAATGTACTTGTTTGAAGCCAGGTTGATGGGGCTCTGAGGAACCTGGTCTAGTGGAAGGTGTCCCTGCATGAGGCAGGAGGGGCCTGGAACTAGATGATCTTTAAGAACCCTCCAAACGCAAACCAATTCTATGGTCCTATGATTCTATGACTTTCCTTTTTAAATCAACAAATTCACCCACTAAAACTACGTTGCTGTATCTGAATTTGCTGGGATTTGTTTTTCCTTTTGCTTTGAAATGGGTTTTTTTGCTCCTTTCTGATAGAATTACATTATTAAACATTCAAAAAGTCATTTCTTCAACACCAAAGGAAGCAAAAGGTTCATACAAGGCACAGGGAACAACTTGATAGCTAAAGTTTGTAGTTAACTTTGCAATCTAGGACCCAGACAGAAGCAAAGTAGAAAAAAAAAATTGAAACAAGATGTGAGATAGGAATCTTTAATCAACCTCGTTGTATCAGCCTGGGTCCAGCATTCCACCCTGTCTTCTGAGGTTACCCAGCACCACTTTGAAAATGGATTATTTTCCACTGAAAACAATGCCAAAAAGGGGCTTTAGCTCCCCTGGGGGAAATTAGAACAGCCTGGATCATCAAATGGGAAAAAATAATCATTATCAGTAGCAGTCAGAAACAGGGGGAAAGAAAAGGTGAAACTAGACTCAGGTTTTGGACCACTTAATGCCTTAGAAGTGGCTTTGAAAACCAAGGGGGATTGGCAAAAGCCTGTGGGTTTGTGATGCAAAGGAATGTCTGCTTCTCTAGATACAAACTCCTGTGTTTTATCAAAGATGTTTCTTCCAGAAATGTACTTTTTGTGAACAGTCCATAGCTAGTCCTGGAGAACTTAAAGCACTGATACACTACAAGTACTGTACACTTTCTCTTCCTAGGTCAGAGGAATTACCAACACATACGAACGTTTATATATATGTATGTATATAACCTCATACATGCCTACACATGAGAAATACATTCTATGGACATAATAAGGCTTAATACATACATATCTTTAATCTGGTGTCCCTTCTTTTTGGTAAGAGAAATTTTCCAAGAGCCATCATCATTTATCTGCCATTGATCCACCACAGAGCTCCAGTGCCAGCTGCCACCAAAACAAATGCCTCAAGTGTGTATTTACAATCAGCCTAAATATATTTGCCATACAACACAAAACCTTAATTCCAGTTGCAGCAGTAGTAACACATAGGTGGCAGAAACACTGAGAAAGTGGTGAAATATCACCTCCCAGGCACCATGAAGTCGAAACATGAGTGCTACAGCATGTAGCCAGTTAAGGCACCATCCTTGATGGGTTAGTTTAAAAAAAAAAAAATGATAAAAATTAAGAAGCAATTCTGTTAACTAACATTCGATTGATTCCTATTTTATCTTCTAAAAACCAAACTCTCTCTGCTAGCACCAAATGCTAAAACTTGGTTGACAGCGATATTTCCTATTTACATAACTTGTATCTTATATAAGATGGTTAGAGCCTTGGCCCTGCTATAGCCCTCTTTTGCACGCCTGCAGCAGCTCACTGCTGACCTCAGTTATGTATTAAAGCTATCTGGAAGCCAACAGCATGTAACCATACACCCATAACTGAGTACATACTTGAATGCTTTGTCAAGCAGGGAACCACTGATGAATTGCTGCCCATAGAACTAATGATGAAATAGTAAAAATGTACATTTACATTGGGATTATGCTGCCAATGCTTTATGTCAGGAAGGTATCAGCCACTGATGATTGGAAAGCAGTCTACAGCCGGCCTGTGACAGCCCAGTGCCACACACTGGTGTGGTCACTTACGGTTAGACGCATCTTGAGAAGGACCAGCAGTGCTCCTAAGAGTCTGGGATGTGCCAGTAATGGTCTTATTTCCACATAATACCACTAAAGAATGGTACTGCTATCATCAAACTTCCAATCTAGAGCCTATATAATACCAATCTGCAACATAAGGTTCTTCCTGTGCCATAGCACACAAGTCATCTAAGATTAAGTTTCTTCCTGCTTTTTAGTTCTGACACAGCACCCTGACACAGCTGGTGCCTCTGAACTGGTACAATGGCAAAAGTGCCAGTGCAGTCACACCACTGGAATTCTAACCACCTCCCTAATAAATTTATTCAGAGCAAACTTAGAAAACAGCACTAAAATTATGAACAACTTCTGAAAATCCATCAATATAAGCATCCATTGACGCTCAGAGGGGTAAAACTGCAGCAGAATTGGCAACAGTAAGGAATAGAATGGCAACAATCAAGAGAGACTTTCAGTAAATTGCTTGTAGTCCTTCTTTCGCACTAATTTAAACTTTTATTTCCCACCTCTTTCCCCTATCCCTATAGAGCAGTACTGCAGGGTGCATAAAGTGATCTTGGAGCTGGGTACCAAAATCACAGCTGTTGCAATGCTGAGCATGCCAGCCCCAGAGGCGCTCTGCTGAACCCATGTGCTGCAGTGCAGCAGCACATGCAGAAATCCACTGCTCAAAGTCAGCAAGGGGGACAGAGCCAGTGGCCCCTTGCAAACACAGCAGAGCAAGCAGCAGTGAAGGGGGAAAACCACTAAAGAATTTGATAAAAATGATAAAAAATATCTGTGGAACAGATTCAACAACCTCCACTGCTAAGTATGTTAAACCCAGTCAGAGCTTTTGAGAAGGCAAGAAACCATGTGTCACAGCTGTGGCAGCTCAATAACTATATTCCTCCTGCATCCTATTAGAGGGATTTGTCCCAAGACTTAATTGGTAGTTTCACTATTTCTTTTTTGTTCAGCAATGTTGACATATTTTTTATCATCTTTGCTGTGGAGAAGGCACCAGCATAGCAAGGCTGAAAATCAGACTGTAGGTGCATTGCAAATTCCAGGGCCTCATTTTTCACAGAAAGTCAAAACCACCTTTAAGTGAATAAAGCAGCTGTCCCACCACACTGACAGTAAGCCTGCCATACCTTCGGTTAACTTCTGGCACACAGACAGGGACTCAGATCTCCTCCAAGACAGTCGAAGAATAATGAAAAAGCAACTTTGATGCTACCTGAAACCAAACTATTCAAAGCACATTGCCTGCATTCCTCAGCTGCAGGCACTGAGCCAGGACATGGAGATAATCATTCAGGCTGGCCATGGGGGAGGGAGAAAGGAGCTTAAGGACGCAAGAGCTGAAGTACTCAGAGCATGGAAATCTAGACAGAATTTAATATGCAAGGTAGCAATACAGTCATGTTTCTGTCCCATTCCACTCCCGTTATGTGCACTAGAGAATTAAAGTAGTCACGGACATGGCAGTATTTTTGTTCCTTTTTTGCTTTTTTTATCTGTTCCATAGAAAATGAGGATCTATATGAAGCAAACAGCTTCTCTCTCATCTCACACTGCTTTTCCAGCTGTGGCAAACATCCCCTGTTTCAAAAGCACAAATGGCCCAACAAAATGCCTAGACAACAGTGGCACATTTTTCACTGGGGAAAAGTTTCTCCTTATCTTTTCCCAATCATGAAGCCTGCCCTTTAGGCCTGGGATTTGATAACCATAATTAACTTACTTTTACTTATCTACCAATGTAGGTATGTCAACCTAAGATTAATCAGTTCTTTCAATACTGAAGCATCTGTTCTTTGACTTGAAAATCTGCTGCAGCAGTGCAGTTTGCACATTGTAGGAAAAATTCTAGTTAAAAAAAGACCCCTGGGACTTCGAGGTCTTTCTCCTTGTGTTATGAGAGCTATCAGAGGAAAAGGGGAGAGCAGCAGCCTCTCTACGGTACCCAACAGCAACTTGCAGTGACTCAGACACTTGAAACATTCCTAGAAATTTCTTAGTAAGTATAACTATGGATTCAGCTCCACCAATTACAGCAACTTTTGAGCTGTCAACAAAAACCACCACAGCCTGTTCCAGCTATTGTGTCATACAGATCTATCTATGTACAGGTCTGCATGGCAAGAGCAGCAGTAGCCCCTGGCAGGCCGTAATAAGCTTCTTAAAGTTTATTAAGAGAACCAGCAGGCTGGAAAAGGGAGTATTTGTGGGTTTACCTCTCCTATGGCCCCTCAGGATGGCATGTCAGTAGAATCTGCAATTCAAATTGCAGCAAAGATGGCCTTAAAGGTGGATTGTGCACTATATGAATCACTATTCCACTGGAGAAGACTTACCCAAGCAGCCTAAAGTCCAGCTTTCAGCTTTTGCCTCAATATGTAGGGACCAACAAAGAATACCCTGTGGGCAGATACCAGACTTTGCCTTCTAGGGCTCTCCAGGCAAAAGAAGTCTTGATATTAGGAAGCATTTATTTGCTGAGAGGGTGGACAAACTCAGGAAGAGGTCTACTGGAGAGGTGGGCAATGTCCCAAACCTGCTAGTGTTCCAGAGGCATTTGGACAAGGACCTTCACAAAGTGAAGCTGTCAGGCATTTGACCTGGATGATCATTGTAGGTAACTTCCAACTGAACTTGTGTGTTCTAGTCTAAGAAGGAAGCCACTCTGAATTGTCCTCCCCCAGGGCTCAGCAGAGCTGAGCAGTGTAGAATGGAGAGCACCCAGTGTGGAAAGGGGAAAATATCCCACCCCAAAGAGTGGTTCCAATGAATGCCTTGGGAACTGCAACTACAACACCAAAAAATTTTCTCCATGGTCAAGTGCAATGGCAGCACAGACAGTAATGAGGGCATCTTTGCTTTTAAGAGCAAAGTATGTGCCAACAAAAGAATATAAAAACAGCAGAAAAGAAGTAACAGCTCAGTATGACCTTGTTTCCAAGCAGAATATTATGGAATATTTTAGAACCTAATGCACAGCCTATTTATACCATAAAAGCATAAAACAAATAAAATGCATTAAATGAACATCAAAACCATATAAAATGAGAATTTTTGAGAGTCTTACCTTTGAGCCAATAAGCGTGTACAGCCATTGGATGGTTTCATTATGATTTATCACTCCATTCATGCCATCAACGTAAAGCATTATCTGGCCCAAAGCTATTGCAAAGAAAAGAGAGAAAATATAATCAGAGCTTGTGAAAACTTCTTATAATTCTAAGCATTGCTGACAATTTTCTCTAAGCAGGGTTTATCAGAGATGTGGGGAGCTCAACTAAGGAAAGATATATTGGGCAAGATTGGGCTGGATGAAATCCAGGGAAACTGCACAAACTTTACTGACTTAATCTGGACAAGATTAAGTGTGAATTTTATCCAGAGACAACCCCAAACACTTTTTTTTTTTTGCTAGAAGATGCCATATTTTTTGGTCCCAAAATCTGCAAACAGTACTCTACACACTGCTTACTGTCAAAATGGTTCCATGAGCTACAATGCTTTATATATCGTGAGACAAGACTTTTATCATTTGTTTCAGCACTATATAATGTTTGGAATTAGTATATTTAGATTGACAGTTTCAGTGAATTCCAATGACATGAAATTAAAGCTGGGAAATTAACAACAATGAGGACATCAACTATTCACCAGTTCATAGTGCTCTCTTGCTAAGAAGTTTTACATTTTTGTGAAAAAATACAAAAAACAAAGCATAATTATAACAAAGAAGCACCTTTATTAATTTATCCTAAAGCATTTCAAAAGCATTTCAAAATATGCTAGTAAAATATTTTGTAACAGTAATTCCATAGTTTGCAATCCTGATAATATGAAACTTTTGAGAGACAACAGCTATTAAATCTTTTCTGACTGATAAGGACAGACTTTTTTGTAAGGATTATGAAAAGTGAATTAGTACAATTCATCTATCATCTTCAAAAGTTTCCACTGTTAGATCTTCTGCTTTATAGCAGGAGATCAAAGCACAGTGGGATGAAAAAGAAATCACTGATGCAACACCTTTTAGCACAGCCTGCTGGCATAACAACTCAATTATCTAATGCACAGCCTGATGAGCCCCTAGCACACCACTCTATGGGGGAAAAAAGGAAAAAAAAACCACAGGGTGAGGAAAATTATGACACTATAAATCTTCCAAACACATTCTGAATGTTTGCTAACTTTTGCACAGGTTGTGCACAGTGCAGCATTGTTTACCTTGAGGGCGGATTTTCAAAGACATGAATGCTAGGCAAGCACTTAGGCACCCCTATAGATAAGCAGCTAACAGTCATTTTTACACTGTCTCCCCCTTTTTTCTTTGGTCTAGATGGTCAACTTACAGTTAAAGACCTGAGGTACTAATTTTATATACTTATATTCTTTATCTAATCTGTCACACCAAGCTAGACAGAAAGCCACACTCAACAAGTGCCACACAATCACTGAAGACTGAAAAAAAAGCAAGCAAGAAAGCTCTGGCACAGAGATAACACGTCTCTTAGGCAGGCATTGCCACTGGGGTATGCCAGGCACTCTCTGCTCCTCCTCTCCAGGAAGCAATCAGTCACCACTCTCTGAAGACATTTTTTTCTCAGTTGAATAAAATCAGGTGGGAGGGACACAGGCCCAAGTGTTATGGTAAAATAAAAGATGTAAGTCAGCCAGTAAAAAGAGATATGAATTACACAGCCTGAATAAATGGCTGCTTTGAAGCATTTCATTGCAGGTAGAGGAAATGCTACTATCCCAGCAGTAATCAGAGAAAGTTCTTAATTCTTGTTTTTACTTCCTTTCAATGCTAAAAAGATTTGGCAATGGATCAGGGTTAGATCCAGTAATGATAAGGGCAACAAATCCATTTTTTTTCCCTGCAAATTCTTTGGTTGGGGGTGAAGGGATTTAATTTGAATTTAAAACAAATGTGAAACAAATTTTACTCTTGGCGCATGCTTTCCAAATTAATACAGAAATCAAAGACAGAAAGAAGTTTTTTTTAAAAACATGTACACAATACAAAATTACTCCACTGCTTATACTTAAGACTAATTAGACAGGATGCCTAAGTGAGATCTGGCAGGCATTTGTTTTCAGCCTCTTAGATGTGACTCTTCATAACAGCAATATGTTAAGTCAAATTAGTAGACCTTAGAAAGAAGCCAAAAAACGTTTTAAGGATTCTTGAAAACACAAGTAAAAAACCACTACTAATGCTGCTTGAACTAGTGGCGAATGAGTTCCACAGGGCAAGGAATTAGAAATGATGCTGTGAAACGACCAAGATGAAAACTGCTATGTGTGCACATCCAAGTCACATCTCCAGTAGGTGTCTGCCACACATGAAGCTCGCAGCTGCTGCCAAGAACTTGGTGTGGACCTTCATACTGTTACGTCCTATCTTTTGGGGTCAGAAAAATAAAAGATAAGGGTAGGGTTGAGGAGAAATCTGTCTTCATTAATGAGTAGAGTAAGATAAGGAGAATCTGTATACTTTGTACAAAGCTGATGCCCCATAAATTCTTAGGAAAAAAAGGCCACAAGCAAACCTAAAAAGAGAATACTGGTTTTCATACCACATCAAGTGTTTGTGCTGAGGAAGAAAAGGGAATTCCCTCACCATAGCCACACCACACAGCCAAAATGGAATATGCCATCAAAAACACCAGTGTAGTAGCAGGCTGGTGGACTGGAGGTCCTTGGGCCCTCCTAGGGCTTGGGTCTGGCTGAGCAAGACGCAGCAGTTTGACCCTAAATGGAGACTGACAGAGGACATTTTATATTCTTCGAAGCTTTTCTACCCAACTGCTCTCTCACCTCCCAGCCCGTGACCGTACTCTGCTGAAATGGCTGTGGCTGAAGCGCCAGCTCCAGGCACCCAGCATGCCCACACAGCCACCACCAACACGCATGGCTTCACCAAGGGATGGCAGCCTCATTTGCAAGGCAGTTCAGAAGGACAACCTAGTCCAAAATAACTTAAATTCAAATTTGTATGTGTCTTTAACCAAACTTTTTTTTCCTTTACCAAAAAACGAGGAGTCTATTTAATCCATTTAATCCCATCCCTCAGCTAACTGGAATTCTTTTTGGAAGTGTATCAACAACCTACTTGCATTAGGAAAGTTTACTATTGTGCAACAAGGGGCTGGGAGAGGGGGGTTTAAATACGAAGCAGACCTAATTTGGAATTTCTTTGTTCCCGCTACTCTTGTCAAACCCTTAATCTTATGTGAAAGTAGTGTGTGACTTTACCCATAGCTATTTTCAAGTGGAAAATTGCTGGATTTCTTAGGAAAGGCTTAGGCTAGAAAAGGACAGACCAGCCAGAAAGTTCAGAGATTTCTGTGAAATAAGAGGTTTAAGAAAGCCTCTAAAAACTTGCCAGTATTGGCACTGATACTCTCCTGGGATATAAAGTTAACAGGACCAAAGAGGAAGAGCTCTAGAACAGAACATCATCACAATGAACATTGCTTTAAAGGTAAAGTCTGTTTTCCCACACAGACTGGAAAAACTTTCAAAGCTGCTCCTTGCCCACGCACTCACCTGCTTCTCTAGTCTGCTCTGCTTCCATTTTACCACAAGACTGACTTAGAGAAAACAACATCACTGAATGAGCAGAAAAACGATTTTCTTACAATTTCCAATGAGTCAAACCCATACTCATCATGTCAAGAATTATGGCATCTTGTGATTGCATTTGTTTCCATCAGAAGAAGCAAACCTACAGGGTGAAGCAGGCCAAAGACAGACCTTGGCAGTGCAGGTTTCAGCTCCCAAGAAAGCTTCTGGCCCAAGTTCCTCAGGCGGCTCATACCCAGCATCAGTGGTGCATGTCATGTGTTGCATGCAACTACAGGCGGGTGTGCACGATAGACAGAACAGTGATGAAACTAACGGGGAAGAACCAGCTGCTAAAATTCATCTTTTCATTGCTAGCTAAAATGTTATCATCATCAATGAGAAATCTAGAGTCTGTGTGATTGCATTCATTCAATTTGAAACCTGATTGCTAGCTTGGGTATGGTATCCTGGGCACCAGAAAGGCATACTCCATCAAAGTGAACATCCTGATCAAGAAAAACTCTGTATATGTCTAGTGAGGAATCCCAGGAAGGAGATAATACAGATACCTAACATACTAGTACAAAGCACTAGGTGGTAATTCTGAAGAAAACAACCATACTTCAAACTTCTTTCTTGGTGTTCCCTCATTAGCGAAAAGCAAGGTACAAGCTAACAAGTGGGACCATCATGAACACAAAATCTCCAACTCAGCTCGGCCCCAACATGCTGGAAATCAGCAGCTTCTACTTTTGCTTGCAGCACATTCCCACCATGCTTGCATGCACACCCTCAGAGCAGAGCTTATTGTCTGCATAATATCCAAGGATATTGAATTTCCCTGATGAGAAATCATTATTAAATACAACTTATGTACCATCCAGCTACTTGAAAATTGGCAAAATCACAGCAGAGTTCCTTCTAATAGGTAACATCAGATAAAACAGATGAGCTGGACTGTCCACTGCTTCTGAAAATGATCTTACAAAGCAACACTGTGACAAATCTTATGACTCACATTCACTCTGCAGGGCTAGAAACAGCTAAAATTTGTACATTTGGGTGTTGGTTTTGGTTTTTGTCCCTGTTACTATTTGTATGGGTTGGTTTTAGCTTCAGTGCAAAATCTGCTATTTATACAGGTATTCCCATTTCTTTACTCCTGTTGAAGATATATGTAATGTCATCTGGAAGATAAAAACAATCTTGTTCCTAGCCACAAATGCATGAGTATTTTGTTTCTTATCCAAGTTTTTTTTTTAAATCCCAACTTTTTTCTTAATCTTGCCTTTTTACCCTGTGTTCATTTGTTCTGTCTATTATAACACATATCATGGTTGAAATATGCTAAGGAATTGATTTGCAGAATTCTCATATTAACCATGGGCTGAAATTGTATTAAAAAATAACTGAACTATGTCACAAAAAAAAAAAAACATTGCAGAACTAATGCCATGAACCAAAGCAGCAAAAACATTTCTGTACAGATGTCAATGCATTATGTTGCTGATATACTTCAGAAGTTCTTATGCTGGCCAACACTACTTCAAAGTCTAATTTTTAGTCTTTTGCGCTTTGGAAACTTCTAGTTTCAGACCTAAAGTATTATTCAAAGTTCAAATCTTTTGCAGACACAGTAGGTTGCCAGATCAAAGTTAATCTCCATTTTCCCTCCATCTACTTTAACAGAAAATACATAAAGACGCCACAAGTCCAGCACCACAGAAGCATTCCATAGAGGAATTTTCTCCTCTCCATGTTTCCTCTGACATCCTTTTCTCCTGGTGTTTTTGCCTTTAAAAGAGGACACAGCAAAGTCAAAGGGGACACAGCACCTTTAATCAGCTGATGTGTTTTATCAAAAGCTTGTCCTTTACATACGCCATGAAACAGCTGTGGTGGTGCACAAGCCTCACCAAAGCAGCTACTCTTCCAGTATTTCCTTCATGCAATTTTAAAAAAAATTTACTTGTGTGCAAAGAAAGGATGGACTCTCACTTGACTTCGTCAGTAGTTAAACTACTGAAAGCCTTTTTATATGAACTGAAACCTGGCTTACATATATGCGTAATAAAATATTTACATGATTAGTCATATTTTACATGATTAGTCATAATTGTTTTAATCCTATTTTATGTTGCAGCACTCACGCTTTAAATGCACTATGTTCTAGGATGTTTTATAAGATTAATAACACAGCAATGTAAAATAAACAAGATACAGCTTATACAGAAATAGGTAAAAACATTTTGTCATGAAGAAGAAATATGTAATTAAAACACCTTATTAATAAGCGAGCAAATATAGCCAAGAATTGGACTACTTTGCAAGCTGACTAAAAGCATAGAAGAAAGAAAAAAAGAAAGAAAGAAATAAGACAAAAGAATTAAGGAAGGAACAAGATGGGAGAAGGGAAAAAAAGAAGAAGAAAAGTAAAGGTTAACTAGATTGTTTAAAAAATATTTTGATTCATAAAGCAAAATGCATTTGGAAAAAGAGATGTGGGGTAGCCTGTAATGAAGGTGACAAACATGCATATATAGAGCTGAATTAAGGCAGCTGCTTCTTAATGGAGTCAATACTGGCTGTAACACTGGATAATGTTCTTTCAATATATATATGAAATGACATATTTTTCTTAAGAATTGAGATTTTTGGTGTTTTAAAGGGTTTTCCGAGGAGACTTCCTCATTGGTCCTCAGAACTTAAATTCTGAGGGAACAGAACATGGGATTTCCAGATTTCTATGTGAAGGTGAGCTGTTCTGCAAAAGCATCACAACAGAGCAGGACAATGCCTAAGGAAATACTGAAAACTTATCTCCAATGGACTTACCCCAACTCCTCAACAGCTATGAATTCTTGCACTGAGTACTGATGCTGCAGCCAATGATAAGTGGTTTGGTTTTAGGGCAGAAATCAGGATGTGTTTCAGGATTAGTTGTCTCTTCTTATCTTTAAACGTATTTTCAATTTTTTATACTGGGTTTATCATGCTAGAGGCTGCCTACTCCAAACCCTTGCTCAAACTAGGGGAATCCAGAGCAGGCTGTTCATGACTCTGCCCATTTGGGTGTTGAATATATCTCCAGGTAGCTGCTCAGCCTCTCTGGGCAACTTGTGCCAGTGCTCAGACACCCTTACAGGATTTTTTAATTAATTTTTTAAGTTTAATCAAATTTCCTGTATTTCAGCTAGTGCCCATGGCAGGCCTCTTGTCCTTTTGTCATGCACCTCTGAAGTCGGGCTCCGTTTTTATTCTCCCAATCATGTATTCAGTCCCTTTCATAATATTTAAATTTAATTACTCTGAATTTAAACTGAAGATTAACACACAGACAAGAAACAAAAACTACACATTAAGCTCGAAGTCTCAAAAAAAAATTAACTTCAATTTAGGATTAAACTAGGGAAATTCAGTGAGCCTCCCAAGTTAAAAAGTGATACCTTAGCCCTTCTATTTGGGAATTGATTGAGTAATTTAGTCTGGCAATGTGCTAGATGTGATGGATTTCAAGGCCTTTCCCTCTCCATTAATCATCATGAACATAAGCCTTCTGTCTGTGTAAACAATACTAATCCTGACTTTGAAGGTACAAAGAGGGAAACACAAACCAACCTTTGCAGAATGGAAAAGAGAATTTCTGCAGCTCCCTTTCTTGAGCTCCTCAGACACCTATTTACCCTGCACAAAGAAAGGTCCTGCAGGTGCAAGCTGTCTTTTATCAATCATTATCAATTACATACAGCACATCAGTTTGGAATTCCAGCATCTGCTTTACATGCCGAAAAGCTAAGTTTGAGAATGAACTCAGCTTTTGGACTGGGAAACACCGCAGAGTCAGAAGTGGGTTTGGAAGAAAACGCAACCAGGACTCAGTATCAGAAAAAAATCTCAGATTATTTTGATTGTCGGACTCTTGTGTGTCATTGCACCTGGGGCAAAGAAGGTATGAGGGAATACATGAAATTTTTCTTTCTATTATACATCAGCAGGATCTTTGCTGACTGCAAGCACACTCTTTTGACAGTGACTGTGGAAAAAGGCACGCTGTCTTGGGGGTCCTGCCCTCTCTGGCAGGTAAAGAAGTGTGGCACAGCTGGGCTGTTTAAAAAATGGACTAACACTAGAGCAGAAAAAGGACATATGGTAGTGTAAAAGTGTTCACATACTGAACATTTTTATTCATCACCAGTGCTTCTTCTTAGTACAACTGTAAACCTTCCAAAATGAAACCTGTGGTTTTGAAGTGAGCAAGTGATAGATTCTCACTGACAGCTTTTTTCCCCTGTTTCTCTTGCAGGGAAAGCCACATTTGCTAATATTTATGTTTTTCCTAAAAATAAAGATTCTCAGGGAAGCAAAAAGAGGAAAACCAACAATTCCAAGCATTATTGTATTCCTCTTATTATAGGAATATCTTAATATATTCCTATAATTTAATAATATAATATTCACATTTCCATACAATTCCTCTTATTAGAGGACTATGTTATTGTATTGTATTGTATAATATTGTTTTAGAGGAATAGAAGAAAAAAAATATATAAACAACTGTGCCAGTTGAAATTTCAAACATTGCCCACCTCCATCAGCACACTCTTTGTAAAGCATAACATTGATCAATGATTTCTTGCTGTCATGTAGCAACAAGTTGTTGCTACCATGAGAGCTAGTATTTCCCTAGATAGCAGTTCCTTGTTTTCTAAGCTCAACTTCATTCTCCAAGGTCCAACCCTGGGCAGGTAAACATGGGCTCAGTCTGGCATCCTGGGATAACAGCATTGCAATTAGTGTGGTGGCTAAATACACTTAAACTGGTGTTTGGCAGAGAGGCTTACAGAGAGTTGCAATGACTTCCAGGGGCATGTAAATTTACTTCTGCTACTCCCACGCCAAAAGCCAGTCTCCAAAATTCATGTATTGTGAAACAATAAGCCCAGACCTCTAAAAAATGATACACACTACATTCCTGAAGAACAGAAAAGCCATGAAGGAAAGATAAATGAAAACCACTAAAAACAGTAATCCTACCACTGGTGTTTAACATCTCTTCTCACAGAGGGTTTTGCAGGAAAAAAAGCATGTTGCCAAAAGTGACCCTCAGGAAGCCATCCAATTTTGAGTTAAATGCAATCACTGTTTATTCTAGCCACTAGCATAAGGTATGTTTGGGGAATACTATGGAAGAGACGCACTGAGAACAAAAATAAAAGTAAACTTCTCCAGCTATTTTACTTGAATATAAAGCTGTCTTCTTAATTCTCACATAGTTCCTTCACTTGGCGATGTATTCCAAACACCATTCCCTCCTCTTCCAACATGAGGTACCACATGTGTTTGCTTTTTTTTTTCTGGCCAGCCTTCGCGTACGAAGATCCGGGGAAGGCCTCTTTTTCCTTTCAGACCTCCCAGCCTGCGCACTGGATTTTTTAGGTGAGACACAGGGCGCGCAGATCTGAGCCCACCCTTTAATCCCGAGGTTCAATCTGCCGGGCCAAAGCAATTCTGGACAGTGGCAGCTGAGTTCCTCCTCAGGACGTAGGCAGATTGCCCCCTTGCAGGGCTAACGAGCTCTGCCTGCCCGGGGAGTATCCCCAACCGGGAATCGAACCCGGGCCCCGGCAATTACTGTGCCGTATGCTTAACCACTACACCACCAGGGCTCCCACCACATGTGTAAAGCACAGTAAAAGAAAGATTATTTTACGAAGCACTATAAAACACTTTAGGTAGATATCATTTTTAGAATTTCTTGTTGCTTAAGTGACAACAGCTACATGATTTTAGACAAGTCCAAAAGTTCCTCTAAAGGGATATATTGGCTTTCATCATCTCAGAAGACAGGAATGCAACAAGTGAACATACAGCACAGATGTATTAAGATCATTCCAGGGCACTTGAGTAGTGTTTGAAATGTGTCAAAAAACGGTGAAGAAGCTCTGCTTTTTAAAATTATGCTTTTTAATACAAACTTGAGATTTCTTTGATGCCTTTATCATCTTGAAACCAGCTGATTTAAAGAGCACTGTAGAGCAGCACAGAAAGTCATATTTTTCTTAACTGTATTACAAACCATCCAAAATCCTTGAATAAGATTCCTCCCCTGCTCAAGAAGGACTGACTCAAGGGCAGAAATTAGTAGGATAAATAAGAACTCACTATGCTTCAAATTCACCAACTAAATTAATATAGTTCCTAAACAAAGTGGGAGAAGAAAATGTCTGTTCAAAGCAAAGACAGGACTGGAAGTAAGACTTTCTCACAGCGTCCCAGCCTCCTCACCATAGTGTGTTGGCTAAAAATGAATCAAACCAAATGACCTGAAAATAAAAGCTGTTTGAATCAAGATCCACGCCTTTTATCTACTGAGGGATGGATCCCAACTTCCAATGATTTTACAAAAAAGAATGCATTTGTCATTTTTTATTCATTTACCTGTCTTGAAACCAACAGCAAGTGTATCTTTCTAATTTCCTTCATTGTAATTTCACCATGACAGATTCTGAAATTAAATTCCTGATATACTTTTGAGATATTTATTGCTCTTCAGCATGCTAAGCCTGTCTCTAATGTTTCAGATAGACTCCACCCTGCAGTAATGGGCATGCCATTAAAGAATTCACTTTCATCTCTTGAATTTATGCTTGTTAGGGCAAATTAATGAAAGGCTCTATTCTTTAAGTACTGGCTAAACAAAGCCAAAGTCAGCACTAGAAAGCAAACCAATACAACACTTCATTAAATGTGCTTTTTATTTCTTTTTGTTTCAAGTATGTCTGCTGCTATGTGAAATTTAGGGTTATACAGTCTCCTTTCAAATCTCACAGTAAAGAATGCACTCAAGTCACAAGTTCATATCTCCCATTTGAAGTGGACTTCCCATGAGAAAGGTGCAGGGAAGAGACATAATTACAAATCCCTTTAAGTACAGAGCTCACACTCTTCCAAAATATTGACTGAAAATGCTGTTTTGTGTCCTTGCTCATTCATCTCACATAATGAGCCAAGATTCCTTCCAAATTAACTGTAATTCTCTTCAAATCCCTCTATTCTTTTTTTCCCCCTTCATCATGGTGATAGTGAGAACTCCTTTGAATTCTGAATCCCACCTTATTACAGCAATTCTTAAAGAGAAACATAATGAAATCATCAGTGTCATGCTTAGACTTTTCTCCTCTCTGATTCAATAGGTGGACAGCTAAGCAGAATGAACACTGCTCCTATTTTTCCCCCTTCTCAAAATTCACAGTTGACATTTACAAAAATTGTTTGAATACTAATTTCTGATTAACAGAAAGACAGAATAGAGGATCTCTGCTTTTAACTTTAATTCCTTACCAAATAAAAACGTGAATAAAATAGATTCAAGAACAAAAGGAAAATATTCAGGGGCATAAGCTTCATTTGACCTAAGAATGTAAGGTCTGTCATTGGTAACCAGTTGCTGTCTGTGTGGTGGCAGGGAGACACAATCATGTAATGGCTGAATAGGAAGATGAAGGTGGTGGATTTATTCAGGTTTGACCATCTACATTTCTTATTTATCAGTAAACATGTAAATGAGAAATGAAAGTTGAACAATCACATTTTACTTACAGAATATTTTTGGGTGATTTAATTCCTTTTGCTGATTATTCTACGATTCAGTGACCACAGCATTATTGGTAATCCTCATATGAACCAAGCATGTTTCTATGACTGTGTCATTGGTCAGCACCACCTTAGCAGGAGTTACACAAGACTGTATGGTTACAGGATCCCAGGATAACATTTAAGAAGATGGCGCAGAGACAATTTGGAGACAGGAGTGTTTTACAGCTCCTTGTGTTAGTTTGAGGCAAGGTTGCTGAGCTCTATTCTACGAGAAATAACATCAGGCTCCACATGGAAGCAGCTAAATTACTTCCAGATCCAAACCAGTCCTGGAAGTATCACGGACACTTCTACACAACACTTCTCCAGTAAGTGATGTGGACTGAACCCAAACCATCTGTGCATAACTGGTGTAGAAGGCTATGCATCTATGGAATAATTAGTCCCCAAACAAGACAGATCCATCATGGGCAATTAGCTGTTTCTGTGTACTTAGAAAGAAGTTAAAAGAACATTAGATACACAAAATTCAAGCACTTGAAACATCAAGAAATGCTGGAATTAAGACTCCGGTAGAAAACTTTGTTCAGCCTACTCTGTGCCCAAACTTAACTATGTCAAAATCAATTTCAAGAAACATTATTCCTGAGCTTTGGAGTACTTCCTTATTCAAAGCAAGTGCTGGAAAGTACTGTCTAGAAAGCACTCTCTCAGTGTGTGGTCCTAGGAATTTTTTAGTGCAAACCTCCTGTGAAGACAGAATATTCCTTTTTGTGCAGGATGATGTTCATCAACACAGTGAGTGCTTCACAGGTCTGAATACTTTTTCTGCATAGCACATTGATGAGGTAAAGAAATTATTCCGTTCTGCAGAGAAGTTGGGGTTTCCACTAGCTCTGGATGTCACATCTTAGACACTTGATAATCTTGATAATCTGATTTGTATTTGAGAAGACCTTTTGATATAATGATACTTTGAGTTTAGGTTCAGCTCAGTGCAGTACAGTCTCAGATTGGCCTCCAGAAAACAATAAACACACCTTGACAGGGAACATAATGATACTTTCTGACAAGCTGAACTGAAAGTACTTGCCTAGCAAGTAAAATACATACTAATATTGTGGCAAAGGTTCAGTTAGAAACTCTCTCCCCATGTCAGGAACCTTAAAATGTGTAGTACCACCATGCCTTTTCTCTCCTTGAACTTTGAGGACTGGCAGCCTTATTTCCAATGCCTGGAAAACATGGCTTTTTAAACATTCTAAACCTTTAAGAGTTGGACTCAATGATCCTTGTGGGTCCCTTCTAGCTCAGAGTACTCTGTGATCTGCGATTACCTTTTTTATTAGATTGATTTGTTTTGGTTTTGAGCTGCTATCCTTGTTTCATTAAAAAAAAAAAAAAGAAAAAAAAGGTGTGTGTAAGAGAATCCCTCATTATGCTCATGATGCATAAGCGGAATGAAATTGTGAGGTTCATCACACAGGGTTTTGCCATTTAATTTAACAGAATAAACACTTCTCCCATTAACTGTTTACACACCCTAAAGCAACAAACAAATCTACAAGCTATCTTTGGTTTATGATAGAAATCACATTGGCAGAAGTTGCTTCACCAGACATGATTTAAAAAGTTCAGGACATCATTGCAACAATACTTGGAGCTTGAAGAAGCAAGAGTTATTTCAGATGTTCAGTAACTCAGGTGACATTCCTAGAGGTACTTTGCAGATCAGCCTTGATACCCCTGAGCTTCCACAAAACACCACCCACCATTTATCATGCACAGCTTGGTCATCCTCCAGTCTATTCTCTGGATTTGGGACACCTTCCCTCTTTGTCTGTGTTTCTCAGTAGCAACACTGATAAAATGTCACAAAATGCCAAAACTTTCTCATTACCCTACTGAATTCTAAGAGAACGATGAGCATCCTGCTGATTTACACCAAAAATTCTGGCAAGTGCAGATTATGAGATAGGAGAAACGACAGACCTCTGATCTGCTCTAGGCCACTGTTCCTCCAGGCTGCTGCTCCTACGACCTCCCACTTCTCCTGGATGGGCATCTTTAGCTCCAAGCATCTATTCAAAATACATCTCACCTTGTTTTGGGGCTGGTATCCTTATGTCTGGGAGAATGCTGCTAACAAATTGATCATTGTTACCATCCAGAACAACCTCTGCTTATAAAACAAAAGTTTGTGAAACAAAATTGGGTAAATTACCTTGCTTGTGAAATGAAATGCATGTATGCTGTCTTCAGCCTTCCTGCTCTTCATAAAATGATCCCTACTATCTCTAGAATTGTTACTTTCATTTCATAGTTGCAACTGGGAATTAATTTTAATTAATCTCATCCCTTCTGACTCCTCAAGGCCAAGGGGTAATCTTTCACTTTTCATGCAGTACAAATAATGGAAAAGTTAAAAAATAAATAAAACACCTGAATTGCTTTATTGGTGTAGAAAATAAAGCAGAACTAAAACATACTCATTTTGATTCACTGCTTGATCTACAGAAATTTATGTTAGCACAAAGTGTAAAAGCAACAGAAATGCTTAAAAGCCAGTAATTCACATTTTGCAGTCAAATAGAAGAAAAAATAAATGTAAACAACAGTTATCAGCTAAATGAGGACAGCTGCTTGCTACTGTGTAAGAAAATCTCAGAGCTTTACAAAATCAACACTGCAGTACTATAGCTGATATAAACCTGTAAAAAAAAAATCATAACCACTACATAATAAATGGCACTGAACTATTTCACATCTTCAAAATAAAGTTCAGACTCCAAAATACCAGACTGTGTGAACCTCTGAGAGCTCAGTTTTTGCATATCAACTTGGGAAAATGCTTCTAACTTGGTTACATAAACAGGTTGCCTATAATGCATCCAATCCAAGTGACCTTACAAAAAGAAGTAAAATATGAAGTGGTGAGAGAAAGAATCAACATTGCTGGTACAAGCACTAAAAAAATAAAGTCTATTCTTTCCTGCCTCCCTTAATCTCATTTCAAGTTTAACATGGAGAAAGGCTCAGAGCCAGAATGCTTATCCAAACTACATAAATCTCTAGACAAACTCTGTAGACTATATGGTCCTGTCCCCATAAAACCTTGCAATTCTTCCTAATGGTGCTTTTCAGCAGGAAAAGGTAGTAAAGAGCCATCTTTTCTCACCAAATCTTTGATCAATCTTTTCCTACCACATCTTTCCTTAGAAGAATGGATCTCCTTCCTTGCAATACGTTTATTAAATGAAATGGAAATGGAAAAAAGCCCCCAAACCCAAAGTGAACCCTACAGCAACTGGGTACCCCACACTGCTGCAGGCTGACTCTGAGAAAGACCCAATTAATTCCCTTATTCCCTTCCTGAATTCCTTAGTGGGGTCAAAGGGAGACAACATCATTTACCACCACACAACCTATTTCAGGCAGCTGGTCCAGCTTATAATGTAAGTATGGTAACACCTTGGAAAGGTCAATCAGAGGAATGGTAGCACTAGCAAAGCAATTAATTTTGGGTTGACCACATGCATATTTCCCTCTCGCTTTACTCTCCTCCCTTCCTTCCCTCACTTTCTAGAGGGAAACATAAGGAGGAATTTTCACTCATCTGAACAGAAATTTTCAAAAGGTGAGAGATGGGATTTTCTTGAACATTAGGAATACCTTCTTTTCTTGGGATGATTTCCAACACAATATTTTATTTAACTGTTGCCAAAAGAAACACTTTTTAGTTTTCTCATTAGTCAAAGGGCTTTAAGAACACACTTGAAAGAAATGATCCAACTGACAAAATAAGTAAAACCTTTCCCAGCACTTCACATGCTCCATGAAAAGTGGCCATGGAGTCAGCACCTGTAGAGCTAACTGTTCAACCTGAGGTGTGTTTACTATCTCCTTAACAATCCTTATTCATAAATGCACATAGAAAAGCTGTTGATCCTCTTCATCCATCTATCTATCTATCTATCTATCTATCTATCTATCTATCTACCTATCTTTCTATTGTTTTTCACTAAAAAGTGAAATTCAAGGATAAGGAAAAAAAAATATTCTAAACTCATGAGATTCAACAGTCTCCTTTCATTTCTCTGAGGGTTTAATTACATGACATTTCATAAAGCTGGAGAGTAAAATGTAAACCAGAGACAGTGCTAGGCACCAGAGTCTCAGGTAGATTTCCAAGGTCACAGTGAGCTTGCCTGCCCTCAGAGCCCTCGAGAGCTATAAAGCTGAAATCAGATACTGCTACATTCACCTCCTGTCTCCTTTCACCACCTTTTTTTCTTAAATCCAGACTGCCAACTTTAACAAGCCTTCTATAGGCATCACACACCATACACATTCCTCATCTAACTGACATGCAGAATATGGAGCTTACAGAAGGAAGAACTCAAAGACTAGCTATGTATTATATTCTCTGTGTGTAGAGCTGCCATGGTGCTTTCCTGCCGTAGCTTTTGTACTGTGTTTCCTTGCACAAGCAGTCACAAGCATTCCAGATCAAGCAAGACCAGTCAGGACCCATGTAAAGAATTGTGCCTTCAAAACAGTGTAATATTTTCCCTTTAGTTTTCCAAACTCACCTACATTAGGACCTACAACTATGATTAAGCAAATAAATTTCAGAGATCTGGAAGATTAGGAAGTGTTCAAATGCAGATTAAATGCATTACAGTAGTATAAATTACTTCTTCCAGCTCACTTCTACAGTCCAGCAATGCTTTTTTGTTTCTCCCTGCATTGTGCGGTAACACATTTGGGTATTTTCGTGCACACATCCCTGCTTTTAAATATACAGCATGCTAACAGATGCATATCTGCAGATAAAAATATTTAACTGTATGTATCTGAATTTACATATCCCACTCTCAAAATTCTTACAGCATCATAAAAAATTGGCCACTTCATGATAAATGCTTTCATATGTGTATAATTAGTTTTAAAAAGGAATGCTGTTTATTTGTACAAAATCTTTCAAATAATGTTTTAAAAGCCCAGACCTTTGCAGTGGTTTCAGAGTTCTACTTTTACACCAAAATGCATGCAAACAACAGATGGCATTGCCTTGTTTAAGGTCCAAGATAATGATGTACATGGAAGAAAAAGGAGATGTTTCACACCACTTTCACCACCAGTTCCTACTAGAATATAATTTCAGTGCCTGCAGAGGAAGAACCCAAAAAGCTTAAGAAAATTCCTAAATCTAGCCTGTCCTCACTGTAGAAATATTTTCCTCATTTTTCCTCCCACTTCAAAGAAGTTTATCAAAGTTACATTTCAAATCACTCGCTCTTTACAACAATTTCTCAGTATTTAATGAAAGAACACTGCCTCTGCTGCTTTCGTTTTCAGAGTTTCCATGCAAGGTATCTTTATAGTATGAATTTTGAACAGCAAAAAGTCAATCCAATCAAAGTCATAACTGATGTGACTCTTAGAAAGTGAACAAAAGGGAGTGAGCTTCCGCAAGAAGTTTCTAAAACCAAATGAAGGCACATGAAAACATGTGAGCAACACCTGTAATTTCTCACTTTAAAGAGGCCTAAATGAGATAACGTGAGATATCAAGTAATGGTTGCTTGTTGCAGTCTGCATGACTTATCAGCACTCAGTGCTGGAAAGCAGGATTTTGTGTTATGTTGTTATGTGACCTGTCTCATTCAAAGCAGGAAGCCTGGCAGAACAAAGGGTAACATGAGCACAGCACTAATAACACAATTTTAATTTCATGGTAATTTAGTCTGGGACTTTATTTTTTTTAAAGTGCAATAGAAAGGTCTGACATAGAGAGTTAGCTGTCATTTTTACAAGTCTCTTTTTGCTTATGGGGACCCAAAACTGCTAGACAAGAGCTTTATTTTGAGACCAAAAATTTATTAATTCTGACACAGAGAACACCAATCAAACATATAACCCGGGAGATGTAGTCCACAACTCTCCAGCCAGTACAGTGCTAGTTGCACTATGCTTTGAAACAAAACCACACCGAAAAAAGGTAGGAACCAATGGACTCTCCACTGTATTAGGAATACCCACAGGACAACAACACCTGATTCTTAGGATGCAAACTCGAAACAGTTCAAACCTGAAGGGGCAGAATGGGTTAGGCTTGGTAATAAGGATGGCAGGAAGGGCATTTTGCCTCCTTTCCCAGTCAACAGCTGTAATGCACTAGAGAACTTCACTCTCTTTGGATTTTGCATCTCAAAACCCTGAGTAGAACTGGATTCAGAGAATGGGTGTCAATTTTCCTTCACCTTGAGCAACGAGATTCTATTTGGTACATTGCTCCTGAAAAGAGTTAGATGTCAAATAAAATGGAACCTAGCTGTAATCTGTGTCTCACAACACACACTACTAACTTAATCTGATAAAGGAAAGCAAACCTTAATAACCTTATTCTTGCTTCACATATGAGTACTTAGAAAAAGGTATATGAATTCCTGTGTGTATCTACCATCCCCCTCTCTGATGCACTCTAATACAGATATTACACCTATTATGCATTGTGCCATTATTTTGAAATCATTTACAAGTGCATTGGCTTGCTTTAGATGAATTCAACACTTTCTTCCCAGCAGTCATCTCTTGAAGTATCAGCTGGCTTTAGGTGCTTGAGTGGTTCTCTGGCTACTTTCCTGAGACATATGAATAAAACCAGGGCTTTCCTCTTCACAGCTTTCCTGCGCAGTCTGTCTCTGTCAGTCACCGAGTGGTCCTAGGGAACTTACCTTCTTCATTTAGCTGTGTTAGATGTGCAATGTTGAAAAGCATAAATACTTCATCTCTATTCCTTTTTCCAAAGAAGAGAAGAAAAATATTAACTAAGACATTCTTCCCTTTCTCTACCCAGTCTCTAATAAAACTAGTGGCATCTTCTGAGAAGTAACTCCAGAAACACAGTGATAGCTACACACCTGTAACACGAGCACCACCCTAAGGCAGCAGACCAGTAGTCAAGGAGCCAGTGTTGCTTCCCTGTGCTAAAAAACACAGGTTGGGTCAGACTGTGGCAACAAAATGAAGAAACAAGGCCAAAAGGGTGGCAGTTATTGCTGGAGATGTGTTTGAGCTGTGGCAACCAACCACTGCTCTGTTCCGCCTCTTTTGGAGTAGTTGCAAAAGAGAGCTCTCCAGGTCTCTTCCCAGCTGTCCTTCCCATTTCCAGCACTGCGGTCTCCTCCTCCTCATCCAGCAGCAGAAAGGGCCCTGGTCCTTCTGCCTACAAGCATCATAAACCAATTCTGATCACAAGGAGAAGTCTGAAGTGTTACTGAATGGTTTAGCTTCAAAAGGAATTTAAAGATCGCCTTCCAGTCCCACCAGCATGGGCAGGGACACCTTGCACTAGACCAGGTTACTCAAAGCCCCCTCTGACCTGCCCGTCAACACTTCTAGGGATGGGGCATCCACAGTTTCTCTAGGAAACCTGTTCCAGTGCCTCAGCACCCTCAGTGAAGAATATCTTCCTAATATCTAATCTAAACCTACACTCTTTCAGTTTGAAGCAATTCCCCCTATGTCCTATCACTACATTTTCCCGTAAAAAATCCCTCTCCAGCTCTCCTGTAGGCCCTGTTTAGATATTGGAAGGTGCTCTAAGGTCTCCTCAAAGCCTTCTCCAGGCTGAACAACCCCAGCTCTCTCAGCCTGTCTGCATAGGAGAGGTGTTCCAGCCCTATGACTGTTGTCACGGCCCTACTTTGAACTCACTTCATCAGGTCAACATCTTTCTAGTGTTTGGGGCCCCAGAGCTGGATGCAGCACTCCAGGTGAGGTCTCATGAGTGCCAAGTAGAGGGGCAGAATCATCTCTGTTGACCTTTTGGCCACACTACTTTTGATGCAAACCAGGACATGGTTTTCTGGGCTGTGCGCGCACGTTGCCAGGTCATGTTGAGTGTGTTTTCTATGCATGTTTGAGAGAATACTGTGAATATATAATTTTGCCTACAAACTTAAAAAAGAAAGAAAGAAAAAGGAAATATAATAGCACATGATTTTGCAGATAGTCAGATAGAAACAGCTGGAGTCAGAAGTGCCTTACTTGAAATCAACCCTCAGGCCAGTAACAGCAGGAAGAAACCAAAGTTGTCTCAGTCAAGACACGGGAGCAAGAATTCCACTTGTACTCTGAAATAGCCAGTGCCATCAGTGGAAGATGATTTCCCTCTCCCACTCAAGGGAGTCACTTAACTTTGTACTGCTGCAGCTGTTTATGCATGTCCATGAATTAATGGATCAAGAACTGAAAGAATTTCAGACCCAAAAAATTAATAAGAAACCAGTGAATTTAACACGTTCTAGACCAGTGGAGTGGATGGTGTGGAATATGGGAACAAACAGTAATAGTGCAGAAGGACAGGGAGGAAATGACATTTTGTTCTGCTCTTTTGGAATAGCAAACTAATGTTCTCCCCATGTTCTTCCAGCTAGAGTAGAGGCAGCTGAGGCTGTTTTTTCACTGACAGACATATATAATAGCCTGCACTCTTGCAAAGATACGCCAAAGGAAAGCTTAACGCCTGTTACAGTGGGAATATTGCCTTGTAGAAGGAAAGCTGTCTCTATGATTTTGATTTGCTGGATCTTATCTGCTGGCAGTAATGGTGATGTAAAAAACATGTGAATCATCAAGAAGAGGAAATTAAAAACTGAATTTTTTTTTTCTTTGACTAAAAGCTCTCTGAATTTCATTTGACTGGAAAAATAAGACAAGAAAAAGGAAAGAATTTCCAAAAATATAGCATGCAATGTTCTTCATTAGCAGTAAGAAAAATTTGGATTTAAAATTGAAAGCTTTCAAGTTATTAGCGCATATAAATAAGGCCTCAAATGCAATGTGGTTCTTGTCGTGAACAAAAGTGTTGGGGGAAGAAACAGAAATACCAAACCAAAATAATCAATCACTCTATTTAGAGAAATCACAGTCCTATGTATTGTATATAAAATATATAATAAGACATCTACTGGCATTTCCTTATGTATAGTAATGCATTTGTGTTCTCACAGGATAACCCAGCAATCTGCTGTTTTAATCTAAAGACTTTTTTTAAAAAACTTATAAATAAAGATGAAAAAACACAATTGAAAAATGAGCTCTTCAGCTAAAGCAGCACTACATTATCCTGATTATTTTTAACAAACTTCAGAGCACTTACATAAAAAAGCTCTTGTGTTTCATGGTTTCTATTGAAAAGAAAAATGGCCAGTACATGTCAATACAACATGCAGGAAAAATAAAGATTACTTTTTCAATATGAACATATTTATCAAGACTGCTGTGGTTTTGTTTGCTTGAACATTACAAATGACAAGCAAATAAATATGGAAAACTTGGAAGACTCTTATTTTTAATTATTTAAGATTCTGGACCAAATCTGTGTTTCACACATGTCAAGAGTTAACTCCTATTCATGTCAGTACAAAAAACAAAAGCACAATGAAGCCCATCAGATCTTCATCCAGTTTGAAATAAAACTTTGCAAATTACTGCTGGTAAAAACCATCCCGGTTTACAACATTTAAAGGCAGGACTTGGGACTTGGTCATGATGCAAACACCTCATGCCTGTATGCTGAAGCAGCTCTTTTAAGGGTAATTTGAAACCACAAGAAACAATATTTCTTGCACCATCGTCTTATAAGGAGCAGCAACCTGTTAATGTTTTAACTCCACAGCAACCTGTTTCTGTTTTAACTACAAGCTCAGGTTTGGAGTGATGTCATTAGCAGACAACCTCCTCCATGCTTTTTAGTCTTTTGACTGCAGAGTAAAACTTCGAAATATTATATATATCTCGAATATATCTCTTCCACACAGAAATCATTCTGAAAATGCAGAGAATCCAGTACATTTTATTTCTAAGAATTCAGTGTTATGTAAGCTTATCTTATAACTTAAAGCCCTGGTGTCCACCATGCTCTCCCTCACTTCTGCAGGCAAAAACGGCTGCTGAAAACATGTGCTGGGAAAACCAGCAACCCAGTTATAAATAAGTATCCAAGGAGCTTACTTTCACCCTAATTCACATATATATGTTCAATCCAAAGGCCAACATCATGACTGCCATGCCCCTCCATAGGCTTCAGGAGAAATAAATTTTTAAGGCATTGTGTCAGAACCCATGTACTGATTACAGTGCTGAAGCTGTGCTCCGGTATGGGTCGTTACCCCTGGATCCACTATGGTTTGGTGCTTGGCTCTTCCCAGTGCCATGCACTAAGGCTAGAGTAGTCATAACACTCCACTGTTTTCCTGACCATTCCAAGTGCAGAATGGGGGAAGAACCAATAAATCAAAGAGAGAATATGTGTTGCCTTATTCACATTGACCACATACCAAGAAATTTCAGATTCTTGATAGTAACCTTTAGTTATTCTTCAAGCACTCATGAGGTACTTGAGTATTTCACATTTCGGTATCCTTACAGTTTATGGGGAATAAGGAGCTTCAGTCTCTCAAGTTCACACTGCTTTTCTAGCTCAAATGTATCATATACATCTATCTATCTATCTATCTGTCTGTCTGTGTTGTACCTGCTCTTGTCTGAAACAAATACATGATGTCAAATGCCAGTAGTGAAATATATTAGGATAGAGAAAAGCTCAAACAAAAGCCCCAACACATTTTTTTTTTTTCCTGCCACAACCTTTGCAAGGGCATGCATCTTAGAACAGCCTTTTCTGGGTAAACACAGCCAAACATCTGTCTGATTGTAACCAAGCAACATATTCCGATACACACCTGGAAGAAGCCTGTCAATACTTCCACTACAAGTTAGCCCACATGAAGTTCTAATACCACTGGAGACAGAGGTCTCTAAAGATCAAAGGTTGATTTCTGTGAAGTATACAAAGAGTGCAGGCCATGACTTCTTGAAATTAATTCAAACAGGCATTCAAAAAGGGTTTTCTCAGCACAGTCTGGAAAATACTCCAGGAGAGGACTCCATGAATACCTGTAGTACTTTCTCAAAGATACAGGCAGGAGTAGGGTTTTTTAAAATCTATCAGACAGCATTTTAAGAGCCTTGCATGGCTCTACACCAAACACAATTGCATAGGAGGACTAAATAGGGAATGCCTGCGAAAAAAAGCTCAGGGGGGTTAGCTGCTTTACACGCACGTAATAATAACTGATTGGGCACCAACTGAGCAGGCTTACAAGGTGTTTTCCAACAAGGCTGTTAAGCCCCAAGTCCTGACCAGGTTGTGGCTGAGCTGCCCCTGTCCATGGTACTCAGCCAACCAGCCCTGGGCCAGCATGGGTCACTGTGTGCAATGAATTTGGCTTTAGGCGCCACATCCAACCACTCTGGTTGCCAGGTTTGGAAGACAGACACTATGGATTTGTTGGCAAAAAGCTGGCTTTGCTAGCATAGTCTAGTGAATAAGATTCAGGCTTGCTCTCTCAAAAGACCTACTCAGGTCTTCCTTCAACTGAGGCAATGAGGCTAAAACCCCTTTGAAAAAACCATTCTGCCATCCGTGAATGCCAGTCACGGAAAGCAACCAAACCCAGCCTTTGACAATGCACGGCTTTGGGTATCATTCAGCTCCAGTGGAACATAATACATAGAACATAAAACATAGAACTTTTTTTGATGAAGTCCTGTGGGGCAGGCAGACCCCTGTCCTGACCAGTCTGATAGTCCCAAGTATGCAAGAACATTTGCAGGTCTTCATCAGAGATCCAGGAGATCTCTGGTTTTGCAGGTGGTCCAGATGTCTTTCTCAGCTTGTTCTTTTAGATCCTTCCCAACTTGTTCTTTCAGAATCAGCATGCCTAAAGGTATGTATTACACAGAGGTGGTTGTTTCTATAGTATGCGTCCAGTTAGTGTAAAACATTACAAAGCTGGCTCCTAATCTTATGTTCTTTCATGCATTCCATTTCCTACTTGTCTGTAGAGACCTGCGGAAAGGTGACATTCACAGAACACAACTTTGACACCAAATACAGGAGCTCAGTCTTCCAAGCCCTTAAAATCAAAAGGATAGTCTTGCCCTTTTACCAGGCGATTCAGGGAACCATTACAACTACTAAACATATAATGGTGCCACAGTTTTTGACTATAGGCACTGACTATGCCCATCAAATACAACAATAATCATGTCACATCATCAGAATTTCTAAAGCCTGAAAATGTGAAGTCCAGGTGTTTATGCTCTCTGACTTTTGAGCTCAGGAGCAGAATGACATGGGTTTACATCTCTTTCCTCATCTCATCCCACCTCCAAATACATACCAAATGCAATGGAAGTCACTGAAGGATGAATACTTTTCTTAAAGCTAAATATAAAAACCAGTTTATTCAACCTCTTCAAGGAGAGACAGATGACGTCATTGTTTGAGGGAAATGACCACCAATATTCCGACTAAGAGTCTCCATCATCAATGGGTTTCTTGTCAGAACTGTGGAACCATACAGGTCTGAAGTGATTTCTGCCAAGTTCCCTCAACTGGCCTTGAGGAAGAGTTCCAATTAAAATGAAATAAATTATATCAAATACTCAAGCCCCTCCATGTTAAGCTATAAGTTCAGACACACACTCATGACCTCATATGAAAAAAATTGAGAAAAAGCTAACAGGCAATATAAAACAAACTGCTAATCAGGGAGCAAATCCAGTTCAGTCACAAGGGTGTATTGGGCTCTCTCCTGCTCATGGAGTCAACCTAACTACTTGAGACAAGGTAACTGGAATTAGGTGAGACAAATTCTGCCCTATAATCTAGCTAAAAGGGATTATTTGATACTTCCTAGATCTTTATCTTTCATTATATATTCCAAAAGACTGATATAAAGGCAAGATTCCAACAGACATTTCTGATAAACATTTACTTCTCCATCATCTCTACTAATTCATGATGAAGATATTACACAAGAACTCAACATTTAAACACAATATTTAAAAAAAATTAAAAATAGGTCAATTCTTCATATGAAAACCCAAACAATTACACTCCTGGTGTAATTGATTTAATAGCTATCAAATCACATTACTATAGCTAAAGACCACAGTAAAGCAACACAAGTGATTTCATGCTTCTAGCCAATAAAGCACTAGTTTCCTATGTATTTTCAGCATTTAAAGTACCATCATCAGCCTCATGACACAGAAATTGAAGGCTCCCTTCACATGGGACAGTCTGCTTGTTTCTAAAATAGCCTGTTAGTTCCCATGAAAACACTGTAGGGTTTAGTTTCCCATAATTTCCTCGAGTTTTAAGTTTGAACTGAAATTTCTCTGGTGTTTGAGAGATAACACCTTTTTTTTTTTTCCTGGAAAATTTCCAATACTTATTATATTTGGGGTGGGTTTCTGAAAGGCGGGAGGAAAAAGGAGGAAGAGAACTTTTCACTGGAATTGAAAATACTGCTGAGAATATTTTTGGAAAGAGGAATATTTGGGGAATTTGAGCTCTTTGGAATACTCGTAAAAGCTATCATCTCATTTCAGTGAAAAAGTTCATACAGGCAACATTAAAATGTGCCCAAACTTTGTGTGACTATAAAGTTTGGAAATAGCTGTTTTTTGACACTTTTAACAGTCTCTACTGAATGCATGCAATCAGCAGATACCTCCGTATATTCCATTCTTGAAGCTCAAAATACCCCCATAATGCTCCCAGCTGCTGCCCTTCAAGGAAGGCTAATGCATTCAAAGTAAGAGTAGCAGCTTGTGAGGATCTTTGGTTGTGTTTTAAAGAACTATCTTATTACTCAGATGGTGAGAAGAGGAATTCTAATGTGAATGTAAAGGAAGGAAACAAAATTTAAACCTAGAGATGTTCAAAGAAATGAAAGAGGGAGGAACTCTGACAGAAAACCTGATGAGTGTCCGAGAGTTATGAAAAGAGATTAAGTGACTGGGATAAATGAGGCAAATAATGGGAAAGACTAACAGCTATTTGGCTGGAGGAAACACACAGATTAGGGCTGATGTGAGTGATGTTGAGGAAAGAAATGTACAGAAGATAAGATACCAAAGCTCGACTGGATGCTTGATAGTGGCACTGCAACACTCTCCCTTATTTGTCTCAGACCAAAATCACGGTTTTGCTGACACAGGAGTTTGAACCCCACCGCTAAGAACTGGAATGAGTAACTCAACAGTACTAAAAAAAAAATAATCCAAAACAATAGCAAAATATCAACCTTTTCATACCAATTTTTCATATGAACACATTCCTCTGTCAAGTTCATTACAGCTGTGGTGTCAGAACCCAGAACAGACAGTGCAGAGGTGGGAAGATATGATGGGAAGAACAGGCATTTAAGACAGCTTAAGCTGATGAAGAAATTAATGTAAATGAATTTATGAATATTGTTGAATGGACTCATGATATAAATAAACTGATTGACTGATGTAGGTTAAAGGAAGTTGACATGAAAAGCATGAAATAGACACAGAGCAGAGAAAGAAAACTAGGAGAGACTGGCATGAGTCTGAATAGGAAAAGAAGACCTAAGAGAAACAATTATAAAAGGAATAAACAGAAAATACCATATCATGTCTGAAAAACCAGCCCAAGGAGAATCTCCAAACCAGAACTTAAGAGTTACAGAATCTCTCTGAATTCAGAATGTGTTTTCAAGTGCCTCATTTCCTTATCAGCCACACAAAGATAATGCTGACCTTTGAGCTCTTGGATAACATCTAGTGACAAACCACACAAAAATCCATGAGGGAAACAAATGTTTTATAACAGAGTTTGCACAGCATGGAATAAATTTCAAAGCCTGGGGAAGGACTGCTGATAAGAGCAGCTATTTAAAAGGTGTTCAGTAAGTGCACAGGTGCAATGGTGCTCCTTGGCTGAAGCAGAGCAGCTGAGGAGAAAGCTGTGCCACTGTGCCAACAAAGGCTGGATCAGCTGCCACACAAAGGGGGCATGCATGTCTGCAAAGTAACCTCAGACAGGTATGTTTAATTTTCAAGGGTTTTATTTATCAGCCTTAACAGTATTCTTAGTGCATTTGTCCATAATCATCTTAGAAAAAAAAGGAGAAACATTTATCATAAGCACATAAAAAAGAATATCCTTAGCAACCAATATACATAGTTTATACACAATACAGTCAATGTTTCCATCATTGATATTGACCTAAATATTAAAGCAAGCTAATGGTGACCCACTACTGAATTTCAGGAATGTGGAAACCATGTTTAGAAGTTGCAGCTTTAAAAGCAGGATTTTTGCTCAGTGAGTGGATTTTGCCTGAGTGAAAAACAGTGTCTGCTCCCGAGACTGCTCCCTGCATGCCGAGGTAGAGTACTGAGATTGGGAACATGTAGGAGTGAAAGCCTGCAGACAGGGACCCTTGTCACTACAGATACTTGGTGCTCATCAGGAGTACGTGCTGTGTAACCCTGCTGTACCCAAAGCCAATTTGGGGCATAAGTTTAAAAATCACAGAGGTGTCGCTGAAGAAGGAAATTGGCAGGGAAGGGGGAGGGACAGAGAAGGTAAGAGGAAGTTGAGAGCCTTGTCTAGGCTGGTGATAACACATAGAAGGAGAAAGGTGAAGGAAGAGGAAACAGGATATTGCCTAGTATCGGCAGAAGCTCTTTAAGACCCCACCCCACCTGTCATTTAAATAAACCTACTTAAAACACACAATAGATACAGCATATCCTGAGCAGCACTTCAGTGACTCGAGTTAATGTGCTCTAACAGCAGAGCCATTTGATGGCACTTCTCACAGCACACAACAGTATTTTTAGTGTTTCTTCACTTCAGGGAAGCCATATAAGGTCATAGGACAGAAGAAAATTTGTTTTCAGACTGTAAACAAATTAAAGAGGCAAAGGGGAAAAAAAGAGGCTTATTTTGCATAGCACCTACACCAGTTAAGTCTCTTCACTAAATTGTCTGGGACGGAACTTCAAAGTGATAAATTATTGAAAGAAACACCCTAAAGGACAGAGGTACTGTATTTTTAGCAGCTAGTGCAGGCCAGTGATTCTGTATTGCTCAGATGCAGGAGGTAGGCATAGTCTCCTCTCCTGCCTTGACAGCACAAGCTTTAGTGCCAAGAATTTAAATGGAAAAAGCCAGAAATGCCTCACACACTGAAAACAGAAAAAAAAAATCCTTATTTTCTGACAATATGGAGAGAAAGAAATCATGTTACAATTAATAAATTGTGTATCAAGCCTCACTTTTTGAAAAACTGTAGGAATGGGATAAACCTCTGCTTCCCTCCACTGCAGGCAGGGAGCCCCAAGTACAACTCTTCTCCCTCTGGCTTGCAAAGGGAAGACACAGTATCCTGTCTGCCTTTACATGGCACCTTGAACTTTCTGCCTTACCCTGTCTGCTCAGCCCCTGCCTGCACATCCACCGACAACCTTCACGCACACGTGGGGAGCGGGGGGAGGCCAGCCCCTGTTCTCCTCTCATCTCTCCAATGCCACCATCCTGTGTGTGGAAGGAGGTGGAGAGGGCAGAGGACAAGGGTAGGAAGTAGTGCTGGCAGAAGGTAAGCTGGTCCTTACACTTCATTAAAAAGCAGCCAAAAGAGTTTCCCTCTTTTCTCATTCAATCCGTGTACACAGGCACCTATTTTCTAATTCTGTTCTCCTGAGGGCCACATGCTGCTCGGCTGCACAGACGAAAAACTCTCCACAGCAGAAACAGAAACATTACTATTCCCAAGTAATCATAAGATTATCCCTCACTGTTGTCAGCCTATGAGTAGTCTACAGTTTTTCTTAGACACATATGTATGAACACAGCATTTACGATCAGTTAGTAATTAATACTGTGCTAGTACATGCAAGTCCTATGGTTTAGCTTTTAAGTTCTTCAATCATCAACAATTTCTCAGTATTTGATGCCATAGTGATCAGAGACTCAAAAGCAGGTCACTGCCTTACGGTAATGAAAATAAGTATTTTAAGAGTTTACAGTTCACTGGTTCAGTTTTCTGACTGCACCTATGAGAACATGATTGAGAGAAATCCATACGCATGTACATTTGCACGGATTCCAGACAGACAGAGTAATACGTGACTTAAAATAATGTATCTGGATGTGGAAATTAACTGAAGATATTTGAAGAACCTAATTTTTGTCATGTCCTTGTATCACACAATAATCACCTTCATGGAACAGCAGCCAGCACCTCTCAATTATCTCTACATATTTGACCCTACCTCTTCCAATTCTCCTTTAAAGTCTTTAATTTTCCCTGATCTGTATTAGGATGGAGCACTCTGTGTGGCACCCTAGCCACTACCGTCACAAATAGCTGTGGAAGCCTCTAATTTAAAAATGAGAATAATCAAACTCTATTTCCCAGCCGTATTTTAACATGTTTTATGTGCACATATTCAATGCAAATAATTCACAGTGAAATTACCAGCAGCCGTATACTTTGTACAATTATTCATGACTGTGCTGGCTTATGAATGTCTTTACTTTTCTATACATTTTCTCCTTCTCTAATGAGATACTCTCAGGCTACAAGATTACTACAAAAAGGCAGAAATACTCTGTAATATACCCATAATCAGTTGGAATAGGTACATTGTTTTCAAGGCTTGTTCATAAAGTTCGAGTAGTTAAAGCATAAAACATCCACAATGGCTTTTAAGGCCCCTGGGAGTACTTCCCAAGTACTTACTCTTTGCTCAGTAGTTAAGGATGTGCATTTTTCATGTTCAGTTCCTCATTTTACATGGAGTCTGCATAGCCTGAGGTGTCATATTTCATGGGAATTTCACAAAGCCTTAAAAAAATTACTCAGAACCCAAAGATTCATTTTCATAGAGACAGAAAGCAACCCAAAGGCTACCAGTCTTTGTCAGCTTTAAAAACAAGGGAAATCCATAATTTTATGGTGATGTTATTACTGAATTCCATGTAGACCCTATATCCTCCTCACGAGCAGTCCCAACATGAAAGGCCATTTCACATAATGCACGGAGCAAGGAACAGCTCAGGTTTTTTGTAAATGTGTAAATTACTGTAGGGTGGTTAAACTTTTGAACTCAAATATGCTTCGATGCCAATTCCCATCCCAGACTGGGAGGACTTGTACTGTACACTCTGTGTGAGGACCATCTGGCTCTGCTTCCAGATGGATCACACACCACAGTCACATCCAGGGAGAAGGGAGGCAGGAGGAGGACAAAGGAGGGGACAGTGCTTGCTCCAACAACTAAGGGGAAGCCTAAGGTTGTATTCAGTAGGGAACTCAGCGTAATGCATGCATAGAACAAGTTTAATAAATGTTGTTTTAAAATACGAAGATGAGAAATGGAGAAAGGAAATGCTAGAAGTGTAGAATGGAAAGCAAAGAGGATGTTTTCCCTCTTTTTAAACTTCATGGCTTCCAATGTCAAGCTCTCCCAACTACTCCTGTACATGTAAACAAGTGCATTTAAAGAGATATTTGCAGAAGTGAAAGAGGATGCACCTACTGAGAAAAGGAGGTTTAGTGTTTATATTATTAATCACGGAGATAATATAATGTGCCCTTTTGTTCTGGTAGAACAAAGAGCATTGTAATCTCATTATTTCTAATCTGAAGGGTTCATGAATCAGGGTGCCACACCTACTTGTATTTTTTCATTTCATGGCTTTTCAAGAAGAGGCACATCTTGAGATTTCTGCTCATGTAGCAGAAAGAGGTACTGAGCCATCAGGTATATAGACCTGATTTTTCTGGGACTGTTACTTTTGATGTGAACTACAAGAAATGGTACCTATATTGTTCACTGATGGAAAACTGGCAGTGTAGTCCATTTCACAAAGGGAGATGGCATGGCTGCATCCCTGCTGGGCTCCCCAGTGCTGCTCATTAACAGGTCTTGTTAGCAGAGCTACACTAATCTGCTACTAACTTGCTCACACAACTGTGGCTTGGTTTGGTGTGTTTTATTTTGCAGGTTTTTTTCTAGTGGTGGTAGGAAACTAGGTTGTATCTCCATGTGGAGATGCCCTGTACTATGTGGGCATAACAGCTTCCAGGTGGAGTTGCCATCTGTTGGTATGGTTCCATGGGAACTGTGGTCTGAGGTCCAGCATAAAAATGAAGGACATGAATTTTGAAATGCCTGCAGGACAAGTGTTGAACTCTGATAAGCTTTCTGAAAGACTCGACAGAAAGGTCAAAGAACTGAATTTAGCAGGAGACTCTGCCAGCAAGTCTCTCTCAGAAGCAACACTCCCAAGTAATCAAGCCACAGACACCCAATTTCTTTTTAAAGCTCAGGCTGTTATTGCAGCTACTTTGAGATTGAGTGATAAGTTTACATCATTTTAAAGTACTGCACATAGGAAGACAACTTGAATATGTAGAGACATATACAGGAAATTCACAGTTGCATACAGATACCTGCACCCTGAAGGTTAAGAAAGTCAGGGAAGTTTTTACACTTGACTTCAAGAAAACAAAGAAATACAAAGGTAAGCCTAATCAAGTGCTGTCTGTTCCTATTTACTTGGGGCGGGGATACTTTTCTACAGCTGGAAAACTTTAAAAAGTTCTCCAGTTCACCTAAAACAGGAATATTGTAAAGGTATGCACAGTATTCAGTATTAGCTCCCTTTTCACTACTAAACTTACATTACTACCATGTGTTTTACTGCTGCAGTACCAACCAGCAAGATATGTCTATTTAGGATAGAAATAGCCTCTCACAGACTTTATTTTTTGTTCTTTACACAACCCCTGCTTCCCATATATACATTTACTGCAGAATAATGTGCTTCTCTGTGCTAAATGCTTTGTAATACCTAACCTTCAATGCAAAAGGCCAAAGCCACATAATTTATCAGACTGAGGGAGGAAAGTTCAAGAGCACTGGAAACATTCATATCCTTGTAAATAATGAGGGGTCTTTTTGATAATAACAGCCAGCCAATTCCTGGAAGCAGATCATCCCCCTGTTACAGAGAGCACACTTACAAACCCCAAGCATTCCTAGTAGCAGCTGGCTCAGTGCAGAAATGCCACCAGTTTGCTGATAACTTCATGCCTGGCTTTCAGAATGGAAGGGTTATCAGCAGCAGCTTCCACTGCTTGCTTGCAAAACCTCACCCTCACCTTCAACTTCCTCTAGCTCCTTGACATCTTCGGGCACACACGGTGTCCTGGTGACAGACAGTAACCACATGGTCTTTTACCATCCAGCAGAGTCGTTTCAGGAATTTAATCTGATTTCCCAGAATACGCAGCACAGCCCTTGGTTCCAAACTTGGCATGCAGGTGGGATTGCATGCCTCTGGCTTTATAAATAGTATAACTGTTGGTGGCTTTGGTACGTGCCAGCATTTGAGCTCTTGCCTGTTTGTTTGGAAAACCCGACCCCCTGCCTGGGCATTCATCTGTACTTCTGACTGACTCTGGTGGCTCCTGTGCATGTCCAACCACCCTGTCAAACAGCTCAGTGTCTCCTAATTTCAACAGCACAGTCATATTTTGCTTTACAACCAGTAGCTCTTATGGTAATTTCTTTCAATTTTTTATTGTTGTCAGCTACACTGTACTCTATAATTAAAAGCACACGCAAAATACGGATTTAGAATTACCTTGTTGCAGTAGGAAGCTGAGGTTACTAAAAGGGTAACTACCCAGATACAGCTACATTTTTTCTCTTCATCCATCCCTTTACAAAGGTTGGCTCCCATTTAGCAGCTAGACAGGTGAGGAATCAAAATATTCTTATGCCTCAGTGGAGGACTGGAAACTTTCTGGCTCCTGAGTTCTCATTGCTCTACCTTGGGAAGACACTGCTCCTCTTGGCAACTTCTCCATCACTGGCAGTTCTTAATGGGTCCCTCATAATTTAAGCATTTAACAAAGATCAAAATGTGCCTTGCAGTTATGTTTCATACATGATTTTAGTGTTTTAAGACACTCAGTTCTTTCTTATTTACATTTTAGAACTCATATAGGAGTTTTCTGGTAAAAGCTCCTCATAAAATCATTTAAAAGTCCTGAAAGGTCTTGCAAAATCAGGTGAAAAAACAATATAAGAGCATTATTATATACTCATTCTATCTGCATGAAGTAAAAAGCATGCTTGTACAAATGCAATTCCAAAACAAACTACATTTACTATTTATAAGGGAAAAATTGTAGGGCATAATAATAAAGATGCTGTTCTATCAGACTGACGATGCCGTTGACTTTGTGTATGAACTTATCAACCTTTAATCCTCTTAAATGGTATGTCATTGTCCCTCAGAGTATGTCAGATCCCTCAACCAGGACCATTACCATAATCTTCTGTGCTTGCACCAGTATCTGTAGATATACACAGGGCTTTAACACTTTATCAGAAGAGCAGAGTGTCTGTGACAGGAAACTATTGTTCTGCCCAGATTATTGAATTAAATACAAATTATTGAAGTTTTGATGATACTGTCCTTGGAGATATTTAAAGGATGTGTAGACATGTTGCTTAGGACCATGGTTTCATGGGGGATTTGGCAGTGTTAGGTTAATGGTTAAGCTCAGTGATATTAAGGGCCTTTTCCAACATAAATATTCCTATGATTATACTTATTTTAACTTTAGATTGTAGTAATGGTTTGGCATTTTACGGGACAGGGGTTAATTTCAAGCACAAATATTACCTCAAATCGTAACTCCTAGGCTCCTCTAAGCACCTTGTTTTTCTTTATTTCTTCTTTAAGAAAACCCCAACACTAGAAATTCAAAACTGCCAAACAAATTTGAAACCATCTCTCATCCAGACTTGACACTCAAATTCTTATTCTCCATATAAGCACACAGCTCTCACTAAATCAGAGCTGCATCCAAAAGCTGAATTTGATTCAAGCATAGTCTAATAGGAGCACTGACTGCTATCCTATTTTTTCCTCAGCCTTAGCTCCTTAGACCTTGTAGCAAGGTCAAGGCCTTTGCCTGCTCAGACTGCACACATGGCTCGTGCTTTCAGACCACAAGAACAATCTCTAGCTTTCATCTAATTATGGACACTTCTAAATACTGATCTGAATCCATAAGCAGGCAAATAGAGACCCAAGTACACAATTACACTCTACAACGACCTTTTGACAACCTTCTCGTTTGATCTGGGGGACAGACAGCACATGATTCCACCACGCTGAGCTCCTCACATCACAGTATCAGCAAAGTCATCCCTGAACCCTCATAGCTTACTTATACTGAATATCTTTAAAAGAATTAAGCCTTGGTCCATACAAGCTGCTTTTTTTTCCCTGACCTTCCCAACAGCACTGCCCAAATTATCAGAAAACATGAAGGCTACTGTGGCATTTCATGTGTTACTTTCTCATTCTGTGCAAGGAACAGATGATTTCAAAATGATGTCCAAAGCATCTTCAAAATTTCAATAAGATTTATATTAATCCTCATCAGTTATGGACATTTTCTTTAACCCATTACTATCTGTTTTTGTACATTTAGGTGACATCCACCATACTGCAATCTTGTAACTAGGACAGAAAATTTTAACTTCAGTGCCACCAGTGAAGTTCTTCATCCTTATGGATCCTTGTGGAAAAAAAGGAAGAGGGAGAAAGTAACAAAAGGAAAACAAACGTGTTTCCATGGGGGGAGGGAAAAGTCCCTCAAAACATGGTTTCTTTATATGTCCATAATAACTAAAAGGAACATTGGAGAATAAATTTCATTTTAAGAACTGTTAAATAGGCAGGATCAAAATCTTTTCTCTAAGCTAGTCTTTTTAAAAAGTAACCCTTGAGAGAAGCCCTGGCTAATGTTGGTTTCCAGTCTATAGGCTATATGCTGACAAAAGGGGACACTTTGGGAAAGGTACTGTCACATAGCCCTAGTTCAGGGGACCTGAGCAGAAATTAACAGTCATTCCTTAGCACTCAACAATAAACTGTCTGGATTTCTCAGTGTTGTATGTAAAAGCCACACTTACCTTCTCTTCACTTACCCATTAAAGTAACTAAAATTTTCATTACTCATATTTGATCATCTTTTGGCAGCTCTGGCTGGCTTGAACCAAGTCAAAACCCCAAAGCAGAAATTTGCAACCAGGAAACATTAGAGTGAAACAACATGGGCTTTGGAAAAAGGAAAGAAATGTCCTCAAGAGATAACTTGTACCTGGAAATCACTGAAGCACCTACATCTGTTAAGTATATGTGTATTTCCAGCCTATTTTCCAACATACAGAGCTATGTCTTGATGAGTGTAGGCAAACAAGTTGATGTGAAACACTGGGAAATTGCTCAGTCGAGATGACAGACAGCCTCCTGTGGGTGAGTCCTTGAAGCAAAGGAGGCAATGCCATGCCTAAGGCTGACACTTACTGTCACAAGCCCTGCAAGATGAGTTAGTATTGCCAGACGAAAAGAGTGAATGACACCAAAGGTGCTGGAGGAATGCAGCCAGAATATGGAACCTAGGAGAAATCTCATCTTTTTATGATTTAGGTTAAATGCAATGAAAATAAGGAGAACATATTCCATTCCAAAAGGATCTGCAGAACAAGGACACCACAGCAGGAAGGTACAAAATCTCTAAAAGAAGACTACTTTTTACTTCTCAAATCTCCACTACTTAACACTAAGCTTTGTGCTAACTGTGACGTACCTTCAGTAAAATTTATTCACCTATTTATCAGTACTGCGGGTTTAGTAAAATGCCACACTACAATAAGTACACACAACTGCCACAAAAAAACCCCTAACCAATCACTGTGATCTTCCAAAAATAATGTACCAGAAACACTCTTACATGACGTATTTAATGCTTCTTTTCAGCACCCTCCTCAATGTATTCAGATAAGATTGTTTGGCTATACTGTACTTCCAAATCTATCTTTATCTCATTGCACACACAGACCTTTTCAGAAAGTACATGCTGGCTCTCGGAACTGCAAACCACCTGACATAATTTTGGAGTTGTAACAAGATTTGAACCTCCTCAAAGACAATCAAGACCAATTTTGGTTCTGAAATGAAGCCCACATAACACAGAAAAATTGTATTATTGTAAAAGATGCTAGGATACACCACCCAGAGAGAAAGTTCAGCTTTGCACAGCAGCAATGTGGAGAAAAAAGACCTGATTTCAGAAGTTACCAACTGCTAAAGGCATCTTCGTAAAATAATGTTTTTAGCTTTATGGCATACTTCTATATAGTTCATTTTCTGTATTGTTGTTTTGTTTGTTTATTTGTTATATTCATTTTGAACAAGCTGTAATCACTTGTTAATAACAATGCAACAAGATGAGTTTCATTTGTGTGATGCTGTGGACATTGGCACTAAGGCTCTGTTTTATCATTCATTGAATTCACTTGAAAATTTCTGATTTTAGAATATGAAACCAAGCTCTCGAGAGCCACAACAAGAAAGAAACCATCATATCTCCTTGGATGGTGGATATATTAGAATATGGGAGGGGAAGGAGAAGGGGAAGGCTCCTAGACTGAAGGCCATACTGTCCCATACAGCACTTTTATTTTGCTTTATTTAGCATCTGTGGCCAGTTTTCTCTCAGAAACTTTTTATTGCACATGTTTGTGTGTTCTTGTCTACTATTCGTGTACTTGTATGTGACTGCACAGCTACTGACATAGAACATAATTTCTGTACTACTGGTTTGTTTCTTTTACATCTCCAAAAGCTGATCTTATCTTCAACGTCTTTGCATGAAGCCCCACTTACCATTTGAATCCTTGCTTTCTATAATTCAGCATTTCTGGTTCTTACAAAATCCTTCTACTTATTTTTGTAGGGTTTTTGCTCCTCAATGTGTAGTTTGAGTTTTAGCAGTTAAATACATCAAAGCAACATTTTTGAATACAGCCCTATACGTCAGTCTAAGAAAACTCCAATGAGCAATCTACCACAACTATGCACTCGTAAGCAGTCTCTATTTACTATGAGATCATCCAACAGCAAAGTTCTCCTCTCAAAATACTGAAGAAACTCTCCAAATTTACAGCCTAGGTTTCCTGGCTAGATGACAAAGATACATATGCATTTGGGCCACAATAGAGGAAATCAGCTCTCTAATCACGTAGCACACCTTTTCCAAATCACTCTCCAAACCCTATCTTTGCCTGCTATTTTATAAGTGTAAAGAACAGAACATAAACCTCTCATTATCTGTTTAAGTCCAAAATGTCAGATAGCTAAAAATTGTTTCCAGACAACCTTAAGGTATGACTTTGTCCCTGTTTATTCCACGGATACTGCATGATATCCACAGATACTGATGATGCTGCATTCTGCTGCTCCACAATGGAAAGAGGTGATACGAAAACACATCTCCCAACAGGGTGATGGAGCAGGCTGGGTGTTGCCCCTCTCTGTTTCCCTGGTACTTTTGAACAGTCTAAGCAGCATGGAAAAAAGCCCCATAAATTGGGAGGTCAACAGCCAACCATTGCTGCCAGAAAGGAGAGAAACACAGGTCACAAAGCTACTCCTGCTGCACCCAACCTGCTCGCAGCAGCTCCTTTGTAAAACATGATCACACTCCAAGCAGTTACTTTGTTCTGTGCCCTCTGACACAGTTATCCAGTAAAAGCTTTAGAATGCCTTTCCTTTCTTAGAATTAGAGATTTGAGGTATAATCTACAGGAAAAGGTGGACAGTGGGGAGACTATCAAGATTCCAAATATTCCAATTCGTTCTGCTCAGTGGTATTAATATTCCCTTAATTTTCTTGCATGAAACAACCAGGACCAAACTGAGAAGCAAGCTCAAAGACATATTACACAGCAAGTGGCTGCAGACCTGTGAGTGTCCAAGCAATAAAAGCAACTTCTGGATGCATTTCCTTACCTCTCAGGATGTAGTTCTGATAATTCTGGTCGGCTTCTGCTCCCACTTTGATTAAGCAAGTCAGACCTTCAGCAACAACAAACTCATGAACCAAGTCCTTGTCATCCTGTCACAGGAGAAAGGAAGAGCTGAATTAGAATTTTGAAAGACAAAGAAACAGATTATATCATAATGTAAAAACAAATACACACCTGCAACATTGATTTTACGTTTCACATGGTGTATGCAAGTTGATAAGCAAAGCTGTTATACAGAAGAACACAAGCAGAATTCTGAGTTTTAAAATCATAATGAAATGCATCAGTGCAAAGCAAGAAAAAACAAGCTTTACCCTTTCGGTCAACTACAGGAAATTAAAATCTGCAAAATATTACTTTTCTTTTTTTTCCTTTTCATTGAAGGCTGGCAGACATCCTCCACAATACTATAATCTCATCATATCAGATAAACAAATATCCTTAAAGCCCTAAAGTGTCAGGATCAACAGGAGAACACCATCTCTATTCCTTAGCATAATTCTAGTTTCAGCATTTTAAGTGTGTACACCAAAACTTTAAAACTGTAATTGCAATGTTTTATTGCAATGTAATGTTATATTTATTGTAACATAATATTAATTCATTATATTTAGAATGAGAAAGCGAAGTGTTAAGGATAAGAGCACTAGTAGATAATATGCCCACACCATGATGGAAAACACAGCAAATGTAAGTGTAAATGTCACGGGAGTTGATACTGGCTAAAGTGACTCTCTATTTTTTCACCATCAGCCCTTTCCTCTGGCAAGCAGAACAATTCCATACCACAGGTGGAAGTGACACCAGGGAGAGGAGGAGTTTCCTGGGCCTTACATGTGTAACTGCTATGCCAAGGGACTATAGAGCACCACGTCTAAAGCTTGTCTACTCTTACACAAGGCTCATGCAGACAAAGAAGCTACTCAGAACTGGATTAAACAGCCCTTCATGAATTAGCCATGCAAATTAGGCACAAGACCAATTTAAGACATTAATGGGAGAGAATTACTCTGCAGACAATCACAGCTGCTGAGTGCCTTCTTTTAAACAATCTTAATTTATGCTTTCATACACAACAGTGTAACAGACACAAATTCCAGCTTTCCAGTAACTCAGCCCCAAGAACCCAAAATCCATACAGTAAATTTGTTGAGAGTGATTTTTGAATTCATAGCAAACAATTAGGAAACTGCCAAGAGAAATACAATAATCAAGCCCCTTTTAGTGTGACATTTCACTTACTGCAAGTTTCTTTCCACCAGATATTTTATTTATTATGAATTTCCTTCTTTCACCAGAGATAATTTACATAATTCCTACAGTCTGACCAAATGGGATATTAATAACTGGAAGGTGATCTAGCAGTTTGTAAGAAGTTTAGAAATGATGAGGAAAAAAAAATCCATTTCATGTTTTAGCTGGTCTAATTTGTTAAAACAATTTGAAAAATATTATACAGTCATGTACAGATACACATATTTATCACAGGATAAAGGTGATTTAGCCTTTAAATAAAGTATAAAAGTATACAAAGAGGAAGCATGTAGTCATACGCCACATCTTGGTGAATGTATATCGTAAAAGCCCAAAATACAGAAGAGAAAATTCACCCCTGAATATTCACTCCTGAGCTAAAAATTATTTTTATTTCTTAGTATCAATATTTATCTTTTAAGAGTGCTGGGTTTTTCTCAGTAGCTAGATAAAAACCTTAAATAGTGTTTTCTGAAAAGCTAAGAAGTTTACAGACTCACATGTCAGACCAAGGCACTACAGATGCAAGCACACATTTTATGAAGACAAATTTCCTCTTTGCATTTTCACCACCAGGTGAGCGTTCCCTCCCATGTATCCTTTTGTTATACGGTATTTTTAACTCAAGGATACCTGAAAAATTTCTTGTTCTTCAAGAATTTTGAATTTTGTTTTTCATAAAATGCAAGAGAGGAAACATATCCACAGAATCTCTCAGTGAAGCTTAATGTGAAGTATACTAAGGGTTCAGGTAAACTAAGGCTATGTGTCATGGTAACAAAGCCTTTAACAAGGACTCTGTATGTCTAGAAAGTTACTCTGTGTGCAAAGATCAGTGATTAAAATTTCCCTGATGCTAAGGAGAGAAGGTGCCAAACCCAGTGGGCAGTAGTGGCAGTAAAGGCAAAGGATGGCAAAGACAGGAATATGTAGAGTTTAGGAAACTAACAGAAACTGCTGGAATTGTTCAGAATCAAGAAAGCTGTGGGGAAAACATGCTCCAAAATAGCTTTTCTAAAAACCAGTTGAGAAACGAATGCATAGTTAGACAACACAGTTGTCTAATTTAAGAGAAATAATATATATAACAAATCAAATTATTGAGTGAAATAATCATAGTTTTTTCCAGATGGTAATGTTATCCTAGTTCAAAAACATTTCCTTTTTCTTTAAATACCTTTTCTTGATACTTGAGTATACATTTTGATTTTGCATCAAATGTCTTTGCATCCTCCTTGAATTGAGGAAAGAAGGAATCTATTCTGGATGGACACACAGTGAAACACTGGAAAACCAGAAAAAAGTAGGAATAACTGTGATCTGTGGATTCTGACATTTATTATCAGACCTACCATGGTTGTTTGGGAAAAATAAATGACATTTGGATGATGAAAAAAAAAATAACAATCGTCCACATAGAAGTTAACAGTAGTTCAGTTTCAGAGTCCTTCAGGTTGAACCCAAAAAACAAAATAAAAATTTTAATAGCATTTAGCCATTAAGGGCTGCTGACATTCAGTGAAAGACAAAAACTGAAACACCCACGGTAACTTTAAGGTGTTCCCCATAATCTTAAATAGTGAATGCATATTAGCATTTGATGGTCAAAATAAATCAAGCTAAAAATCTGGTTTTATGTTGATGGTATTTATTTATTTGTTTAGATAATTAATTTTTTTTTTTTTTTTTTTGCTGGCCAGCCTTCGCGTACGAAGATCCGGGGGAG
>VZRF01007603.1:89168-114631 GCA_013396875.1 Vireo altiloquus
AGATAATTAATTAATTATTTATTTTTTAACATGGACTTTTCCAAAGCAAATTTTGAGTTGAAGTTCTGGAACTTTTTGAAAGCAACCAAGTCACAGAGCCACCCTAAACTGAAAGGAGGTATATTGCAGGGGAACAGCAGAGGAAATAGAGGAGATGAGGAACTCCAACCAGACTGCTTTTGGAAAGCACTGAATAAACAAATCAAACCTGAATTAAAAAAAGGCTTTTAAGGTACTTCTCCTTTCCCAAATGAAAGGGAAAAAGAAGGTATAATCAAGCAGAGTACAAACACTTCATACCTTAGACATAAATCTCAACTCAGTACATTATCTATTCCATCATGTATATACGATGAGAGGAAAGAATCAAACATCTGGAATGTGCAGCGAAAGATGAAAGGCATGCAAGCCCATACATTCTACATTGAAAGGAGAATGTTTACATCAATTTTGGTCTAGGATAATCTTTTCAGACCCATTAACTCACTGACTTGCCAAGTTAGGTGACCTCAAGAGTAAAGGCTACTCTCTAGCAGTGGTTAAGAGGTTCAGGTTTCCAGGAAGAGAGCATTCATTGTACAGAATATATGGCATGAGTGTGACAATGATACCTACAAGTATATGCCACACGTGTGTGATAACAGCTAGAAGGAGGCAGGGAAGTGTTGCCATTTGCTATGGAAATGGACCTCTCTGCTAATATTGCAAAGATTTATGAGCCCTTAATCAGCAGGCATTAAGGCACTGACGAGAGAAGCAGCAAAACAGGCAAAGCTCTCTAAGCTGCCTGCTAAGCTCCTGCAACCATAAAGACTGTGCAGTGACACAAAGGCTGGCTACTTAAAGTCTTCATTAAAAGATACCATTGGCCTAGTCAGATAACTATATTTTGCTTGTTTATTCACAGACTTGAATTAGATCATGTCTCTTCCTTTTTTAAGGCATCTCAGAGGAAGAAAAAACAAGATAATATTATGTCTGTGCAATAGATGTCAATTTTTGTCCAATGTATAATGAAAAAGACACTATACTCAAACTGGTATATTAAAACTTGCTTATGTGGTTAACAAAATGCACAAACCATACCTTTTCACCTCCATAACTCAGCCTAGCAACTAAAAAGACCCCACAAGCGCTGTACCCTGTACCCTGTGCCTAGCTCCTGTGCCACTGGCAAAGCAGAAAGGGAGTTATTGTCTTCTTTCCTACACATTTGTATATTTGATATATTTTCTAATGCATTTGATATGTTTTCTAATGCAGCTTTGCAGGGTCTTACCTGAAGATGGACACTGAAGATGTTTTTCTAAGGAATGGCTGTTTGCAAGAACATGTTTTATCTGATGTGCAGCTTCCACGTGCAAATATAAATTGTTTATATACTGTTCAAGATAAATCTTTCTGAAGCCTGCTATTTCTGTGGGCCATATGTTTGAAAGCTTTCACCCAAAGCATGATTATTTTTATGCCACAAGAAAGTTGCTTCATTTCCTAATAAGAATTGAGGTTTTGGAACATAGATTCTCAAGGGGATTTTTTTTTTTTTTAAATCTAACAAGCACTGCTGAAAGCTTCATTCCAAGTATTTAGGGAAACTGGGTTAGTAAGTGAATATTCACACTTGGATATGCACATATGTATTTCTTTCTTACGTGGCTAACAGCTGTGCAGAGTACTGTCTTTCCAAGGAATCATAACACAAAACAAGTTGCTTGTCTCTAAGATTTCCACCAAGAAGAATGTAATTTTTATGTTTTGAGTTTTTCTCCCCCTGCTTTCCTTTAATAAGCTTTCCCATTGTTTCTGGATGCTTAAGCATTCCCATGTTTAATTCCATCTTGTTCTGTCCTGTTTCTGTTACAAAGTTAAAGACTGCACATTTTATAATGTTCATTTCTTTAAATAAGGAAAACCATGGGGTTCCCCAGCCTGTGCTCTCCACACGACACATTACTAAGTGAGCCAGCAATTACATTCTGTACTGACCAAATCTTCCAAAATAGAAAAGTTGCTAGATCTAGCCTAAAAGTGAGAGCAGCACAGGCAGACAGGATACCAGTCACAGACAAGAGAATCTCCTTGCTAAGCTTTGCCTGTGGGTTTACAAGAGGGGGATTGCATTCAAACTGAGCTGCAGTGGTTGAAGCACTTCACTGTCTGCTTGAGGGAGAGCGTCCTTCTCTGCTCTGTCACTCTACAACATCCCTATTATAACAGATTTGAACACTGATTATCAGGTCAGCTCTGGTTTTGTCTGTAGACCAAAAATTGTACAAAGATATACTGGATTCACATTTCAACACTGTGATAATTCACCCAGGCAAAAGGTAAGATGGATATTGACAATTCACTGGGCACCATGACTACAAGCAGAAATATATACCCGCCTTAAAGTGGAGGAGCATTCTCTTCTGCTGCTTGAAATCTTTTGGGACAAGATGCTGGCAACATATCAATACAGCATCCTACAAGCAGAAAGGGCACACAGCTCATTCAGACACTACCTGGCTCCTGAAGTCAACATCCCTACTTTTCAAGAGGGAGAGCTAGTGAAATTTTGGCTCATTACTATGTTCATCTATGAAATAGTATGCTGGCAGAGTGCACTGTCCCCAGTCCACATTATTATGTCAGAGCAAGGTCTCCTTGGAAAGCCTTCTTCCACAGATTCCCCTGCCAAGAGTATACACTGCACAGCAAGGAAGAAGAACTGAAACAGAAACCCCAAATGATTATGCTCAATGTGAAAAATTAAAATAACAAGGAAAAATACAACGATCAATAAAATGCCAGTGCATTTTAACCCTCTGAAAAACATAAAAGATGGCTGCACTCTTTAGAAGTTAGAGCGCATTTTTTCAAACACATGCTCCCCCTTTTTCCTTAATCTCCTGCAAAGTCAAGATAGGATCACAAAGTTCAGCTGGTTTTAGGAGGATTAAGGTTTAGGGATTAAGCTTCATTCATTTGGGGACGTAAATTAGCAGCAGAGGGACAGCAGCTGACTGGTGAGGAAAGGGAGTAAGGAGGAGGCAGGTCAAAGAGCAAACCATGCACAACTGCAGGCTTTTGCTGGCATAAATCTCAAATGACAATGTATCTGGCACTCCACCACAAGAAAGTAAAATAAAGTAATACTGCCCAGTATACTTCAAAATCTTTGTAACTAAGTGCACAAAGGCAGAATGATAAAATCCAGATTTCTATTAGCAATAGCATCAATGATGAGTAGGCCCTTGTTCCATCCTTCCTATACTTAATAGTGTAAGGAGAATAGAAATAGATGTTTTTTTCAAAGCATTCCTCTGGCTCTGGCAGATCCTCAAAAAAGCCCGCAATCAACGCCACACTTTGCTCCTAATTTGACTGCCCTGGGCAGCAGTAGCAATGTGGCGGCACAGGGCTGTGACCATAACAGACTTCCATGACCTGAGAGGCTTCATATCCACAGGCTCCCTGTATAATTTCAAATGCTTATACAATTCACCATCCCAACAGCAATCGAAAATTAATGTGCAATTCCTTTCAGCCACCCTTTCGGCTGCCTACCTCTGCAACCCCCGTGACTACATTAGAAATATATCACAATTAAGCCTCCACAACAGTATTTTGAACTATAGCTACCTGCCTTCAGTATGCATCACATCTGCTGAAGTTACCAGCAAAATAATTACTCCCATTGACATGACTAAAATGATGTAGTAATAAAAGTTATGTCGTGCTCTATTAGAAACAGAAATCCCAAAGCATTTCCATAGTCCAGCTTTTTTATTGGCTAAGCGACAGGTTGCATTTTACAGATCAAGATTGGCTTGCAATGTTTGCCATTAGAAAAGCTTGCTCTGGCTTGAAAACTGAGTAAACAGAGTTAGGAAGTGATTGAAGGAGCACAGATTGCCAAGATATAATTTATAGTTACTTTCCCACACTTCAAACTATAGTTCTGTCCTTTGGACTCCAAAATTATTGATATAATTAAAATACCAGATTGCCAATCCAGAAGTGCCTGATATTATCTAATTCAATTGTCACTGTTCATTTCAGTCCATTTTAAAAGCCAAGTCATCTATTGCAAACAAATCTGGAAAGAAATCATTCCAAAAACATACACTCACGCACATAAATACACACATCCATACATAAACTGAAGTCCTATGAGCCTCTCAAGACTTGCTGCCATTTCAACCTCAATTATTTACAAAGCTACAAAACAATTCTATGTATGGACCAGATGAGCCAGTGGTTAGGTAGGCAAGTCTTGTGAAACCTCATGAAACTTCAGCTCTACTTTGTGTCAGGGCACTACTTTTAGAAGATGAACCAAACACAGAGACTCCTCAGCTGTCACAAAGAGTCCATTTTTCTCTGAAATGTATTTCTACTCCCTGATACTTGGTAACCCAGAGATAGGTGCTAGGCAGGTTCACCTGCTGTATTCCTTCTGTCAAATTCCCACCAGCACATCTAAAAGAACAAGATTGATAACAAGATTGCTCTGGACTGGGATGACCCCAAACTGCAGACAGCTGCTAGAAATAACTGAGGCAGAAGCATTTTAGTGGTGAAGGGTCTGCAAGGACCTGGTTCGTACCTCAATGGAAGGTCCTTCCCCTTCTCTACTTGTTGATTGCAGATGCCCTTCACCCACTTTACTGACCTCACCAGCTGTGCCAAGCTTACATTGCTCTTCCCTCCAAACTTTTCCCTACACTCCTCCATGCTGTGGCTCCACTCCTTATTTTCTACTGTCCACCAGTCTTTACATCTTCCCAACTCAATTCATGCACATCTGTGTAGAAGCATGGCCATAACATGACACAAAGACATCAGTATTTTCACACTGCTCCCTTTTTTCCTACTCTTTCATCTATTTACAACATTTTACAAAAGCATGCACAGAAATTACCATCCCCTTTTACTTTCAGCGAGGCAATACACTTAGGCAGTCTGCAATGTAAAATTTGACTTCTGGTGATGACAGTGATGAAAATTCATCCCCAATTCTGCTGCTGGAGGGAAGGGATGCCATCCAGAGGGACCTTGACAGGCTTGAGAGGTAGGCCAATGCAAACCTCATGAACCTGGGTCATGGCAATTGCAGACACACCTATAGGTGGAGTGGAGAAGCGATTGAGAGCAGCCCTTTGGAGAAAACCTTGGGGGGAAAACTGCAGGGGAAACCTAGGCTGATGAAAAACTCCACACAACCCAGCAATGTGCATTTGCAGCCCAGAAAGCCAGTTGTATCCAGGGCTGCATCCAAAGCAGCATGGACAGCAGGATGAGAGAAGGGATTTTGCCTCTCTGCTCTGATTTGCTCTGCTCTGCTCTGCTGAGATCCCACCTACAGTGCACATCTGGTGTCCCCAGCATAAAAGGAACACGGAACTGTTGGAGCAAGTCCAGAGGAGGACCACAAAGTGGATTAGAGGACTGGAGCACCTTCCCTACAAAACCAGGCTGAGACAGTTGGGGCTGGTCAGCCTGGAGAAGAGAAGGTTGCATGGAGACCCCATAGCTCCTCCCAGTATCTGAAGGGAGCCTACAGGGAAGTCAGAGGGACACTTCATCAGGAACTGTAGTGATAGGACAAGGAGTAATGGGTACAAATCCCATTTGATGGGAAAATTAGGTTCGACCAAGGAGAGAATTTAGCCTACAGTCTTCCATGCTTAAATTGTTCTGACAGGTAACAAGTCAGTAAAACACATGTATTGGCACCTAATGCATAGGGAAGGAAATAAAATTTGCATCACTAAGACAAAAACAAAGATACCTTCAGTGGATGTAACTGACAATCCCAAAGAATTACTGTTAAGTTAATTAAATACAAAATTTAGAGGGGAAAGTGTCCTTAGCCTGCACAACGTTGCTCCCACGTCACACTTAGGTTCTTTAAGTTTGCTTTCTTCAATTACCAAGATTGAATTATTGTGATCCTGCCTATCTTCTTCCAGAATGTTTCCCCTTTACTCTGAACACGCTGCTTTGCTTCTTCAGTGATTTTGGTCATTAACTTCACTACTTTTACATACCTGCCTGATTCCTGCATCTGATCAGGGAGCTGCAGCTAGAAAGCCATCTTACTGTGATGATATAATGTTACTTCTACTAGTCCCACTGCACTTAACTTTGTAGCTGGGATGGTACGTTGTTCACCAGAGAAAAATCCCAGAGTCATCATCAAGTTCTACCACTGAAAATGTTGGGCTACCTGTCTGGGTTGTACAGAATGATAAACTGAGAGGGAACTGAACTGTGCCACAACTCTTAAAACAGGCTGAAAGAAAGAACACAGAAAAGAAACTGTGCTCCTATTTAGGCATGTTTAAGACTTTGTAAGCATCTTTCTGCTTCCAATATTTCATTTTATTCAGTTAATGAAGGCCCAGATAATTAGAGGATCTTTTTCCCTGAGGTAACTTTTCCCTGTGAATGCAAGCAAGCAAAAATAAGTCACAGCTCAGCTTCACATTAACTTACCCAATTATTAGGCAGAAAATCTTTGGTCGCCTCTCCCCTATAACAGCATTTAGCGGGAATGAACAAAAAAAAAAACGTGCTGTACCTATCTCTGTTTACCACAGTCTATCTCCCTGTATACACTCAACCGCCAGCTAAAAATAACACCAAAACTAAAGACATTTTATGCCATTGACTTGATGCGGACAGAATTTCATTTTTTGCACCTTTTGTAGACAGGACAACTGTCTGTGTGTTTGTCCTCCCAGTTAATAGCAGAATTAAAAATCCCTAGAAAAGTCACCTAGAGCAGACCCTACCAGGAATATCCTTCACGGTAGATAAGGAACAGATCAAACAACATTTGGGCATTGTATTACATACCTGAGGAAGCTGAAGGAGACAGGGGCATCACACTAAACATTTCCTGTTTCAAGTCAAGCATTCGCAGTGATTAGAGAATGAATACTGGTGGCTTCCCAAGTTTTAGGCTGTCTTTATGGTATAAGCAGTTTGCATTTTTTACTCTCACTAAGCACTGTTTAGGTCTCAGCACGTTACATGGTCTACACATGGAGAAGGCACTCTACTTGCTAATGAAACTGAGAAACTCATTTTGACATTTAATGTGTCATATCTATTTTATTTATAATCTCTAAAGAGTGATGAGACATCTCCTTTGTAAAACAGGCTTAAATAGATCTGTAAACTGCTACGTAGAACTCTGGTGAATTCAATTTGGGAAGGAAATGAAGGTTTCTCTTTTTCATGACTTAACCAAGAACCCTTCCAAGAGGCTCTTAGAGGGGAGAGGTGGCAGGCAGCCTGCCTCACAAGTGATGACAGCAGCCCCTAAATCAAGTGTCACACAGCTTCAAACCCTAAGGAGTCATCAGTCATGTTTGCAGGAGGGGAAGGAGCAGCCTCCTTCCTTGAGATCAATGAGGCAAACACAGAATACTCCTTCTGAGCTCCTAAGGATGATTGATGACTCCTTAGCAGCTGAAGTGTGTGACATTTGATTTCACTCACTGATAAGATTGTGTCTATCCAAACACCTTCTAGTTAATGTTTCCAGGGCCCCTACATAGCTGTTCTTTGTGATATTTTTTACACAAAGCTCAATTGTTCAATGATTAATGAATTTCTCAACAATAGAAGAAAATTCCGTAAGAGAATTTTGTAACTGTGTCCCTTGGTACTCCAATCACAACACAAAACAGGAATCTAGGCTCCTCAAGGAAACTTATGGGAGACCTCCTGCACCTGTCAAATGACATTTGTAGGCAAAATAGTCCTAAAAGAGAACTGGCTTTTTAAAATACACACTTTAGGTCTACTTTCCAGAAAACCTAATGATTGATTGACATTGAGTAAAAATATTTTCCAAAACTTAAGTAGGCAGATTTACAAAAGGTTATAGATTTCAAGAGACTTGAGACATGTTTTGTGGATTTCTTATTTTTCTTACAACACCACATTCTTATCCAGTTATCTCCTATTTTGAAATGATACAATCAATATGATTTGAACCTATGCTTTGTAACTACAAGGTACTCTTGCTTATAGGTTCTAAAACATGCATGCTTTATATTACATCCAATTGTACCACAGGCTGTGTTTTTACTATGACTTAAATCTCATAGCACTATTTACATTTATTACCATGCTTTTGCTCAATTTTTATTGCTTTTAAGATTGTTACTGAATTAAATGTTTTAAGCAGTTGTATTTTTAACTCACTTACGAAATGAAGAATGTTTTTTAAGCCCGATTTCCTAAGTGCCATGTTCGGCTGGATTCTGCTCATCGCCTTTGGGAGTTTTAGCACTTTGCACAAAAATCATGAGTCTTTGATATATACAAGAACCAGGCAATTCAGAAGTCTGTCACAAAATCCATTCAAAGGGAGAGAAACTGTATTGGTTGTCAATTATACCTTACTCTTTAAGTTTGTTTGTCAAAAAGCATACTGGTAAACAGAGGACAAAACTGCAGTACAATCCAGGAAAAGATGATGACTGTGGCTCTCTCACCCGTTCAGAATGAATGCCTGAACAGAATGGCAGTACTGGCAAAGAAAAACACTTCACATAACCTTTATCATTTTGCCAAAACCAGCCCAATAAAAGAAATCAAAGAGAAATTCCAAGTTTTGACTTGCCAAATGAATCTTTCATCTAAATTTTGAAACGAAGACATTGCTCTTGCCAAACATTGCTAAGCTTTGCTGAGGCCTCACATGAAAAATCAAGAGCTCTGACTATTTGGAATTCAAATTCAGTGTAAAACTTGGGCTTATTCCCAATTAATGCAAATGAGAGACTGCACATTACCTTTAAGGTCTTTAAATTAAAAATGATCCTGACATAGAACTGTGCCAAATTAAGTCAGCAATGATGAAATGATAAAAAAATGGTGTTATGAACTGTCCTGACACTTAAAAACATGATGAAGTCTCCATAACACTCTGAAAGCATGTTATTATGAAAACACTCTTTTTTAAGTCAACATTTTATTTCCAAAATATTACACTCTCAAGGAATTTAAAATACTATCTATAATGGCATACAAAATCAAAAAATATATTTATGGCGAAAAATACAGTTAAAAAAATTTACCATAATGATAAATTTCTAATGCTGACATACTTTCATGTCACATTAAAAAAAAAAAAANGAACAGCTTTTCTTTCTAAAACTGATACAAAAATTACCTTACTTTCTCTCTCATGGTTCATTATGAGATAAACTAAAATCACACTCAAAGGATGCCCTTAGCAAAGCTGTTAAGGACAGCAAAGCTGGCAGGCAAACCGAGGTTGACAGGAGTTGTTTTCCAGTTGAAAGAACTACCTCCAATACTTGAGCATATTATATGAATACTCTCCAGCCTGAGAACCACTTTTCAATAACTCCCTAAGAGAACCTGTATTTTAAGAGTATATGCAGATTTTTCAAAGGGTATTGCTTGCTCGACACTTAGCCACAGTTCTACCAGAAAGAGCTTCTTTATGTGGTAACTGATAATTCTCAAATTCCTTTCCATACCACATACATTAGGAAACAAGAAAGTTGAATTCTTTGAGGAAAATTATGCCCTGAAACAGTCAGGCAGGTTTCACTTAAAACTAAATCCATACACAGATATGGGTTGTGTGCATTGCTTTTCCCTTCTCTCTCATTACTTTTCAAGACAGTCAACTCCTTAAATTAACTAGGATAAATATTTGAGACACATTTTCATTACAACAACTGATCAGCTGGAAGAGAGAGATCTTACTGGTGTGTTCTCTGAAAGCACTGAGCACTTGTGCTCAGAAATACCTACTAGACTTCAAACAACCTATAGGGAAGAGGACATTTAGGAATACCCAAACTGGGAGAATTCATGAGGGAAGGGCATGGGAGGTGAGGGATGAGTGGGAAGAGAGGCTTAGCACTCACTGCTAAATATGTGTGAGTGCCTAGATTATCTGTGGAATACATAAATGCAGTGAATCACAAGTATTTCCCAGAAACAGCTGAAGTGCACAAAAAGAGAAGAAACCAGAGAAGATTCTTGGAAACCTGCCTGATTTCCTCTGAGCACAGAGTCCACACGCTTGGCAAGCTCACAGGGAAACCCAACTTGCATCCTTGTGACTCTCGAGCAGTCTCCCTCTGGGAATGAGGGACAATGTCTCCTGAAGAGACAATGGTTTTCCCAATCTGTAGTCATGAGATGACCAGACTGTTTTGAACTGGAACTCCTTCTTTGTCCGCAATTTTCAAAATTCCAGGGGGATATTTTTCTGACCCAGGACACAACTTCAACTACCATGATTTAACATTAAATGGTCCACCCTTCAGCACTCACTTCTATTGTTCAGAAAATTTGAATTCTTGCATTTTCTAAATTCTAAATGCTTAACTTTGAAACCTATAAAAAGTTTCAAATGTGTTTAGAAAATTTGCAATTCTGCAGTCTTGCAGATTTCTTAAATGTTTTTATTCTTAAAATAAATGTCTATTTAAGAAAAAGCAAAAATGTTGAACTAGGAGTTTGAAGTCTTTCCACCTACCTATTATAGATAAAAAAAGGGATTATAGGTTGTCATCCTCCATTTGGATCCATTACTAGAGGAGGAGGTGCTCCTCTTATTGATTTCACTTATATTTACTGAAAATATAAGTGAAAGCTCTCAAATGAATTCCATTTTAGAATCACAGTGATAATATGCTCGAATTCTCATGGATAGGGTCTTTTTTCACTTTTCTTGACCTGTTCTCTCCAACATGTTTCCTTGCAGTCCTGCAGTTTTCCCAAGTCCTTCTTTTCCAGTAAAACCAACCTGAAATCCAAGCTTTTAATTCAAGTAAATTTCTTACCAACCACACCACTTGTCTATCACATTGTCTACTTCCCCACAGGACCCAAAATCCCCCAGATTTCAGATCTCCTCCACAGTGAATATTCACATTCAAATCCATGCCTTTCCTTAAAATGATCAGTCACTACCATATCCTCCTCAGCTCTGTGAAGAATCTTTTTGCCTTATCAGTAAATCTTTTACTCTGAACTCAGTCTAAATTCAAACACCTTCAGAGACGTCCCAGTACATTCTGGTTCCTCATCAGAACTGTTGCATGTATCCCACATATCTTTCCAGTTTTTGACCTGGCTTAAACCCTGAGTACTTTTCCATTATCAGACCAACACTGGGCCATCACCCTAACTCATGGTTTCCTGGTTCACCTTTTCAAACTCCCCTCCAAGTCTTCCCAATACCAAGCTATGCCACTGTCTAAAGAGCAGTCTAAATTTCCACCTAAGAGTTTCAATTTTCTTGTCTGCTCTCCTGGCAGGTTTATACTACTCACTCTGCCATTACGCCACGTCTGGTCCTGCCTTCTGACAGACTGAAGGAACATGGGAAGGTTTGCAGATCATAAAAATAAAAGACCCTAAGAAGCAATTGGCTAATTCCAAATTACGAATGAAGTCCTAAAAGTCTCTTTTGCCAGAAACCCTAAGCTGTTCTCTATATATATTAAAAAAAAAAAAAGGAAATTAAATTCATGTTCAAATCACAGAGGAGACAGCAATTATTTGCTCACCTGAAATATTTGTTTCAAGGAAAAAAGTGCCCGTCTCAGCTCCCGTCCATTGGAATTGTAAAGTTTTTCTGGGAAAACAAAACAAGACAACAGAAAAAACTTCAGCATAAACAAAACTGACAACACAGCAATAATGTAGTACAGGTTTTGAAAGAATCATAGCACCCACTTCCCATTAGGCAGACTGCTCTTAAAAAAAATAGCCTTTTTAAAGATACATATAGGACTTCTTCATTACATGTGCATATAAACCAGGATTTAGTCGTCTGTAACTTCAGATGGCATCTCCTGGGTAAATTCACAATAGCTTCAACAAGATCAGTGAGAAACAATTCTCTCTAGAGTTTTTGAAAATGCTTAGAAATACTGTTCTTTCTGCATTAAGGTAAATTGTAGGGTTTACTGAAAGTACCAGATTAATCTCTAAAGACTCAGCTGAGACCATTCTTTGCCTTTGTTATCAAAGCTAGAGCCACTGAATCCCATCCTTGACTGCCTTCCCTCTAGACATTCTTTTCTCATGTTCTCATCTTTCTATTGTTAAATCCTTTCTCCAATAGCAATGAACATTAATACCAGAAATAGTCGGACAGTCTGTTCTAAGCATAATTCAAAACAGTGTTTTATTCTCATGAAAACTGATCTTGACCTTTTTCTAAATGAAGCAGAAGCCTTCTTTTCATCATCCAATACTGTAATGTATTACTTCATTTATTCCCCTACTAATGCATCCTCACAGAATTAATTTAAAGACAAAAGCAACTCCTCTGCTGTCTTTCTGAACCCTGCTACAATGTTTGTGCCTTTGGAAGAACTCTGAGTCTGTGCATCTCAAGCCTGTTGTTGCAAATTTGGAAGTGATTTGTGACTATGCAGGGATAGAGCAGAAGGTGAGCTCTTCAAATCTTCCTGGTCTACTACAATTAGTATTATTATTATCTGATAGTGACTTTATGCAACACTTCTGAAGTCCTAAATTTAATTTTATTACATTACTGCATTCTAAGAGCATTGACAAAGGAAAATCAAATCTTCATGGTCACCTCAGATGACACACTTTGTCTCACCCACAGATCATCATGAAAGCACCCTCTCTGCAATGGACAATGGCCAGCAGGTCCGGAGATCAAAGCTGGAATGCCCATGGAGTGATAATATCCTTATGAGAAAATTAAGTATCAAACCCCAACATTTTATTACTTTCCCTTGTCTATTTCTCATTTAATTACCACTTTATACTACAAAACCAAATTAAATTTTATTTCCCTCTGTCAGGAAGTTGAAAAAAGGGCCTAGCATATGAGGATTCAATGCATTTATAACTCAGTAAACATTTTTTACTTTAATCATGGAAGGTAGGGTTTAATTTTAGAAAAAAAACATTTCTTATTCCCAACAGTCATCTTCAACTAAAGGAAAAATATGAAGTAAAATGTCAGCAAAACTAATACTTTTTTTTTTTTAACTTTGAAAGTAGTTTTGTTCATCCCTAATTGCCTCTGATTTCAAAGGCAGAATGTACAGAACTGGCAAAACTATTGTTGTTATAAGTTGTCTCCTTTCTTGCACTTTTTATAGATTCTTGACAAAACATTGGAGGAACAGATTTCACTTCAAGCCATAAACTTAGAGGCATACTTTAATTACTCTCACTTAAAAATGCACTGGCATGTGTGACTACATTTCTTGGCAGGATAAAGAATAATTTTGTCAGGAAAGCCTAAAGAATAATAAAGATCTTCTAAGACCCAGTCTGTCAACTTTACATGCCACATTACACAAAATATTCGTTTTTGAAAGTTACCTCCATCTGGCATTTGTTATTACTAATTTCCCTCTATTCATAATTCACCAGCATCATTATGAGCAGAATGTCTCCAAACAAGGCAGTGCATTATCATCTTAATTAAGAGAGGCACCACTTCTTAAAGTCCTGGCAACTTTGTACATAAATATCAATGTCCTAACAAATGCCATCTGTTGGTCTTGGTCTTAAACAGAAATCATCATCCCAGCCCGGGGTGAAGTCCTAACAAACCATTGTTGTGATACCATAACACTGGTTGTTTCACTGGTGCGTGAAGATTTTTGGTACATCTCAGAGGAACAATGCTGAACATTTTTTCTCCTTGGTCTTTTCACAGAGCATAACCTCATCCTTGGCAATCAGCACAAACAATGCTCTCCCTGCCTGTCTGTAGCAAAGAGGACAGAAGTTACTGACTGTGGCTCAAAAAGGGGTCCATTGTTAGAGTTAAGGATCAACACCTACTGCCAAGTGTCACGTTTGACAACAGTTGTGGCACATATCACAAATGGGTTGAGATGGGTTGAAAATCCATCTGAGGAGTGACAGCCCAGGTAAACCATCTCATTTCTGACATCTTGTTCCAGAGACAATGTCCACTCACAGGTCCCTCCTTGTGAGGGATTAGCTCAACAAGAGCTAATCTTGTTGAATCAGCTCAAAGACACAAGTCCCCAGAGTGCTCACCTGTTACTCTTACACATGGGCAACATACTCTCTGAGTGAGTCTTGACACACACTTCTCATAGTGCTGGCAGCCCCAGAAACATTCCCTGAGCATAATCCAAGGAGGAAAGTGAGATGGTCATGCTGCATCAGAAGATGTTTTGGCTTAGAAAACCTCAGTCCAGGACAAACCTCACACAGGGCAGGAAAGCCTGCGTAAGCCAAGGTACTGCAAGGACCCTTAAAAACACCTTTCACTGTGTGTGCTGTCTTTCAGATTACAGCTGGGGTACACTTGCTAAGATGCTCTAGAGGTCTTAGAGAATTCCCATTTGTTAACAGTAACTTTAACACCCCAGGGACCTCAGGCTCATCCCAAAAGCCATAGACTGCAACTCAGGTTACGGGAATGCATCAGCAGAAACTGAAGGGCGAAAATCACTTCTGAGCTCTTAGAAACAAAACAAAAAATTAAACAAAATTAAAAAAAAAAAGAGAGAGAGGCGGAAAGCCACATTTGCTTACCATGTTTTCACACTGCAGACAACTCAGAAACTAGACAGAAAATGCTTTTAAATACTTGTTTTACATAAGCATTTTAAAGTGTTGCCCTCTGAAGCAGACTCAGAAATAACTTTCCACGTTAAAGTACAGAGGTGACTAATTCCCATGGTACATCCCTGGCAGACTTGTCTGTAACTGAAACAAATGATGCCTACAGCATTGAAACAGGAGCCTAGCCTGCTACTATCACCAAACAGAAAATTCTGAGGTGCTCCAAGGACAGTACAAAAGACTCACATGTTCACTGCTTTGTTATACTGGCAGAGATAAGCTTGAATATGTACACCAGGACTGCTTTACGCCAGAAAACAAAGCTCTGAACTTCAAGCAGGAACGTGTCCTGCTACACCCCTCACTCAAACTTCTCTGGCCCTTTGGTAAAACACATTTCCTGTCCTTCCCCAGGACAAGTGCAGGCTGGAGACATTCTGTATTCATAAGAGAAGATAAAACAAGTCAGTGAGTCCATAGGTCAGGGGGTTTGTGATATCTGAATTCATCTACCTATTAATGATGGTGTTTCTGACGGCTGAGTCCTGATAAGTGACACTATTGCAGTCACTTTTACTGCTTTTCTTCAAGAAATAAAGAGCTGCATCCGCGGCTGCGAAATAGCTTTAATTGCATATACACAGATGACAGAAGATTATCCTTGTGGTTCCCTCTGATGTTAACCCTCTGATGTTAACTAACACTAGAGGGCACTGCTTATTTCCTTATTTTATGAAAGGAAAGGCACTCTGTCCCTCCATGGGCTTCCCACTGATAGAGCAATACTGCTTGGGATGCAAAGTTGGTACTTCATTAACCTTGAAAACCTGTTTTTAATCTGTAGACTGTAGGATACCCTAGGAAATTAAAAAGCATCAGCATTGCCAATCTCAAACATTCAAAATCAGCATAAACTCTCAAAAACAATAGAAAACCAGGTACTGGTGAGGGCCTGAGTTTTATTTACCTTTCTACAAGAAGCAAGAGTCACATTTATTAAATTATCCTTCACATCACAGCAGGGAGGTGTATATCCTTGAAAGACAGAGAGATTCCCCTAGCTCAGTGCTCGTTTCTAGAGGCAGGGAATTATAGGTAGAATCATGGGCTTGTGGTAGAGACAGACATGTGTGAGAGGTAGCAGCTGCAAGTGGCTGTTTTCCTGCAACAGCAGAACTTTGGGTAAGAGAAGCCTTAACACTATAAAACAGAAATATCATTTATTACTCTGTAGCTTTGCTTGCTTTTACTTTTGTGAATAACAACTCAGGTTAAGTGAAAAAGGATTCCTGTAGGTTAATTTGATACAAACATAGCAATGGAGTGAAGGCAGTTTGGTTTGCAATCAACATCTTTTCAGAAAGGAAGATAAATCTTTAAAGATCTTTTATCAGACAACTTGCAGCTTTCAAAGAGATTCTATATTTTTAAAGATAGTTGTCACAGGCTCAAATTTCATTGGGTATTCACCTTTTTTGACTACATGGGAAAAGGGACTTTTTAAAGAAAATAATAATTTGTCCTCATATTCTTAATTGAACTACTGACTTTTCTTCTGCCTTCTATGGAAAAAATGAGTGTTTTCAATCCACAGTAATAAAAGAAAAAGTGGAACTGGCTGAACATTGCTTGGTTCAGCCCCAAGTGTTACACCTGACCTCTGACCGACAGGGTACCATCCTCCTCCCTTCCTCTTCCATCACACCCATTGAATTAGTCCCTGGGATATAGTAATTTATACAGCATCAGCCTTTTGAGCTGTTGGCAAAGGCTTGTGAACATCTGGCTGAGCACAAATGGGAGTTGCTCTGCTTCACTTGCTGCTGCCTGAATGACCTCCATGTCTCCCATCCATGCCTCTTTTCTTTGAGCTATAATTTCAAGATGAAGCTCCTTTCCTTACAAAAACATAAAAGGGAGATTAACTCCACATTTGATTACATTAGCAGGATACCTGGTGCAGATCCACTTAAATGACATTTGAAACACTTCCTGCCATTCATTTTTATCTTGCACGGGACAGAAGTAGCAATATTATCTGGATTCCAGTAGCCACTTGCAAATCAGCCAGTACTTAGCAAAAAATTTAATCCTTCTCCCCGCAACAAGGAGTAAAATATTATTTTAAATGCTCACTAGGAAGAACTATTAGTGATAAATTTTAAATGCTCACTAGGAAGAAGTATTAGTGACAAAATTAAAAAGCTTTCAGAATTTAAATGAATTGCCTACCTTTTCAGCAGCACTGATGGGAAAAAAGAACTTGAAAGAACAAAGGGAAGTGTTTATAATGGTAAGAAATTTTGCCATTCACTCTTTTTGTGAATGCAAATGTCACACTTCTAAATTTATTACTGCACTATTCCGATTTTAAATGCATGTTATTTTATCTGAATGACTGTATACAGTTGTAAAACTAGGGAAAAATTTGAGCAAGAAGTCAGGCATACAGGTCCACTTCTGTGAACAGGCATCAGGAAGCAGCCTGGTAGACTTCACTAGAGTAGGCCCACGGGTACATATAGTGCTGCAGATCTATAAAACAACTGTATATAAAACTAATTAGCGTAGTGTGCCAGTCTTTCACTGTATGTCAAACAAATTAAAGCAGTTCTCTAAGAAAAGACCTGGTCCTGTGCCAAGAATAGGCTCTTTTCTTTGTTTTGCTTTTGTCCATGAAAGTTAGTCATAAATGTGTTGGCCAGACAAGGCACTCTCCTTTTTCTTCCCAGACCCCCTAGAAAATGCACGAAGAAGGGATTCATTCACAGGCATATTGTCCACTATTGCATTAACACAATTGCTGCTTCTGCTGAGATTACTTCGTTTTGCATATTACAAATTTCCCTTTTTTCCCTCTGAATCTGATCTTATTTTGTCTGGATAAACGGTTATGCATTAATTAGTGGAACATTTCACATGTGAAGTCAAGCTACATATTCTCCCACTGATGCAGGGATAAATGATTAGCACTTAGTGCAGGAAAGGAGCTTTTTCACAATAAAGGACCTTAGGCCAAGCAAGTGGCTGTGTACAAATTTCGGGAAGCTGAGTCCACATCACTGTCAGCACCGACTGCTTTGGAGGAATGTGCAGGCTGCCTCCAAGGAATGCCGCCCCAGCTCCCCGGCAGAGAAAAAAACCTCCCTACTCTCCTTTTCATTCAGACATACAGCAGCTGCTTAGCTAATTATCTGGGACAGTGGGTCCCCTCAACGAGCAGGGTCCTTTGCCCCCACTGGGAGAGGGGGATCCTTTGTCGGGAAAGGATCCTATTACGCCTGCATATGAGAAGAGCTCAGCTTCAAGCCTGCATCCTTGTTCCCTTTCTCTGTAAAGGACCCGCAGGTGGGGAGTGGGAGGAGAGAAAGACAAAATAGCCTTGGACACCCTTTCCTATCCCATACCCTAAAGCCATGCTGGCAGAGGCTCAAAGTAGAGAGTGCAAAGAGCCACCTGCAAACCCCAGGGAGCCTGTGGGTTTGGACAGACAAGGAGGGAGAACTCCAGGGCAGGATCTCCCCTGGGAATGAAAAATACCCGATTCGGCCACCACTTCAGAGCAATTCTATATGCTCATGCTTAGGGATTTTCCTGCCTCTTTGAGAGCAAAGTCTGCTTTCCTGACACTGCAAAAAGTACCCAGCAGAAACAGTCCCTGGATTTTGTACAGGGAGAGTACACAGGGCAAAACCCCCACTCTGGGAAGACGGGTTGGAGAAAAAAAACTTTTAAAAATATTTTTCTGAAATGCCAAATGTCTTAACTTTTATCACAAGGGAATTAACATAAAACTGTCAGCACAAGAATGATGATACATCTAAATCTACTGAAAAAAGTATCTGCTCCTCCAGGTGCAAGTGTCCTCCTCCCTTATTCCTTGCTCCTCTTGGAAATAGAGATATGAAATGACATTCAATCAATTGTGGGAAATGAGTAATATATAAGAAAAGTCCATAGAATCAAGAAGAAAGATGATGACCCTGAGGATGAGGAATCAGAGACATATAACAACAGGTCCTTTTCATTCTGAACGCATCATTCCTAAATTCCAATTCCAACTCCCCTACCCTTGATTCTAGGTATTAGTCAGTGCTGGAGGCTCAGCATAAACTACAGTAACATCTAAATAATTCCATGAGATTTAAAATAAGAAGGTTTTTATGCAGATATCTGCTCGAAGGGACTTTCCAGTCTTTATCATACTCCACTGTCATGGTTTAACCCCAGCTGGCAGCCAAGCCCCATGCAGCCACTTGCTCACTCTCCCACGAGCGGGATGAGGGAGAGAATGGAAAGTGTAAAAGTGAGAAAACATGTGGGTTGAGATAAAGATGGTTTAATAGTAAAAGAAAAATCCACCCACACAAGTAAAGCCAAACAAAGAATTCATTCACCACTGCCCATGGCAGGCAGGTGTTCAACCATCTCCAGGAAAGCAGGGCTCCATCACACCTAACAGTGATTTGGGAAGACAAATGCCTTAATTTCCAACATTTTCCCCTTCCTCCTTCTTTCCCCACCTTTATATGCTGAGCATGACACCACATAACATGCCAATGTTCCTTTCTGGTACGTTGGGGTCAGTTCTAGTGCACTCCCAGCTCCTTTGCTGATGGGGTGGAACGAGAACCAGAAAAGGCCTTGATTCTGTGTGAGTGCTGCTCAGCAATAACAAAGACATCCCTGGATTACCAACACAGTCTTCAGCAGGAATCCAAATGACTCGAAAAGTCTGTCCCAAACTAGGTACTATGTAGAAAATTAACTCTACCCCAGCCAAAACCAGCACATCCCCTCTGGCAGCGTAACAGGACTATATGGCTCTCTTCTCAAACCTTTCTACCAAACTTCAGCATATTCTTCTTGGTTTCAAGCAACCCACTTGTCATGGATAAACCACTAGCCAGAGTTTAACCCTTACAGAGCTCTAAATTACTATACTTTTGTTCCTGTAGACCCATCCACATGGAACTAGGAAGAACATTTGTCATGGTATCTGCACACATTTTAGCAAACAAATGCCAATAATTTACACTAAAGGTAGATGTTAAAATGCAGCAAGTGTTTATACAGTGAAGTGCAAAAGGAAACCTTAGTCTTCATCTGCTGGATCCAGGCATTCACAGCTGTGGAAGATGGTGCTCCCTCTCTATGTTGCACTGCATTATGTTAAGATCTTAAAAACTGATGGTGGCAAAACTTACTCTTAACTGTTTCCATTTCTAAATTACTTAGCGTATTAAGGCCCTGCTTGCTCATCAGGAAAATTAAGGATATATAAGGTGATGTGGGCTGAGAGCAGGGTGAAGCTGCCTGACAAAAAGAGCTAGTACTTTTCCTCTTAGTTTAATATCTCTCTGCTCGCTCCTGTTTTCCCAATTCTCTGCTGCAGAAACCTGTGTCAGTTGCTGCTGTGGAAAAAGGACATAAGCAATGAGAAAGCCCAACAGCAGGAGACCACAAAAGCAGGTTTTACCTAACTTACGAAGTAAAAATCAGACTGGGACATTAAAACTCAGTGTCACCAAGGAATCACTTAACTGTACAGAAAGCCCCATTAACAATCCCAAGAAACTTGAATAGCTAGTGTATTTCCATGATTAAAACCCCCAGGCTTTTAAAATCAGTTGTATCTGGATAGATAAGGAAAATGCATGGGGTGTTCATTGCCAAAAGACCTTTCTTAGAACTGGCTTTTAGGGTCTGGCTGGGGAAAATACTGCAGGCCAGTGCCACAAAAAGATTTTCCCACCCTCTATGAGTGAAAAACTGTGACTGGAACAGCAAGGCAGCTCTGAATCCACTTCCCATCTGGTTATCACCACAGCTTTTATTTCCAGTTCCAAATTACTTCTCTCATGTATCCTTTCTGATTTTTTAAGCTAGAATACAGAATTCGTCTTTACAGTAACAGTTACAGTTCCCAGTGAGTCTGATGCCTACTGATAACTTTGAACCCATGGGGACACAATGTAGGTCTACGCACACAGAACAAACTGCTCAATCAGCTCAGTCTTCCTTCCTTCCTAGAAATAAAAAGCCATATTCAAAAGTTACAGCTTTTCCAACATATTAACAAAATAAAGAGCCTCTACCTCTTCAGCCTACTTATTCCAGCTATGGAACAGGCACCATAGTGTACTTCCTTACAATGATTTATTTATATAGGTCCTCTCCACTTGAATGCAAAAGGCACTAATATGCTCTTTAGTTCTGAAGTGCAGGAAACAGTACTTTGGGTTGACAGCTTCAAAGAAGGGCACTTCTGCATGTCCAAAAAATGCTATGACTGCTCTTCTGTAAAAGTCAAAGGGTTACAAAAGGGAAAAGGCTGCGTAACAAGGTCAAATATTACAGCACCGTATTAGAGCAAGTGGTGATGGAAAATACTTGAGAGGTCATCTTGTTCATCACCCTGCTAATGCAAATTGCTCCCTAGAGAGTAATACAGAAGGAAAGTAGTTGTTATACTAAAATATAGGTTACATAATTCAAGAGAATGGGGCTGGGGAAAATTGCTAGAAAAGAAAATAATATAGAAGAACTTACTGCTTCTTTAGAGATTACTGTAGCAAAACCGAGGCTAAACCATAATTTTAAAAAGTATGTGGAGACCAATCTTTAATGTTTGTTTCAGTTTACAACTTGGTCTCTGAGTTGCTGACCTGTGTGCTTGTGCTTGAACAAGCACATCAGCCATTGCCTACTGAATTAGAAATATTTAATAAGAACATGCTAGTCATGATTTGAGTTTTCTGGTTTTATTCTGTTTTAAACACAGTGCCAACATGTTGCTCTGCATGTTTAATCAATAAACAAAGAGCAACAGGAAAATTATAGCAACCCATCACCAAAAAAAGACAAAAAATGAGGTACACCCTCACTATCCCTTGAATTATGGATGCCTTATCTGTGCTGACAGCTTGGCAAAAGGCAAAACATCTGAGCGCAAAGACATCACAGCTTTGTGCCAAGAACCTGAAGGAGCTCTTGAGCTTAAGGCTCATATCAAGTTTTTCTGTTGCATAATACATGACATAATATGTCAGATGCTACCTCTAAGACCATGTTGTTGCAATGATCCTAAGTCCAGCCTCAGAAAGTGCATCAGAACTTAACCAGTCCTTTCACTTCAGAGGATGCAGCCTCCTAATTAACTGCATGCATTGAAGCATCAGTTTGTTCAAAAATTTGGAAACCAAGGACGAAACTATTCATCTGATAGCAAGGCAACAGGCAAAAGAGCAGCAGCAGCAGTTCATGTTGAAAACCTGATCAAACTGCTTCTCCTCAGCTTGCTGCTAGCAATTACAAAGGTGTGTGCATTTTGAAACAAAACACGTGAGCCTGCATTGTCTATGTGCATGTGGGACTTCCTAGTATCACAGCCATGCTGCTGGAGGCAACTGGTTCCGAATAAGTGTGAGGGATTTTTTGACTATTTGAAGTGGCTAAGACCAAGAATCCACCACAAAATCCTCACACACAAAAACCAGTAGATGTGCCTGTGACTGAGACACACAATCAATATTAAGGACTGTACTTCAGCATCCCTCAGAAACATCAGCCACACAATCACAAAGACCCCTTCTGGAAAGCTTCTAGAGGTGGCAGCTGAATCCAGTGGAGCTTCATCTTCAGGATTTTTTATCCCAAAATTAATTTAAAAAGAGAATAAGCAAAGGATTCCAATGTAAATACTATAGCATCTTCAGGACATTTATTTCAAATTTTCATTATATTTAGTGATGGTAATATTGATTTCTAAACAATTCTTAATAATTTAAATTCAATATACAGACCTTCTCAGTCTGAAACTCTTGCAATATCTCCATATAACAGCCTCTTCCTTATGTTAGGAACTTGTAGCTCATCTTTTCTATACCTTCCCGTTCTTGTGCACATCCTCTAATCAATTCACATCTTTCACTGTGTAAATCCAGATACAGCAATTCAGGGTTTCCTGCCTGAAAGCAACTAAGGCTTTACTGATTTTGAGTAAAGAGGAGAAAGAGCATTTCAATAGACAAAGATTTGGTTTTGCTTTAGTATTACAGTCACACAACAAAGAACAATCCCTTAAGTAATAGTCTCATAGCTCATAGCAGACGTGATCTCAGTCAAAAACAATAAGCTCGTTAACCAGCTTTGTTCTAATAACTTACACTGCCTTTTCCCATGTGTCTTGATGCATTTTAGAGTTTTTGGAAGGATGCTTCTTTAGAATACTTGAAGGATATAGTTAAATTAACAGAAATTAAATTAACAGAGGTGGATTTGGAACAGAGGGAGAATGAAGAAATATCAGATGTGCAGAAGGAAAGACTGCAGCATAAATACTTTTAGCAGATGTCAAAGTAATTCAGGGTCAGCAAGTTTCCCATCACTCTGAAATTGCTGGGACACATGAAAAACGCACCATTTTGGCAACTGAAAAGCAAACCCCACAAATAAACTGGAACAGAACCACTAAGATCTCAGGCTAAATCCATGCCAACGCATGACTCTCATCTGCTGCAGATGCCAGACCAAGCGCACAGCCAGTCCTCCTGCAGAAGGCTGGGGGGGCTCGGAGATCCCTGCTACCTGCTGGACAACTCACTTCCCAGCTCTCCTCCGGCTGCTGCACCCTGTGCCATGCCAGCTCTGCGACACGCGCGTGCAGGTGGCTGCCACATCGCTGCTCCATCTGCTGTCCCACGGCTCACAGCGACAGGGACAACAACAGGCAGCCCAGGAACGTGGCACAGGCAGCCCGACCAGCTTAACACAGGAGGAAGGAAGGTGACACCCTGGGGCAACCAACAGCCTGGAGCTTCACGTGGTGCACACGGCAGCTCTGCAAGGCCTGTGCTCCAGAGCAACCTCTGTGTCCTCCAGATTCCATCTTTGGTTACCACTCAGACTGTTGGGAATGCAAAAGACTTTTTCACAAGTGCAGACACCTTTGTACTCCCTTAAGGACCTGTACATCAGACTGCAAAGACTTAACAACAGAAGTACTTAGGTGGTTCACATCCATATACAAATGATGTAAAACTAGGATACATCTCCACTTTCCAAGTACCACGATTAGGGTGAAGGGAGGTATCCAAAGCTACGTGTATTAAAATCAGGAAATTACTGATAAAGGACAATGTTAATCAGGCAGAAACTTCACTTTGGAAATTCACTCCCCATTTTCATAGCTGAAAAACATCCTAGATTTTCCAGAAACAAGATGTATGATGCTTGTAGGGTCCAGAACAGTACAGCTGGATCTTTGAGAGGGAATAAGAAACAAATATTGGAACAATCATTTCACCCCCATTAACAAACACGACAACTACACACCTCTGTGCTAGATGCCTCTCTGAGTTCTATCTGGAAATCAGTACATTTGGTTAAGTGCATTAGCAGCTGGAGAGAAGCTGGTATATAAATCCACCCATCACTCTGGCAACACATTTTCCCTTTTGAAACAAAAGCTGGCTGATGCCTCTCCAAGTAATGGTGTGCTGCCCATTGCAGTACCAGCTCTTCACCTCTCACTGTCTGCAGAGACAGAGGTGACAGAGACCTTGGTGCATTCTTAGCCTCACTTGGAATGACTTCCTGCCCCTTCAACCTCTCCACATCAACAATTTTTACAACAAATAATTTTAATGAAAAGTCACTCAGTCTATAGGGTGGCTTTCCATATGGCCCCCTTCTCTGCTGTGCCAGGGCAGCTTCCAGGCAAGTTTGTAAGTTTCCAGGGTAAAAGGAAAAGCTATCCTCACAGTCCTCCCACCATACCACCCTACCAAACATTTACATTTTCAAACATTCCTCATTCACAATTTCTGTTTACCATACCATGCGGAACTCGGCCTGAACTTGTTTAACACATGTTTGTGTTATTTATCCAAACTCATTCATCACAGTTGTAAAACATCTGACAGATGATGGAGGTTTTCCAGTGTGTATCAGGCCTCTCGCTTCATTCAACCACTGATTATTTCCACTTCTAAGTAATTTGACCAAAGCCACACGAAAGCATTCAACTATACTAAATCTTTCTCTGTTTGTTATTAACTCAGTCACTGGCTGTAAAGAGCTCTATCTCTCTCTNCCATGTGATAAGAAAAGCTTAATTGCTACATGGATTGAATTGTCATTTGTACTTTAAACATAGCCAGCTACTATGCAAAGTGCTTCCGTGCAAAATGCACACACTACAGCACACATTACACACATTCAGCTTAATGTGAAATTTTTTAATTCCCAATCATAGGAAAAACATAGTAGCATAGAATCAGCAAATTCACAAATTCACTTAGTATAAGCACATTGAGTCAATGGAGTTTTGAATCACATCCTGAAACTGGAAAGTAAAAACTGTTCTTTGTGTGATTACTGAGCACAAACACTGTATTTATTGCCTTTTTACTTCTTGTCTCTTGCAGAAGGAAGATCTTTCACTGTTCCTTTTTTTTTTTTTTTTTTGCATACTTTGCATGGCTCATTAATCACACTCACAAAAGTCTGTAACTATGAAACCAGAAGCAAGTTAACAGCTAAGACCTTCAAGAATATTAAAAGGACCAAATCCTATCTTCTATTTAGGCTTCCTAGGTTCAAAAAAATATGATTCAAAAAGTATCATATGTGCTGCAGGAATCCAAGGTCTGTTCACTGTTCCCAACAAACACACAGCTGATTGCTGTATGGTTTGGCCGTCTCATATGTTACTTTTTTTCCCCTTTGGTATGAAAAACTATTATGAACTACATCACCACACTTTCACTTGACAGCACAGGCTGGTTAGTGCAGACCTCAGAGTAAATAAGAAAGTCCTTGTCCTCTCTCACTTCAGGAATCAGAAGTGTCCTGGGAGTGTGAGGCCAAGG
>VZRF01007603.1:115899-127703 GCA_013396875.1 Vireo altiloquus
TGGATTGAATTGTCATTTGTACTTTAAACATAGCCAGCTGCTATGCAAAGTGCTTCCCCGTGCAAAATGCACACACTACAGCACACATTACACACATTCAGCTTAATGTGAAATTTTTTAATTCCCAATCATAGGAAAAACATAGTAGCATAAAATCAGCAAATTCACAAATTCACTTAGTATAAGCACATTGAGTCAATGGAGTTTTGAATCACATCCTGAAACTGGAAAGTAAAAACTGTTCTTTGTGTGATTACTGAGCACAAACACTGTATTTATTGCCTTTTTACTTCTTGTCTCTTGCAGAAGGAAGATCTTTCACTGTTCCTTTTTTTTTTTTTTTTTTGCATACTTTGCATGGCTCATTAATCACACTCACAAAAGTCTGTAACTATGAAACCAGAAGCAAGTTAACAGCTAAGACCTTCAAGAATATTAAAAGGACCAAATCCTATCTTCTATCTAGGCTTCCAAGATTCAAAAAAATATGGTTCAAAAAGTATCATATGTGCTGCAGGAATTCAAGGTCTGTTCACTGTTCCCAACAAACACACAGCTGATTGCTGTATGGTTTGGCCGTCTCATATGTTACTTTTTTTCCCCTTTGGTATGAAAAACTATTATGAACTACATCACCACACTTTCACTTGACAGCACAGGCTGGTTAGTGCAGACCTCAGAGTAAATAAGAAAGTCCTTGTCCTCTCTCACTTCAGGAATCAGAAGTGTCCTGGGAGTGTGAGGCCAAGGTAAAAGCTGGGATAGTAAACTTAGAATGAAAAATCTCTTCTTCTCTTAAGTCAATGGTGTTGTGCCATTGCCTTTGACAATCTCTATGTTCCAAGGGCTTCTATCCATCTGACCCCTTTGTCTCCCTCACTTCTCACCCTGTTATTATTTCTAAAGCCTACAGAGAGACACTGGAAAATAAGGATGATGACAAGGGATGAGTACAGAAGACAGTTCCAGCAAGAAAACAATAGGGTTTGCACATCTGATTATATTCTATTACACTCAGAAAACAGGAAAATGTGGCTTCTTAGAAGAAATGCAGGATATATTATTACTGTCATCTACAGAAGGAAAACCATGAAGAAATAACCAGCTGCTCAAGGTTGCCTCAGCAATGTTCCTGGTCTGCAATCACTACTAATCTTTCATACAGAAGGCAGGCAATGAAGCTGAAGGGACAAAAGACTTTTAGAAATAAACCCAACAATATCCTTATTATTTTGACTGAGGAACGCTTTCTTACGGTACGCTTTTTTTTATTGCTCTTGGCAAGGCTTTTTATGCAAATAAGTGCCCTACAGCCTACTGTCATATGCTGTATATGAGACAACCTCTCAAGTGTGTACAGAAAACTTCAGCTGATGTAGGATTTGGCAACTTGCTTGTTAAGTGGCACTTTAGTTCATGAGCATATTAAATCCATGATGCATAATCTGCTTGGGCAGCCTGCTAGTTTTAAGATGTTAGTCTAGACCTATAAAGCCCTAAATGTCTTGAGACCTATTTATCCAGGCACTGAGCTTTTCTGGAGGTTTTCTGATGAAAAAAAAGTTATAATCAGAAAATGTCAATCACTAAAAATTGGAAACACTGCATTCAAAATCTCTTGCAGCCAACAAACTTTCTTTAGATCCAAGACAGGATCCCAAGACGTTTACCTATATTCATTGTAACTGAGGACCCAAGAAGTGTATGGTCTTCAGCCCTAAGATTGGTGCTGTGGGAAACTGTGGGGCTGCACCATGAGGCAAATCAGAAGGAGAACAAAACCACAGGTCCTAAAAAGCCCAGAGCTCTAGGAGCCCAGGCTGCACTACAGACAACGCAAAGAGCCCAATCCTGAGCGCAAGTGCCAAAAACCAGTCACAAATTTCAGAAAAGAAAAATTCATTTGTACTCAGACTTGTTCACTTCAATATCAGTTTTCTGCAGAGGTATTAGGATGGTATTTCCTGCGTAGTTTCCGAGTCGTGCCACAGAATACTGGGTGTGTTTGTGAAAGCTCTGTCACTCCTCACTCCCTGCAACTTCAGGGTTTTGCATGTCTGGAACAATCTTATTTTTTTCCGGTGTTTCATTAGCAGCCCCTTTCTGAGAAATGCCAGGTGGCATCATGCCAGAATCGCTTGCCAGCTAATCTCAGAGGATTGGGCATTATGCCATTTGAATTAAAAAAGCTCAGCTCTAACTCACTGATAACATTTAGGAATCAAACCAATAAAATGGGAAAACAAAACGAATACAAATAACCTCTGAATGCACACAGATGATAGCTTTTAACTGAAAATGTATACAGTTGTGGAGAAAGAAAATAAAAAACCAAACCAGTAGAGGTCTTTTTTCTAAAACTTAAACCAGGATTCAAGTGAGAAAAATTAGCTATGATTTCATTAATCTCTGAAAACAGCAAAAAGAAAAAGAAGGAATTTGCACATTTAAGTACAGAGTTAACGTCATAGGGTTCCCTGCAACAGAGAGCTCAGGCTTTAGGCAAGCTGTGCTACGCCAATCACCCCACGAATTGCAGAGGAGAAAGAGGAAGAAAAGAATTTGCATTTGAAGGGAACAATGGAGTTTCCCCCTCAATCCCTTCATTCTGGCATTTTGACATGTCCTTCCTAAAATAAAGGCAACATTTAATTTATGAAGACCAATAAAATCATAAATAGGCAGTTAAAAAGTCTGCATAATCCTAATGTTGTCCACATCAACAGTAAAACATGGGATGTGCAGCATGTGCACGTAGACAAGCGGGCAAGGACACAGACTAATGTTTCTGTAAATTATATATTATTTTCCATCGTGAGTTTTTAAGTTTTACAGGCTAGAAATTCCCACGTACAACACACCCCACAGGAGGGGTAAGGGAAGGAAAAACACAAGGCTAATAAGGATGTGACTATTAGGAAATAAAACAATTCAAAATCATTTCCTATAACACAGTTAAAGAAAAATATGGGAGGCAACTTTGGCTTACTCTGACTGCTGTCTTTATAAAGCATATCTGTATTATTTACATCTTCTCTATTCTTTCAGGGACCATGAGTCAGTACAGGACAGCTATTTTTCCTTGCACTTCATCATACATGTCTTGGAGAGTCAGATAGCACTGGTTTTGTAGTACTTCATAGCTAATTAACAGAGATAACAGCTAATCAAATCAAATAAATCATACAGAGAATACTGTCCTTTTCCTGTTGCATAACAACATCCAGGAACTTTTTATAGGAGAAACAGCTGAGAGGGGAGTTAGCAGGTCTCTCTCCATCTTACAAGCAAGGGTAAAGCAGTTTTAACTTTGGTCAGAGCAATCCCCCAACAGTTCAGATGGATGAAGGCTTGCAAAAGTCGCTTGCTTTTCCAGCTCTGTTTGCAAAGACAGACATGAGCCATGGGCAGACACTTCAGCACCCTCCACGCAGAGGCAGATATTTCCACTTAATGATCTTGTGTGAGACGCCTGCCCTTTCCCTGGCTGTGCCCCTCATGTGCAGGGGGCTGCAGGGACCCGCTCACCTTGCGCTGCCAAGGCAGGAGGGGAAGCCAAGTGACTGCTGGGGCTTGAGTGAGAGTCCAAAAGGAGCTGACATATGAGCAGCTCTGCCCCTACCCAGCATGATGTGCTCAGCACCTGCCGTGAGCAGCCCTCGCCACTCGTGGGAAGCCAGCTCCGCAAGCCTTGCCTGAGGTGCCCACGCCGGCATGGACAGAGCGGAGATGCAAGGCACAGCTTGCTGCTAACACCCATCGCTGGCTCCTGCCATCCACATGCTCTCCCTTCAGACACACCCTGACAGCCCGTGCCAGTGGAGCACAGGAAGTAGAGGAGCCTAGAAGTGAACCCTGCAGCACTCCTTTCTCCTGGCATGGCTTGCAGAAATGACCATATTAGAAAGAAGTAAAAAAGCAGATCATTACTGAAACACTGAATTTCATCTGTAATATCTTAATTACAAATCACATATTTCTTCCAGTACAAATCACATCTGACTTGCTATTGACCCAGACAGAAATTGAGAATGAAAGGGACTAGCTTCTGAGGTGCTATCCATAAAAATGTTTACTACTTAATTTGGTAGCTACTAATCATTCTCAGGTTTTTGGGGTGCTTCATCAATCCTAACCAAAGCTTGCTTGTGACAAGACATACAACAAACCAAAACCAGAACCAAACCCTGCTCCAATGACAGCAAAGCAGATTGAACCTAAAAATTAATGAAGGACAAGAAGCAGAATTTCAGATGACATTCGTCATCTGAAAGGTCACTTCCACAGCACAGCAGTGTGTTTTCATACAGATGTTTTAGCTGCTGTGAGGCTGGATTGGTTACAGTGCTTACACTGACAAAATGAATCAGATTTTTAAATAATTCCAAACATCCCATTTCTTTCAAGGACATTAACATACCTTACAGAAGTCCTCAAGACATCAAATGCTATGGATAGCCAGAAACTACCCAGGTTTGTCCTCTGTGTTATATCACGTCCATTGGCAATATTAAGCAGTCTTTTAAGATGAATTTGCAAGAAACATATGCACACATACAAACACAAACATATAATCAAAGTATATCGTGCAATTTGTATTTTTTTAGTACCTTGTTTTAGTTACACTTTAGATCAAAATACACTGTTCTCTTCTACCGATAATATGACTGGTAATTTGTCAAATACTTGAATACCAAAACAGACATTTCACTGAAAGATGTAAAGCAATACCCACTGCAATTGCTTTTGCTTTGGCATGATGGCCTTCCCCCCATAATGAACTATGACAACAGACAGATTACAGTTTACAGATTGTAAGTAAAGTACCCAGGATAAACAAGATCATTAGGTATAAGCAATCAAAAAATCACATCACTTCAAAATCTCTGACACTAGAAAACAAAATGAAAAAACAAAGGAAAAAAATCAAAGTTACTATGAGAAGCAACCCAAGATCTGAACTTCAGATTCGATTACTCCCTAAGCCCTGGATTCACAGATGAGTCTGAACGTGGCAAATGTGCTCTCTCTAAAGACTATTAAAACAAATGAGACTTTATCAAGCAATTAAAATCAAGTATCATTTCTCTGTCATTACATCAGAATTTGCCTAAGGAAATCAACATTCCTGAAACTGGAGCGCTACACGTGCTGTTGGAGGCAGGTTAAATCAGTTGGGAATCCTAAAGGTCTAGTATCTGCCTTCAATTTTCCCTGGCAGTTACTTCCTTAGCACTAAACTACAGTGAATCAGTACACTGCCGGGCATATTTCCTTTTCCTTCTCTTTCTGAGATATTGTCCTAAGAAAATCCTGACTAAGAGAAACTTTTGCAGGTGGATGGGAATTGCTTCCCAGGCTACAGCCTTCAGAACATCACGGCACTACCTACACACCAAAGCCTTTTGCCAACAGATAAACACATTTGTGTGTCCCTTGGTCAAGCTTTTGTTTTCTCTTAGACTGCTTTCTGAAGGACAAAGCAAAAGACTGTGAACAGACTTGTGTAAGTGCTTTGGCATGGGAATGACTTCACACAGCAGCCTTTCCATACCACCCTGATAGGAAGGACAGTGCTGGTCCAGCAGCACAAACTGACGTCACACCAGTTTGTTCTGTCTGGAGACAAACTGCTCCCCCTCCCTGCAGACCAAACCTGCAGAGTCCACAGACATAGGTTTGCCTAAATCTGAAGAGATTAAGTGACGGCAAAAATGAACTTCTTTTTTTCACCTACAAGACAAGCACAAAAACAAATCACCAAAAAGCTACAGAGATATGGTATGTACACATTTGGTTTGCACTTTCCTCCCTTTTGATAAACTTTTTAGTTTTAGTCAAAAGTAGCTTTCACGACAAGTCCTTGATTGAATTCCTTGAAACTTTTACTCATTTGGCTCACTTAGATGAAAGCCCAAAACACAAAAACTTTTGTTTTCATGCCATCCCCAGCAAGCGGAACCAAAGCAAAGACTTGATGGCTATTTTATGTTTTAAATATTGGCTTCAAAGCAATGGGGACAGCACAGTGTGGGTGGGCCTGACACTACAGCTGTCTTAAAACAAAGAGCCTATATATCAAAAAAAGCTCACAAGAGACAGGATTTACCCGGAAAAAATTACATCCAACAGAAATGAAGACGAGGAAGAGGACATGCATGAACATGTGTTCAGGGAAAGCAGGGGAAATGGATAATGGTGCAGTTAAAAAAACTAAAAACAAACAACAAAAAGATACTGAAGAATGTTGTATGTATCTTGCAGCTGTAACTATTTCAATGGAAAGTATTTTTTAAAGAGCTTTCTGACTGCATTACACTGTTAGTGCAGTATCATAAAAATGAGAAGAGTTGGAGCTTGTAATGGGGAAAAACACTCAAAAAAAGGATTTGTATTCAAATGAGACATCCCATGCATCTATAAACTGACTTGGAATAACAAGATCCATAGGGTAAGTGAATAAAAATGTCAATGAGGTGGTTAAAGTTTACATCATTCTTTTCATCTCTACAGTCCATTGCAATGGATTGGAAGTGATTTTGCTGTTTAAGCAAGGGGAAGCAGCAAACATTAAAATATCACACCCAAAAAATTCGTGTTGGCATGTATTATCAATATAATAGCCTAATTTGAAACAGAAGTGAAACAGATGAAGGTTACAGGGGCAAATCATTGCCACAATTGTGCCTCTACCCGAGTTTGTCAGTAGAGTTTATAACAGGTGAATATTTGAATCACATCATCCGTTTAAAGCATTTGACAGGCTTCCAGGCACTGGGAGCTGTAAGTTTCCAGAGCCTAGATTCTCTCCTCTTTCTGTTCCAACTGCTAAAGCCACTGCGTTCACAGACAACAGCAGTGTCTTCCTACGCCTGTCCCAACAAAAAGGCTATCAGGAAGCAAATCAACATGGGCTCATTTCTGTCCCTCCCTCCTGGGACTGCACATAACAATACAACACAGCTGGACACAGCCACCTCACCTCTGTAAGTTCCACTCTGCTAATGAAAACTGATGAAAATGTCACCTGTTATTTTGGAAGGGCCACTACAGTGCCACGGTACATACACTGTGCTTGAAAATGGCATTTCACCAAATCTCAGAGGTAAGCTGGTTCACCTTTGGGACACAGGCATTGCAGATTTGAGAGAGAACTGTACAGTGAGAACTGTAAGAACACACCTGCATAATGCTGATATCAACACCCTGACACCTCCCCCTTGGAAAAGACTGTGCTCTGGGGTTATGCTGCAACACATCAAACAACATTGGGAGCTGGAATTCCCTTGGAGCTGGAATCTTGATGACCCACACCACATGTACCCACCACTCCTAACAGCCTAACAGCGCTGTGGTTTTTTGCACCAGCAATAAACATCATCATCAGGGGTAGAAGCATTACTTTAAAGCAAATCAGTATACCTTCATATTGTAAATTTCTCTCACATATACACATGCACAGAAACTTGCTATTCACTGGCTATTCAACAAAATTATTTCTGTGTAGAAGCTGGGACCCTTCAACTGAGAATAACCATTCTTTGGGGGCAGAGGGATCTCCTTGATACCTAGAGAGAGAGAGGACATCCGTAGCTCCATTTGCTCCTAAAAGGGCACTTCACTTCAGGGGCGCCCACACAGATGAAAGCTGCAAGTCTCTTTTGCAAGCCTCCCTTTGTTTTCTTTTTCCCCTTTGCCAGCTATGATGACTCCAGAGCCATTGATAACAAAAGCAGATGTTTACAGCCACATGGGAGGCCCTGTATACAGTGGCTACTGCATTACACTGCATTAATCACGCCATGACATCTACCATATGTATCACATTGATTAGCAGGCATTTTAAATCCCATTGACAGTGGTGGGATTAGACGTGCACAAATATTAAAATGTAGACTCCTTCCCCATATGGTGATCATAAAAATGATTCTCTAAAACGCTGGTTTTTTTCAAGATTCTCATTTCCCCATATGAAAAGTGTGTGGATGATTATATATCTTGTTGGGAAACAAAAATGAAGTTTTCCTAACACTTAATGCAATTGCAGGATCTATGATGAAACCTTCATACTGTCTTTTAATGTTTTTTTTTATATTTTAGAAGTTTTTTCCTCCCGTTTTGCATATTTCTGGAGACAGTGCAAATACCTTTGTCATTCAACACAACTGACAACCTTGGTAGATTTCTCTCCTTTATATATCTACAAAAAAGCTTCTGAAAGAAGAAACAAATATCCTTAAAATGACTCACAGATATATTCAGATCATTGCTACCCGGTCCTGGCCAGGGAAACTCAACCTGTGAATTGCTTCCTGCCATCCACTTAGTTTTGTTTGTTTTCCTCTGGTTCAGTACAGATTATTGGTCTGATTCACTGACTGCCTTTCATCTGACACCAAACCTCTCCATTCCAGCCATAAGTTTCGCTTTCATCTGTGCTGAACCCAGTGCTGGGACATCTGATGGTCTATCAGCTCCATCCATAATCATTATTACAACTAAGGCCTGTAAGTGCCAGTATAAATGTTAGGTCATTGGAAAATTATGGGTACAATTTACAGACTAAGTATTTCCCTGAAATTGCAAGTACGGCTTTAGTAACTCACACAAACATCAGTGCATTAAAGGGAACTGAATTACGCATCAGCTGAGACCAAGACTTCCTCAATAAACTTGTATTAAACATCTATCAATGCACAGCAGAATCTGATTATCCTGTGCTGACAGAGACACAGATTTCGTCCATCAGATGAGGACGTGAAACTTTTCTGGTGATGTAATTTACAAAGAAGACTTGGTATATGATGCTGTCTGGGATCTGGCATTGTTACAACAAAATCTTGAGGAGATGACTTCCAAGAAAATACATTTTATAAACATCACCTATTACTGCAAGTGCTGCGGTGCTGACTTCCAACTGCACATTCATTTCCTATGCCAAGCAGAAATGTGAAATCTTGTATTATTATCTGAATATAACTTCAGGGGATGCTGGGATTCAGCTCTTTTAAGAAACTAAGCCCATTTTTAGCGTTCATTTACTGTCATAATGGGAACAAGCTGTTTTCCTTACAAGGCTGATTTCTTGCTCGGCATGGCCTACTGCAGTATATTCATAAGGAATAATAAAAGTAGATACAATTATCAGATAAAAGCCCTGATCTTTCCTACAAATAACTAAGGTGTTACAAAATCAGATAAAAAAGCATTTTTTAAATGAAACACTAGGTAACAGACTGGGCAGCCTGGCCCATTTTTGCTGTACTGCAGCATGCATAGCCTGCTGGATCTCCTGACCATCTGCCTTGGGATCCAAGCTCTACTGTGAGAGTCAAACAGGACAGTTCTGGCTCACCCACTCCTACAGATTAGGATGTTTGTGGTCTGTGTGTTGGCAGGGCTCCAGGAGGCTCTGCAGCACACTGGGGATTCTGGTAAGAGCAAACACATGTGTTAAGTCTCAAAATCCTCCTGGCACAGGGCAACAGGTAACATGCAGCAGCATCTCTTTCTTTCCCTGCCCTCACCAGCCCAAATGGACAAGAAAAGGCAACTTTGCAAATAACGATGTATAGGGATAACTTTTTCTTAGCAGATTTCCTCAGAAGATGTGAGCTTTTCTGAAGGATATTGGGGAACGATCTTAGGGGCAACTTAAGATTTTTGGTAGGCTGAATTCACAGGCACCGAGTGCCCTTAAACTGACAAGCAGCATCAAAGGTCTGCCTCCTCCAGTACCTCATTCTGTTCATGTCATGCAAAGAACTGTTGGGGCTACAAATTCAATGCCGTGTTTTGTATCATCGTACTGGTAGTAAACTTAAGCACAAGTCCCTAGACAGTACTCCTTGTGCTGGAAAGATGGGAGAATAGAGCATTTACATTTGGGAACATTTTTCTCCATTCTGGCACAATTTGTGCTTTGCATGACAAAACAACACTGCATGAAAGACAGCAGCTGCGGCTGTGCCAACTCTCATGCATGCCAGTGAACTCTGGATAAGTTTTAATTTCACACTAAAGAGCTTGTTAAGTCTCATTGGGACCTTCCTATTAAGTATTCCAACTGATATATTCTGCCAGCTGCAAGCTAATCCCATCGAGGTGAGCCCTTGCTGCAGCTCTCAAGTGAGAGAAGTAGGAGATGGACCAGGCTGCATGCACACATTTCTCCTTACATATCACCTACTGCCTCACTGGCTCTTACATCTATACCATAAGCATCTTCACAATCCTTTCTCCTTGACCAGAATTAAATACAAAGAAAGTGATCTGGGAGGTGAAGAACTGACATACACTCAGACAACCCCAACACAATCATACTCCTGCAAGCAGGCTATGCCTTTACTAAATTCCTCAGCACCTCAGTAATTGTGAGTTGAACCCCTAAAGCAAAAAATACCATTTGTGTGCAAAGATTAAGTATTAGTATTGGCTTAGCTATTTTTGGATTCTTTTCCCATATTTAAAATGGGCAGAATAGTATTTTCATACTTAAAAGAAATTCAGGTATGACTTTGGAGCAGGCTACTGTAAGTTGTTTCATGATAGATTTATTTGTAAGTACAAGTCAAACATAAATAGATTTCCTAACGGATGCAGGATGGCACCAAACATTTGTTACGTTCAGAACAGATTAGTTTTACTTTAAAGGGAACAGAGGCAAAGCCAACACATCACACAGAACTACGTAGAATGCCAATACCCAGCCCAGGAGGTATGAGACTTGCTGCTATGCACCCCTTACACCTGGGTTTCCAAATAGCTGCGTAGTGGAGCCAAATGCCTTCACGAATTTTGTTGCACTTGGAACTTCACTTAGCTGCATGGCCAGCAATTTGCTCGCTGTTCAGACCCTCATCAGAGACCTGAATGGCATCTTGCTTTATTACTCGGCAGATTTTAGACTTGAAAGTAATTTTAGAGTAGCAAGGGGGGTGCAGGGGGAGTTGTCAAGATGCTTTAGCTCCGATGGCTATAATCTAGGATTTCAATCCACCTTTGAAACAGTGTGATTCCCACACAAGTCCAGCATGAGAAGTCGAGCTCTGTTGTTCAGTGGCACCACTCCTTCCCTAGCAGCAGATGCTTGGAAACGGCAGAAGGTGCAAAACCCAACTGACTCCAAGTTCTCCAAAACATTAGAAAAACATGAATCTGAAGCACGCAGCTGCATTTTATCAGATTTATCCATAAAAATAGACCAAACCCAAAGTGGATCCAGACCTGAACTTTTCACCTTGTGTCCCTCTGTGACTAAAATGTATCTCATTTTGTTACTCAGACTAGAAATTCTTTAAAGACTTGTATTATATTTCTAGCTAAGGAATGACACTCACCAAAACCCTACTGTGCTATGGTGCCTAAAATAGTTAGCTCACTAATACTGTCCAGGTTTGGAGGTTACATTCTGAACAACATGTTTTGACTGAATAAGGATTTTTTAATAATCTTTTCAGTTTTCTCCCATCATTTATCTTCTTGGAGCATAAGCACTCTGAGCCTGGACTGGTTACAAATACCAGTGAAGAGAACACTGCTCTCCTGTGGGCACTACCAGAACATCATTGAGTGAGGGAGAGATGTTCAGGAGGATATCACAAGTCTTTTGTCTGGTCTTCAGTGTATCATATACTTTGGAATGTCTCATTAACTCTTGGATAAATGTCTCCCATAACGCATAATAAAATTACTGGTGACTGATCAACTACCCTTCTTTATCAAGCCCTGTCTTTCAGTAAAATCAGACATTTTCACAGTCATTTTGCAGTGTTTCTTTCCCCAAACTTAAACCCCAAACACCC
>VZRF01007603.1:128409-163322 GCA_013396875.1 Vireo altiloquus
GCAAAACCCAACTGACTCCAAGTTCTCCAAAACATTAGAAAAACATGAATCTGAAGCACGCAGCTGCATTTTATCAGATTTATCCATAAAAATAGACCAAACCCAAAGTGGATCCAGACCTGAACTTTTCACCTTGTGTCCCTCTGTGACTAAAATGTATCTCATTTTGTTACTCAGACTAGAAATTCTTTAAAGACTTGTATTATATTTCTAGCTAAGGAATGACACTCACCAAAACCCTACTGTGCTATGGTGCCTAAAATAGTTAGCTCACTAATACTGTCCAGGTTTGGAGGTTACATTCTGAACAACATGTTTTGACTGAATAAGGATTTTTTAATAATCTTTTCAGTTTTCTCCCATCATTTATCTTCTTGGAGCATAAGCACTCTGAGCCTGGACTGGTTACAAATACCAGTGAAGAGAACACTGCTCTCCTGTGGGCACTACCAGAACATCATTGAGTGAGGGAGAGATGTTCAGGAGGATATCACAAGCCTTTTGTCTGGTCTTCAGTGTATCATATACTTTGGAATGTCTCATTAACTCTTGGATAAATGTCTCCCATAACGCATAATAAAATTACTGGTGACTGATCAACTACCCTTCTTTATCAAGCCCTGTCTTTCAGTAAAATCAGACATTTTCACAGTCATTTTGCAGTGTTTCTTTCCCCAAACTTAAACCCCAAACACCCCCCTTTCAAATTTCAAAATTTTGAGACACCATTAAAAAAAAAAGAAGTATCAATCACATAGAAATCACATGCACTAAACACAAACATTATTAGTATGTAGTTTTTGGGGGGATTTTAGACCTCAGAAGTTGGAAGTTTGGGTTTAATTAACACATTTCGCTGGAGCCAACTCTCTTTTAGTTGTCCTAGTGTGAAATGAAGGAGATGCTGATTTTCTTGTTAAAGAACAAGTATGGATAATGTTACTGCTTTCCACGTTCTATCTCAGAGAGTCAAGCTCAGGCAGCTTTGTGCTGCAGTCACAACTGCATTCAGTGTCAAGGTAACAAGGAAAGGCAGCATTGTCTCATACTGTGTCCCACTTGATGGAAGCCAGCCTGCAAAGAGACAACACAGAGATCTCCAAGATGGTAACAAAATCTAGCCAGTTTACTTGTAACAAACCCAAGGTCATTTTACGGGTTTTTGCAATAAGTATTTATAGGCAGATGTCAGTGTTTTAGACTTATTCAGATACCTAAATAAGTTCAAAGTATCTCCAGGCAACTTCCAAACTTTGAGGGACCTACCTCCTTGACAACTGAAAGGGGCAGATAGCTTAATACAAAGGCACTACAAACAAAAAGCAGCACTGGAGCTTGCTATAGCCACAACTGGCTACTGTGCTAATATTTAAATGGAGGATGGGTCATGCTGCTCAATCACTCTAAGTGGGACAACTTTCTTTAAAATTACTGGAAGTTGTCAGTGGATGGCAGGACGCACAAGCTATTGGGTTTTTGTTTTCTTCTAAGTTTGTTTGAAAATCCATCCAATTTAAAGCTTAATTTTAATTGCTTCGTTTTGTGGAAACATGATTAAGCTTCACAAAAAGCAACGGTCTTGACTTGTAGGAGATGGTTGAAGCAGACTTTTTAAATGAAGCAACAGCTTTCTAGACTAGTTCTGGAGAGAATCCGCTGTGCCCCTCATTCACTTGTTCTCTGATTATTTTTTTTCCTCAATTTAAATTCATCACTAGCTTATCTTTCTTGCTTTGGTAGTGACAGGAGTCAATCCTACCAAAAGGTAGTTGTTATTTATTACTAACCTTACAACTCTTGACAGCAGTAAACTTACATTTGTGTAAAACACACTTACAAATAACCAGTGGTCTGCTCTATGGCCATACAAAAATAGAGGAAGCCTAACATACAAGAAAGAATAAGCAAGTCCTCAAATGAGGTGCTGTGTCTATCTACAGTACAATAACTGAAAAGGAAAAAGTGTAAAAGAATTAATTTTTCCATCAATGAATCAAATCAATTCAGATTTCCCAATTTCTTAAATAACTTGAGATGTATGCCCCCCACCCCTCTTACCAAGGCTTCAGTGCTGCAGCATGTCCCCCAAACAGCTTCTTACACCCCCAAACTTACAGTATTCTACACAAGAGGTGCAGAACTCAGACGTGCAAAACACTGTACTTGGTATATAAAAGAAAATTTCTGATCCTTGATCCAACTGTGTTGCAAACTAAATGAAGAGCAACACTGCTGTGCAGGATGCTCACAGGTATTAGTTTGGAGAACTTACTTTCATGTTAGCCCATGAATATGCAACACAAGGAACATTGGATCAAAACAACTCCAACATAAGTCTGGGTTTATATAAGTTACAAGATGACTTTAAGCTGGCTACCTGCACTGAGAGCCAGGAAACCAGAGCTCAGTCCTTCACAGAGGTCTCTCTTGCATTTGCTCCTGTGCTGCTGCAGATGCAAAAGCAGCAGATCCTGCTGAAGGACAAAGGAAAACATGGGAGCAGCAGACCTCCATTTATGCTAACCAGAGAGGAGTGGATTCTCATAACAACAATCAACTGTGCCAACCAAGAGCTCCTCTCGTCATCACCATGGCATCATCTGTCCCTGGTGGAAATCTTGAACTACCTTAATTACAAAGTGCCAAGGTTTCAGTTTTCAGTTTGCCATATCTGCTAAAAGCAATTAAGATACAAACATGCTTCTACACCCCACTCAGCAAAAAAAAGTATTAAGTTACAGAATCAAAATAATTTAGGCTGCAAAAGGGAAGTCAAGGACACCTGGTCCAACCACCCACTCAAAGAAAGGCTCCAAAAATTGAGGGATGAACTAGCTGCTGCACTGCATGCAATAAAACCAGAAAATGTCAAGACACACAATTCCAGCATTCCCTTTAGTGGGACCATAGTTGGCTGCATCTAGTTGTGAAGTCTCCATTGTCCTAAAGAGAACTATCAGATGCACTTTCTTCCACTGAGTGGTTTGCAAATGCAAGGGACATATCATTTGAATGGCTGTTTTTTCTAACCAAAGACATCTATTACACCCAAGAATCTGCAGCTGTTAAAATTGCTTAGGCTCCTACACCAAAATAGCTGTCTGGCTACTCAGCAGCCAAGGGTGAGACTTTTACAGGGTGGTTAAAAGGGAGCCCAAATTTAAATATGAGACACAAAACAATACATACACTTGAGCTGAAAAAGAGAGCTGACCAGAAAGGAAGTAGAATTAAATTTTTGCAAATGAGAGAGTTAATGTAGACAGTAATCAAATTATGTGTGGAAAAAAAAAAAAAGAAGATGAAGAGAAAGAGCAAAATATCATTAATGACTGTACTTTTCTTGTTTCCAGACTTTGAAAGCATTTCCATACATACTAAAAGACAGAGGTGCTTTAGAGATAAATGACTTTTATCCTATCTCTCTGTCTCTCACTGTATGAGTTTAAAATGGCAGTGCTTCTTAGTACTATATATAAAAGGTAGGGACTTCAGGGACTTGCTCACATTGCTATGTCAAGTGAGTATCTCCAACAGTTTGCACAGCTTATTCAATTCACATTTGAAGTTTTCCATGCAGGCCTTCTGAAACCATGCAATGTGTGAGCAAATGGAAGAACAAGTGATACAACCCTGATTTTGCTAGAAAACAATGGATAGCTTCCTGTTTGCTCCAAGAGGTTGCATATGGCCATGAATATCTGGTTGCTTTACTGGTCTGCCTATCTGATTTGCTTAAAACACTTTTTTTGCTTTAACATTTTCCTTTCTGTGTCCTCTAAGACTATTTGAGCTCTGCCTGAACCTTGGTAGTTATTTCATTACTGTACTGCCAATTACTGCATTAAGCATACAGCTTTTTGGATCTCAAAATTGCTTTAGAGAAATGAATGTATATCCTTTGCTTGTTACACCAACTAGACTTTGTGATTTCCCGTTAGAGCTGCTTTCCTAAGGTATCCCTCAGTTAAACAGTGTAATTACACTAATTCTGTACTCTCCCACAGCCTAGACTTTTTTCCTGATGTCTTTCTCACCATTCAAGTGTTTGCTCTAATGACAGCAACAGACCTTCAGCCAAGGTGTGTTTTGCCACATGGAATATATGCTGGCACGCAGGGCTGGGGGGGACTTCCAACCAGGGGTGATGTGGGCTGGAACGAAAACAAAAATGCCCACGTCCACCTGTTCTGCTTATGGACTCTGTGGTCTCCACCCAGAAGGGCAGGATATTTCACACATAAACCCAAAATGCCAATTGTGCAATTCCTTACAGAAAAAAAGCCTCTGGCCACTCAGATTTAGCCCCATCAAACAGCTGCCAGCACAGCAAAAATAACCCAGGCATCCTGCAGAGCATGAAACAGTGAAATAGTGAATGTCATCGCATCACACTGGAACCCCAGCAACATCAGATGAAGAGAAACCACAAATACTTCAGCAACACCTTTGGTGAAAGCATACATTCAGCCATAATTAAGCACTGAAACAGAATGCTGCTATTTAGGTATTGTTTAAAATGTCATGCATTTAAAACGCCCACTTGTGAAAGGTCTCCTCAGGACATACGAGGAGATCAAGTGTCCCACAATGAGGTTGCAGACGAGAAGAAATGTGACTGTCTGCAATTGGATTTTTATACATAACAATCAGTCCCATCATGAAGCTGATACTTCCTCTTTTCAGTAAGGAAGGAGGTCATTTAACTGAGAGTAACCTATGAAGAAAATTTCTGATTCCTCTGAGAAACGCTCTGGGTAGGCAAATCTGAATCCATGTTACAGGTTAAAAAAATACTCAAAGTCATGCTGAAGTAAAACATTTGAGTTTAGAACCTTGCATATATCATGACCTGTTACATTTATGACATCTTTTCTATTTAAGCAGTTAAGATTTCAGAGTTTATCCATAATCAAGCTCTTACAAACTGATATATACCTGTTATGTACCAATTTCAGATCAAACCACTATTCAAACTCTGTTGATGAAAATTTGTCTATGAAATTCTCATGTTTCCTGTGAATCTGAAATATTTCAAAGAATGTTTTTTTATTCAGACATATACGTAAGATATTCCGGTAAGTGGATAATCAAGATTAATGTACAATGTCTTACCATGACAACAGTTTGATTCCAGTTGTTAATGCAAAGTTATAATTATTGCCATGTTACTGACATAAATGCAACACAATTTGGGATTACAACTTTCTCAACTCAGAAATTACTTGTGCACACAGTTGAAGCTGTTTAATATAGCTTCTAATCCTGCATAAAATCCTATAACTACAGAAGCCTTTGGATTTTCCCGTAGTTGAACTCTCTATTCAGTACATTTGAATTATTTCAACTTCTCCCACCTTGTCCTGAGTCCTTTCAGCTTCTACAGCAATGATGCATAAATATATAGTTAATACAGAGAAATTAAAAGCTCTTTGGAAAAATGTCTTCCAAAGCCTCAGCAATTAGAACAATGATTCAGACTGAAAGGTGTAGCTACCGAAACCCAAGTTTTCACAAATGATTAAACTTCCTCTCTGCCCCAATTATTCCCCGGTAAACCAGAGAGGCTCTGCTACAGCGTGGGCATGGAATAGCTGGGGAGCTAAACTGCCCCTCCTTAGCAAGCTGTGAATGTCACACAGAAATTTCAGGTGGTTCAGCTCCTGTCAGCAATGCTGAGGCACCCATTGCATCTGCCCTTGCATTTCTGCAGATACCTGAGTGACTGTGTGTGTGCCAGCAAGGCTGTGTGCAGTTTTCATGCTTGAAGTTCTGCTAATGCCGGTCAGCATTCGGCACACATCCCTAATGACATATTTTTAGGACTGTTGAGAGCCTTAGTGCACCCCTGCTCTCCTCTGCTAGCCATAACATGGTACCACAAATAGCTTAGCAGTTGGCAGCACTTTGTGTGTCTCATAAAAAGTTACTTCTGATCACAGACCAGGCTTTTATACACATACTGTTCTGTCCAAACAGGCAAAATCTGGTGTAGGTCTAGTGCTATCTTTTTGGGCAAGTATCCTAGACAGAATTTAACTTTTCTTTTTATTTTTTAATAGTTTGATCTAGAATTGCAGCCTGAAGACTCAATATGAAATTTCCCCAAACATTTTTGTGTTCCTTCCTCTTGGCTTATTCTATATTGTTTAGAGAAATTTCACAATTTAAGCATAACATTTGTTCTCATCACCTTTTAAGCTCCAAGAGTTATCTGTTGCATCAGATCCAGTTTTAACTTACAGTCTTCTCCAAAATCACTTCGTATTTTGAAGTGAGTTAGGTAAGTTGAGTTAGGTCTGAAATACTGTCTGAAATCCCACTCAGATGCAAGAGATTGACTGAAAAATACTGGGAAACTACCCAGGCACAGAACTGTACTGGAAGGTAATCAATCTTCCCCTTATTCCTGACTTGTTCCTTTTAGCCCTCAGTTACACACAACCTTTTGTCCTCTCCACTGCCTGCAACAGAACAAAACCCATGCACAGTTCAGCTGCCTGCCCTAGAAGAGGGCCTGGGGAAAGCTGCCCCAACAATTGGCTCACTGTTGGGAGAAACCCATCTTGTAGCCACCATTAAAACATAATATCTGAAAAAGGGCAAAAAGCATTAGCCTGAAACATTGATGGAAATACATGTACCAGTTAAGTGGCTAGATATCTCAAGATATGATCTATGTGATCGTGTTCCTGTGTTCTCCAGGTATGGAAATAAAAAAAACAGGCATTGATCTGACTTAGAATATGAAAATACACTGAGAAGTTTTACCTCAAGGCTATAAATTATGAAAAGAGATTTTGCATAGCCTGGGAAAACACTTCAAACTGGCAGTGCATTCTCTATTGCTGTGAAAATGTGAAATGAGAACACAGCCAAGGCAAGGCCTGAGGGTGGGGGGATTTAGAAAAATACAAGTATTTTCAACTCAACATTCCCACTTCTTTTTCAGCTCCGAGATTAACAGTACATTGAGTTAAACTTAACAGAAAAGAACAAGGAGTTGTGTTATCCAGAAAACCACAGGGTAAAAGAGTTATGTGTGCCACTTACAGCACAGACCATGAGGGACTGAGGGGAATAGGCTATTAAACAGGTCAAATGTGTACCAACCAAATAACCACCGCAAGTGAAAAGAAGCACCTGCCTGGTTAGTGCTCTCAGAGCACGGGTCAAGGAAGTTGCAGCACCCATGGGGCATGAGATGCCCACACCATGGGCCAGCAGTCATCTCTTCAGCTCAAAGCTGGCCACTGAATCCTGCTGACGGGATGTCCTGGGGAGTCCTGATTCCCCCTGACACACAGCATGCAATATTCTAGGGACAAGCAAGCACTTCATTCCCTGAGCCAACAAGTCCAGGAATATCACAAGTTACTCCAATTTTCAAACAGATCTTCCTTAAAAAATTTCCTATGAGCTGAGCAGATTTTGTCAACAAATTAGTAAAAAGCTCAAACAAGTATAAACATCTTAACCATGAACGTATCGAACTCCTACTTGTTCCTCTTACATAAAAAAAGCAAAACCAAGAGTCGACCTGCAATTTCCAGGATTTACCAAAGTCAAGTGGTTTAATAAAAACTGGCTGTAGTCTTCATGATTACTTTCAAAAGCAGAGAAGTGACTTAACAGCCAGGGTCAAATCCTGAAAAAGTGATCTGGGATACGGATCATAAATGCTTAAGTGGCAGTATAAAAGAGGTAATCTTTCTTTTCCGAGCCAGTGGCAGACGCTGCTGATAGGAACTCAGCAGAAGCTGAGTCAGTTCCCGGAGCTGACACCTCTCTCCAGGTGCTATGCATCCAGGGCAGCGCTGAGCTGCTGAGCCACACAACATCTACCCACGCACCACTGTAAGGGGAAATGGAGACTCTTGCATTCATGGAACTGTACCCCTTTCAGACAGGAATTTGTCACAAATTCACTGATACTTTGATTGAGTTGTCAGAGGCGAGAGAAAGGCACGTATATTCAACACCTCCTTTGATCAAAGTAGGCACCCCTGAATTTGGACCCAGGCCCTGGAATGAGGAAGGTCTCACACTCCTTCCTGCTGGACATGAGATTTGACTGTACACTTTACAAACTCATGTTCTTGTGTATTCCTGGTTTAGAAAGTGCTTCTTCAGTGACACAACACAGTTGAAACAAACAATAACAGGTTTTTCAAGGAGTTTATCTGAAACATATTTGCATTACATTCCACAGGGGATTATGCAGCACAAATGGAGATAAAACAATCAACAAAGTTCTTTATGCCAGACTAGTAAGGAGGGAGATATGGTACCCACAGACCTACCCAGAAGCTATATAGGTCTATATACAAGACTCAGGGTGGAGATAAAAAGTCACATTGCAATCGGGGATGGAAAAAAAGAAAACACCACACACACAAAAAAAACCAGTTTATACCGGTTACTACTACGTGAAAAGTGGAAAGGACAAACAAAAAGCCTCACAAAATATAATACATAACATTCTAATTTGGGGGCGTGTTAATCATTTTAACTAAAATAATCATAAATTGTTTCAGTTACGCTTTGCACTTATGATCCAGTTTCACTAAAATGATGTGAACATATAGCCTCAAAGACTACTGAGTAATATACAAATATTCTTAATAAAAGGTTTATGGGTATTCTCTTTTTCATGTTTGTCTTGTTCTCTTGTTTTCTTGCTAGAGAATTAAGATAGTTTTCATACAAACACTGAAGAAAGCAAGGAATGTGCCTGAAACTCCTGCACTTAAAATTCAAGAAAAGATGACCTTCCAAAGTCAAGATATGAATAACAATCCTTAAAAATGGTTGGTACATCTCATTTTTTCACTCAACACACACACTCATACACTGGGTTGCTGGAGCAGCAGCTAAGAGACAAGGCTTTCCAGACCTTAGCTTGATACAGAGAACTGGGCTGCTCCATTCCCACGGGAAACACCAGCTTGTGGAGATTGCACGTGTAGTTAATTCCAGTTAGCAAATTATTTTCTAACAACAGTAACACTTCAAAAAACTCCTACTCTTAAAAAAAAAATCAGATGGGGCTGCAATACATGTAAACACAAGAACCTGAAGATTTTGAGATTAAGAAGAGAACCTAAGCTGGATAATAACCAGTACTTTGCCAAACAAGTATCAGTAATAACAATGAAAAAACAGAGTAGGAGACATATCTGTAATTTCTACCTCTGGAACTCACAAAACACTGGTTTCCAATATTCCTTAGAAAGACTTGGCCTACTGATGTACAGCTAGTGTTTAAAAAAAAAAAGTAATCATTTTATTTCCATGTCAAGTAAAATGAGCACAGATGTTCTGCAAAAAGACCATACAAGGAAGAAAAGAGGTGAAGAGCATGTCTGTGTATTTTCTAAATGGGTTTCAGCCATTGTTAAACTAATTTTCTGGGACTTGAATGTTTAAAGAAAAACAGTATTTGCAGAAAATTGTGAAGAACTGAACTTGTTCAAGGAATGCTGCTCAGCTTGCAAATCAGATTTTTCTTTATCCTGCTAGAATACCCACTGAGTTGCAAACAGGAACAGAAAGGGTGACATCTGGATCTCAGCTCAGGTCTTCACCTTACAGAGTGCGAATTTCTCACTTGCAAAGAAAATTAGACCTAGGTGGATAGTCTTATTTTGGTATGTTGTGCACCTTTGGGGTTTTTTTTTTCCCCCACAGTATCCAATAAAATCTACTAAATAAGAACAAGGAGTTTATTTCCTCACCTCTTTTCTCCACTGTTGCTTCACATTAACAGAAATATTATCATTTAATAATACTTCTCTACAGATGAACATGAAAATGATGAAAGATGAGAAATGAAAAGAGATGAAAAATCTCTTTTCCCTTTTGCAGAGCGTTGTCATTTGCTTTGAGACACATAACAGACTCACAGACCTTACTGTGGGACAAAAACATAACATCATTGATTCTTTTATATTTCAACACCTCATTAAATGCCTCAGAAGAAAGTTATGTGAAATTTTAATCAAGACTAAGTTGACTTACAGCAGCAGAGCTCACGATGGCACTTTGGCAGGCTAGGCTTGGCAACTGTACGCTCTAAAATCTATTTTAGCCACCAAAAGGAGATGCGGGGCATGAAGCCCCTTGTATGCCACACTTTGCATTACATCTCGTGGCTAGGTGGCTCAGGTTGATGCTGATGTCTATGCTGACATCGGCACTTTCCAGATACACATCTGAATACTCATATTTAAGGGTGGCTTCAGCACTGATACTACACAGGAAAACTAAAAAAACCCAAACCCTTGTGTGGTCCAGAACTGTAAAGACAGAAACCAGAATTTTGAGCAGTAACAGGAAGAGGCTGATAACTGCACAGCCTTTGGAGGAATGACGGAAAGCAATTGAAGAGTCATGGAATACATGAAGAATAATTAGTCTCTGTTAGCCAGGCTATTTTCAGTGACAGGATAAGAGGCAATGGGCACAAATGGAAACAAAGGATGCTCCATCTGAGCATCAGGAAGCTCTGAGTGTGACCGAGTACTGGCACAGATTGCCCAGGGTAGCTGTGGAGTCCCCATCGCTGGAGATGCTCAAAGGCCATTTGGACAGAACCCTGGAAAACAGGCTCTAGGTGTCCCTGCTTAAGCAGGGGGCGAGACCAGGTGACCTGCAGTGGTCCCTTCCAACCTCAACCGCTCTGTAATTCTGTCACTTGCATTTCCCTGTATATTCTATGTAGATCCTTCCAGACACATTGATGGTTACCTTCCTGCCAAAATTAAGACAATGGTAGATGAAGATTAAGCACCAGAAATGCAGTTACTGAGTATAATTCCAATCTAAGACCTAGACTGTGAATACATGGATGAAAACAGAAGCAAGCACTGATACTTTGGCACAAGGCTTCATTTCTCAAGCTTGGACTGGGGCCCAGGCCAAAGTGCAAGAGTTAATATAATTCCCTTACAATGTAAAAATTAATGTAATAGACCACTGTTGTGCTCATGTGAAAGAGGATATAAGGCAGACTTTGTGAAAGAGAGAAAAAAAAAAAATTACCTAAAATGTATGTAAATTAAGACTGTGATTCAGACTAAGGGAGCTCCAGCTAAGAACTGGCTGATGCGAGGCTGACAGACCAAGCGGTGAGTGGGGGGTGAGACAGGAACAGAGTAATGAGAAATTCTGGAAGTTTGAGTTTACAAGGCTTACTAAAAGCACACCACAGAACTTGTATAAAAGTACACTTACTGCAAAAACCTGGCGCACAAACTATCCTCTTGTGCTGTAAAAGATGCTTGTTGGGCAATTCTATTTCAACCACCAAGTAATACACGATAGGAACCGCTGAGCCAAAGCCCAGCTTGTTGAAGCAATCACACAGACCTGCAGGGCTCTGCAGCTCAACAGCCACGGTCCATTAATGAAGAGCTAATGGATCCATCCCCTAAGGTGACCAAGACATAGAACCAATGTCCCAACCAGACAAGACAAGAGTTACCGTAGGAACTTGAAGGATGATGCTCTCTCAATTGCAAACCCCTGTTGCACACGCTGTATCAGGTAAATTCCCCAAAGGCTGTGTGCAGCAATGGGGCTGTGGTTTCAGCGCAGCGAGGCTCCCACCCATCACAGCACAGAAGATTATAGAATAATAAAATCACAGAATTTGCTGAGTTGGAAGGGACCCGTCAGGATCATTGAGTCCAACTCCTGGCCCTGTGCAAAACATACTGTGCTCTAAGGGGGTTAAAGAGCAACCCAGGACCAAAAGTTTTCTTGCAAACCTTCTTGGTAGGAGTTGAATGATTTTTTGCTGTGCCTATACAATTCTGTGAAGATGAACCACTGGCAAGTCACTACCAAAGAAAGAACTCATGTATAGCCTTGCTGTAAAGTATCTTGAGGGGAGGGGGAACAGACGAGAAAAGGAAAGCAAAAACCTTAAAGAAACAAAGACTGCAATCACTCAAGGGTTATTCTTTCCAAAAAAAGATTCAAGACCATATTTGTAATGGCAATAAACACTTTAGTTATATGCTTACTGTATTTCAGATTAGCAGATATGTTAGCAGTCTGTCATACAATAGCTTTAGGGGCCAAATAGTTTGCTCAATTCAAGTATCTACTCTGAGACCCACAGGAGAATAAGTAAAACAATTTGAGCCAAGTATTTGTCTAAAATACTTATTTTGCCAGCACCCTAAAGAAAATAAGCAGAAAAATCTCAAGTTGCAACTTAAACATGAACATCTATTACCGCTTCCTTGTGGTCTATAAATCTAATCCTACTGCCCATACATCAGACTTAGCCATGCCTTCTGCAACTTCTCAAGTGTCCTCTCTTTTAGGAAGTCTTAATCTGTATTAGCTTTTCTTTTTCATGTGAATTTAAGGTGCAAAACTGCACCTTGCTTCCTGAATTTGTCTTTGAAAGACCTTGAGATGACTTTTAGTTTTCTCCTTTTCCTAATGTAATATATTAACATAAATCAAATCAAAGAAGCAGTGTGGCAGCTGTTCTGTGATGGATTCTGAGGATCAGCAAATTTATCACAAAGCCAAAACCAGAGAAGTTCGGTGAGAGCAATTTCAGAGACAAAAAGGGCCATCATTCCATCTGAAAACTCTTGTATTCTGCTAGTGTCAAATTACCAAAAGATGAAAATTGGTTTTGATGTTAAAATTGTCCTTGATTTTAATTTGTTTTCTGCAATGTTGGCCTTTTAAAGCCATTTTTTGTTAAAAGAGATAGGTCTCTCCGATTCCCAGACTGCCACTCCGAAAAATGCTTGAACAGTCCCTTCTGAGGAACATAAAGAATGCTTTTTTTTTTAATGGTTAAATCTTCCATCTAGTACTCATCTTTATGAATTTATACATCTTATGCCCATATAAGTGCAAATCTCTAGATTTGAAACATTCGTGAAAATTACACCACAGTCTGGTAATAAAAAAACCCAGGCTACTTAGCATTATTCTTAAATAAATAAATTAATAATGAAAAAATAACCCATCAATTATGAAAATAGTATCAACATAACCATTTACTGCATTGTTAGCTGTATCCTAAGTCTACAATTAGCTAATAATAAAATTCCTTTTTCCCTTTATTTCCAGGCAATGTTTCCCTGCGGTCAACAAACATTACAGAAGGAAGGATTAGAAAGCTATCCCACAGAAAGCAGCATGAATGCTTATTAGCCTCAAAAGACTGACTCAGAGGAAACTAAATTCCAAAACTTGACACATCCTACTTCTTGTATCCCAACCAGCTCTGTGGTTTTCACCATGATTTCTCCATTCTCCAGCAAAAACATCAAACTATTTGGAACCAGATGCAGTTCAGACAGTAATGGAGATCCCAAAACACAGCTTTTCTGAGCCATGGACAGACATCATCGTCCAAGACTGGGCTTACGCAGAGAAGCGTGGTTAAATGCAGATGTTATTCTACTGGAGATGCAATGGCTTTGAAGTTTTCCAATTCATTTAACAAAGTTCCTATACAGTAAGAATGCTGTCATATGCAACAGTGACAGACCTGCTCACAAAACATCCAAAACCACGTCTTCAAATTTCTCTGCCTGCCCTTTGTCAGCAGGACACAATGAGACATCCATTTCTCTGAACATAGAGCTGTATCTTCCAATGACTGACTAATAAGAATGATTTAAATTTTTTTTTTCTAGGATACCACAATGCAAACTCCTGATCTGGTAAGATGTTTTTGAGGCTTCCTGCTTACTACATCTAAAGCATTAAACCCAGTATATTTTCTCTTAGAAAAACCAGGTTAAGTCACATGAACAAAAGGCTTATAAGAAAACAGTGCATCATTTAACAAACACTACTATGATGAATTTGTCAGACTGGAAGTCAATATAAATATCCTTTAAACGAAAGTACTTCAGAAGTGCTGAACAACAGAGAAGATAATGGTATGCTAAAATATATTAATATTCCATCATCTGTTGAGCAGCTGCTTGCAAAAAGAAGTCTCAAAACCTTCTAACAATTAAAATAATTTCATATTTCTAAGGAATGAAGGGAAAATACATCTTAAAATAAACAGATTCAGCTTCCATTATCTCTGTAGTAGGAGCAGGAAAGAGAGAAGAATGGAGTTACAGATGGTTTTTCATGACCATGAACACATGAAGTTCACCATGTTCTACAATGTGCCATCATCTTTTAACTGAAAAACATGCAGTAAAAGCTAACAAAGGATGGCTACACTTAGGAGGTCAAATCATGAAACAATCACAGAGCTTCATGAGATGGCTCATCATGTTCGAAGATTTCCAGGGACATAAATAATGGAATGGGACCTTAAAAATAATCCAGTTCCAATGCCCCCACCATGGGCAGGGGCACCTTCCACTAGACCAGATTGCTCAGAATGCCATCCAACCTGCCCTTCAACACATCCAGGGATGGGACATCTACAGCTTCTCTGGGCAACCTGTTCTAGTGCATCACCACTCTCCCACTAAAGAATTTCTTCCTAACATATAATCTAAATCTCACCCCTCTTAATTTAAACCATTCCCTTCTGCTCTATCATTATCTGCCTGGGTAAAAGGCACTCTGTTTCTTTTTTATAAGCTCCCTTTAGGTACTGGAAGGATTCAATGAGGTCTCCCTGGAACCTTCTCTTCTCCAGGCTGAACACCCCCAGCTCTCAGCCTGTCTTCACAGGAGAGGTGCTCCAGCCCTCTGACCCCCTTGGTGTCCCTCCTCTGGACTCACTCCAACAGCTCCATGCCCTCCCTGTGCTGGGACCCCAGAGCTGGGTGCAGCACTGTAGGTGGGCTCTCACCAGAGCAGAGCAGAGGGGCAGAATCCCCTCCCTCCCCTGCTGCCCACACTGCTCTGGATGCAACCCAGGACACGTTTGGCTTTCAGACCCACGGCTGGGTCATGTCCAGCTCTTCATCCACGAGAACTCCCAAGTCCTTCTCCACAGGGAAGGACTGACCATGAGTTCCTCCCCCAGTCTGTGCTCATGTCTGGGATTACCCTGACCCAGGTACAGCACCTTGCCCTTGGTCTTGTACTTCATGAGGTTCCTGTGGGCTCACTTCTCATGTTTGCCCAGGTCCCTCTGGATGGCATCCCATCCTTGTGTTGTGCCAACTGCCCCACTCAGCTTCCTTGCTGAGGGTGCACTCGATCCCTCTGTGTCATTGATGAAGATACTGAAGAGCAACAGTTCCAAAACAGAGCCCTGAGGGACAACACTGATCACCAGCACCGGCCTCAGCCTGGACATAGAGCCATTGACCACAACTGTCCAGTTGTGTCTAGCCAGCTAAGTCCTAATGCACTAAATAATCCACCCTTTAAATCTACGTCTCTCCAATCTGGAGATAAGGATGTCGTGTGGGAAGTGAAAGATCATCTTCATCCATTTAAGACCAGTTTTAAAAGTGAATTCTCACAAGTATCCTTGGGTTTCTAAGTTCAGCATTTAGAAAGTTTCTGATATGGTCAGAAATTTCATGTTCATGCTAGCAATGACTGCCTTTACAGTAAACATTTACCACAACCTCCCATGGCATCTCAGCCATTCTGTTAACCACAGACATATGTTGCATATTACTATTTGTGGTAACAATCTGTTTGCATTCATAGTCTCTTATTCTGGTTTATCAGTGAACCTCTGTCACACAATGCATATTCTCATCAGTGGTTTTAGGTTTTTTATTTTTTTGTATGGTCTTTGTTAGCTTGTTTTTGAAGTTTGCAATTAAAAAAACCCTCAAACATTCAAAGATATAAAATGGTATGTGTTGCAATGGGCTTTGATTTTATGTTAGTTGCTCGCTTGGATGCTTCTCTAGGATTCCCCTGTATTGGTCTGTCCTAAGAGTCGTATCTCAAAACATTGCTCCCTCTTTCGCACTTTGTACCTTCCCTGTCAGTCCCTGTGGACCCCTCCTATCCTCTCTGCCACTCACCATTCTCTGCCCCTTTTTCCAGACCCTTCCCTGTCCATCCCTAGTCCATCCAATCCCATTCCTATCCTCTCCTTTGGACATCCTCTGATCCTTGACGCCCCATTGGGGCACGTGACCAACCCTGTTGTCATTGTCCCATCAATCTCACCTGCTATCCCTCCCTTCCAAACCCCTGACTGGATTGTTGAGTGTACCCTCCCACCAGTTATGGAGTGTATTTAACCCTGTGCACAGTGGTGCTTGGGGCTCTTTGTCCCTGGACCCTCCTGGAATAAGTCTTCTTGGAACTTCACATAGAGAGCCTCATCCTTTGCTCCTCCCTTGATCGTGGTAAACCATCCTGCACTGTAGAGCAAGTGGCTCTGAAGGTTCCACCCTTGGGAAGTTTAAACTCAAAGTGGTTCCCCACACCTGGCACAGTGATGGTGTGTCTTGAGCTAGGCTCTGGTGGCCACATCAGGCATGTAGAAGCAAAACGATGCTATTGCGAAATTTCAAATAAACTTCATCTAACAGATCTGGTCTCATTTTTATGCTCTCAGATCCCTGATACTCCAGAAAATAGTTTGTTACAGGTCTCGTATTGTTGGAGTCAGGAAAAGCTTGGGAACTTTTCCTGCTCCTCTGGGTGTTTGCTTTACCCTCAGAGCTCCACAAGAAAGGCTTGGCCTGGGAACCAAGCTCGTGGGAGCATTTGCCCACACTTCTGGATGAGCTGAGAACACCAAAGAAATGAGGAGATGGTTGTTTAGTGTACCACAGAATGTGTAGTTGTAGTTTTTAGGTTTTGCTATATATATATATTATATGGGACCAAGATGGAGATTTTAGGGTGTCGGTCCCTTGTCCTTCTCCTTCTTCCCTCTTCTCCCTCTTCTTCCCTTTTCTGTGACCTCAGTTCCTATCATGTAGCAATTGGTAAAGAGAATTTAGTGTAGAGGAGACATATCAATAAAGTTAATATTCACTTGGGAACAAAATAAGATACGTAAAGTTTTCTAACTGGTTNGTATTTTTATCTGCACACAGTAATACTACCATGCTTTATTAATTAACGTAATAATTTCAAACAATATTTTTTAAAATACTAGGAAAAGGAGAAATAATTAATTCAGCACCAGTTTAATGAATCCAGTATATCCTTTTTTTTTCCTTTTGATGAATTGGCAATTCACTGAGACAAACAGTGCTTACTGTACTTATTTCTGCTTTCCCAAATGGATCTGGCAAAATCAGACTTCAGCTTTGCCATGGTCAGCCAGAGTTCATTTTTCTTACAGCAAAATCCCTAATGATTGAATTAAGAACTTCTAAATGAAAGCCAGCCAGATGATTAAAGCTGCTTCTGTTAAAACAATGAGAAATGCCTAATTTGCCTAAATCAGTACCCATGCAACAGCCACAGTGTCCATCAGCAGCTCACACAAAGAGATGAAATGCAGCATCATCTATTTGAACATAATTAAGCAGGTATCAGGAGGATGGGATGGGGCAGAGAGCAGATTTGAGAAAAGGGCGATGGTGATTTAAGTAGAACAGGCATTGACTCTGAGTTTTGCTTCTCCATTCTCTCAGATGCTATGCCTTTGTGGGGTAAAAGGAAGCCAGAAAGAAGTAATTCAGCTTAATGGTCACTGCCTGTTCTGCTGCTGCTCTGAGCATGAAGAATTTGTACTACCACGTGTGCTAAAAGTAAACAAAGCAATTTTCTTTTATTTTGCAATATATTCTAATTTTTATGTTTAATCAATTTTTACACATTCCCACTGTCTTTTTCCAGTTCACAGAGATTGCTTCCCTCAGCTTTTCTAACAGCATTGCTTTTGGAAGCAGCACAAGGTAACCTGGATGCTGGCCTGTTTGGCCTGCTGGGCTCTTGCAGTAAATTTCGAGAAAAAACACTACATCAGCACAATTTCAGAACTCAGGTTCCTTTGCAAATCACAGGAAGCAAAGAATTTTGCAAGTTGGCAAAGCATCAGAAGGACATCACCGTAGTCAGGAGTGCAGCAGTTGCAGATCACAGAGAAAACCCCGAGGACATTGAGGGATGCATTTCCAAGGGCATGGGTTTTGCTACCACAACCAGATGGCAAGGGCAGACTTTTTAAATGCTGCTTTCTAAATGAGGGCCAATGGGATTTTTCCACCCTGTCACTCAATATTATAGAGTTAGCAAACATTTTTAATTGATCTATCTGGTTGTTCCCATCCTTCAAATAACCTCTGTTGACCTATCACTCTAGGCTGTATACTGCAAACTTTGTGCCTCTGCAGAGTTCCACATTAAAACACTGCTGGTTTCCTCTGAAAATTAAACAAAAAACCTTCTAACTGCACTTTAGGCAATATAGCAACAACACACATGAAGTCTTTTAGTCAACAACCTTTCAAAACACACACTTTTTTCTCTCTCAGAAAGTGTTTAAATCTGAAATACTACATCTTTTCTTAAATCCTGGAAAGCGTTCAGCTTCCCTTCACCATCACAGTTCATTTATCTTGCAAGAAGTTTCCGAGTGCTTGCTACAGAGAAGAAATTTTTAAAAGGCACAGAGAGAGACAGAAAATGTCATGGTGCCTGACACTGGGCTCTGGACCTGACTCACCCAGGCTGCATGCAGACCCATACTGGAGCCATCACTTAGCTGGCCCACACTTTCACAGTTGTGAAAATGTAAACAGAGGCACCTCAAAATTATACGCTCGTTTTCCTCCAGATTTAACAAGTCTTTCTCCAGAGAACAGTTTTATTTCTTTCTGACCTCCACCACAACATACAGAAACTTTCAAGAAAGCAGCTAGATACAAAAGACCTTCTAAGTTAAAGTTATATAGAACGCAATGAGCACTGACAGACCCCTACAGTGATTTTTTTTTTTTAAGTTCTTCTCATATTCACCTTAGTCCCATTTTTAAAAACAGAAATCCTTGCATTGAGTACCTCCTCCTGATCCTCTCCTCCCACAGGGGGAAAAAAAAGTTAAAAAGAATGCATAGTTAAAAAGTTAAAAAGAATGCATAGTCATGGGTAAGACACAGCTAAGGGGCATTTAGGTAAGACGGAAAAGTGTAAGCTTTTTAAAGTGTGAATTGCACACTCTTTCGTCTGAGGCAGAATGGGAACACACCCTATAACCTTCTGTGGCCTTGCAAGTAAAATGTAAAAAAAGCACAGTATCTGCTTGTTGCCACTAAAACTATCTTCTTTTTTTCTTAAATAAACAGAAACCTCCACCTTCTGGGAAACTGAAAACATTAAACTTCAGCCTTTATCTCAGTCTTCAAAAACCTTTGAAACTTTGTCAACAAAAAAATACTGAACCTTGTATGAATGCGGCCGAGTGAATAAAATGCATGCAGCTCTAAGGCCTGTGTAACACTGATATGTCTTAATTTAGTAGATTACCACTTAAGTTTAAAAGGACTAGAGAGCAACACAGGTAATTAACCAGTTTGAGGTAAGCGCTCAAAATGCACACATTTGGGTCTGAGAGACACCAAGGCAGGGTGTGATTCAGTTTCGAGAGGACCAACTGTTAGCACTGGAAGGTAATGGAAAAGAAAAACTATCATGTGAAAGTTGATTGAACATATTTTCTGCTTTCCTGAGTGAGTTTTTCTTCTCTAAACTCATTCTGGGCAATTACATATAGTTACATAGGTTCTTGTTTTAGAGCATGATAATAAGAGAAAATCTTTACATATGAAAGTTGTTTGGTCACTGATTACAAAATTCTTTCTAAAGTTATTTTCTTTACTTAGCAGTAAATACATTTTCACCATCAAGCCAGCCACACCATCCTGTGAATTGTAATTCACTCATCACCAAGCAAAAGCAATCTAATCTTTATCTCGTTAGTCAGTACTGTTCCTCAGCTTCATTTATTATTTGTTCTGTCTGAAATACTTAAGACGCTGCATAGAATGAGGAATTAATATAGGGAATTTTCACAGATGCATATAAACATTTAATAAGGCCAAGTGACGTGAAGACTATGGACTGGGTCCAGTTAATTAGGGCCAAGATGTTGGCTTCTGCAAACTCTCAGCGTATTTGCTGGACGAAGGCGATCTGTAACACCTGTGAAACACATTCATTTTCAGAAATCTCAGAGATACTTCAAGCTGCTGTGGCCAAAATCTTTTTTCAGCCTGATGTGAGGGGAACTGAGTGGTTTTCTGTCCTATTTCTAGAAAGCCTTTCTTGTAAGCATCTCCTTTCCTCTTGCGACAAAACCAGCGCAAGGTGAGAAAACAGCCACAGTTGCTGCACTGACACAGAGGCAGGGGCAGGGCAAGCTGGCATGTGCTCGGGTCCTGAGCCCACACTAGCATCCGATGGATCATTTCATGTGGGGCTGACTGGGGATGAACCCGAGCCACCAAGCCTAGACACACTCCTTTCCTTCCCCTCGGTGATGGGCACCATACAGTTTGCGTCAGGGATCCTCAACCAGCTGACAACACCAATGCATGTAACTGACAAAGGGCGAGGAAAGAGCAACAGCAGCAGTGCCCATTTCTAAAATCATGAAAGAAATTGAGAAGCAGTTGGTAGCACTGGAGCATCTGCTTGGCACCCAGTCCTCACGCTTCGTGTGGTTGTATTCCATGCATCTGTTGCTATACGGGACGAAAGAAGGCGACGGAGATGGGAACACCTCAGATCATCAGAATTATTTCTGTCTTGCTAACATTCATCTTTACATCAAAGGAGGTATTTATTTGTTTGTTTTCTTGGTTTTTGTGGGTTGTTTTTTTTTTTTCTTCAGTACAGGGGTAAATTTGACCAATTTGGCCAGGCTCTGGAGCAGGCTCCAAAAAGACCTTGGAAGATGGTGGATACCTACTGACAATATGTATAAGGTCCTCAGAAGGCACACAAATTGGGATAACGAGTTTTGTTAGAAGATTTGGGCAGGGGCAAAAGCCACCTTGAATTAAATTACTTCAAAATTACTGTGGCAACAACCCTCAGGAGGAATTACAATTTCTAGTGGGGAGGGGAAGAAAATAAAATGGGGGAAAAGCAGTATCATATGGGGGGGGAAAATCTTATTTAGGAGGGGCAAGCTGCGCTCAGAACTTGTAAAAATAAACTTTTTTTTAGGACCCACGATGGGGTGGAAATGTCTTCTTTTCCATTCAGGTACGCTAAGGTCACACAAGATTTTTTCTCATAATGGCAGAAAATTAAATCTTCTGAGATTTTATCTTTCAGCAGATAAACCTAATGATAACAGGAACTTGGAAAAAATTATTAAAACATGTCACGAGATTTAGCTGCATCTTAAATGTCATCATTTAGAGTATGTGCTTAAATCACCAAAATAAGATCTGAACCACACAGCTAGAATTACTAAGGAATGATAATTTAATCAAATTATCATACTGAACACAAAAACTGGTCATTCTCGTGTACCGTGTTACAAAATCAGCTGTATTACTTCAACATGTTTTCTACTGTTTTAATTGTTACAATGATTACTATGCCATTGACTCTGTATTAGCATTAGGTTTTCACAAGTAAAGGAAATATACTGCGCTACAGAATACTATATTAATATATTATAGAGCATAGTATGCTATAGTATAGTTTTGAAACTACTACCCTCTCAAAAGACATTCCTTACCATCCTCCTTCAAATTTTGGCTTATGTCAGACAGTTAAAGTTTTTATTAAAGCATAAAAATAAATTATAAGAAAACGGTTCTCCGTTCTACAGTAATAAAACAACTGTAAAAACCCTACAAAAAACAACAGCAAAGAAACAAAGAGCTTTTAATGTTTAACACCCCATTTGAGCTCGGAAAACTCTCACTGAAGAAGGCAGGGATTGTGCGTCAGCAGCTGAACTTGAGACCGGGTCCAGGAAAAGCCACTGTGCAAGTGTGGAGAAAAAATAAAAAGAGCACAGAAAGAAGATTAACAGCTTCTCCAAAAAAATACATAATAAGCTACACAGCAGAATGTCAGTTCCAGAAAAGATAAGAAGCTATTGCTTTTTGCTTGCAACCAAAGCTTAGTCTAAGATTTCAATCTAGCACAGAGTTGCAAAAGAGCCATCCAAGGCGAGAGCAGGATATGGGCAAAATGCTTCACTAAATGAATTTTTAAATGTTTCACGAACAAAGGGCAATTTCAGAAAAAACGAACACTCCACATTTCAAGAGGCTTTTGCACTAAGACACCGTGTATAAATAAGATAAGATTTTGAAAACTGGATTTAACCTTGCAATTCTGCTAGTGGATTTTCACACATTGACAAGGTGCCCTGGCAGGGAATGCACACAGGCTGCATCCCCTTGGGCATCTCCAGCTTTGGTTTCTATGGAAAAGTAAGTACTCATTTAATTGAGTACTCAGTTAACTCAGCTGTTATGGCTTTGATTGCTTTTGTTTTCTCAAGTATGAATTTTGACTGGCTACAAATAAAAATAGTTGTTCCCCAGGAAGGAAAGCAGCATATATTAAACACTTCTCAGGGAATGACATTGTTCGTGTACGGTCTGAAATGAGATCTAGTGAGGGAAGTATTTCATGAATGTTAATCCAGGTCCACTGAGTCTCAGTCCAATACCCACAGGTTTGCATACATCAGTTCCACTAAATTACACTTCTATGCCTGTCTATCTGAGGTAATAACAATGATTTTCTCTTCACCATTATTCTGCTTTGGTGAAAGTGATACTAATTTATGGGTGTTTATTTTACATACAAGTTCCTTCCACCAATTGTCTAATAAAATATAAATTAAAAATATTCTGCAGAACATGCATGCAAAATAAAAGCAACTTAGTGTAACTGCCACACAAAACTTGACAAACCACACTAGGAACACTAAAATCAGAGATGGCAAGGCAAGACTAATTTTCACTCCCCTTTGTTTTTTCTTATTAAAAAAAACTGAGCATGTGAGCCTTTAACTTAACTTTCATGCGCTCTTCTAAAGACCACGTGCAAATGGGCTAAATAAAAATGATTTCAGGGACCTTATTTAATTTTTTTAATACCTGCTGCAGCTTGAATCTGGGGTATGTATTTATCCCGGAGCTGTAAGACGGAGTCCACTAATGCCTCATACAATGTAAGGAATGCTGCTGTCTGCATAGCTCATGTATGAATGGGGAGACACCAGCTCCTACCTGGAAAGCGAAGTCTGCACAGCCCAGGCCTTGGCATGCATCTAAATATTTCACCTCGAGACACACTGAAACCTCAGCAAGTACTGGTGCAGTCAACAATGGCTGTGGTTTCAAGTGCTCCGAATCCAGTGGGCAGCAGTCACTGAAGCAGAGCCAGCTCACCTCCTTTGAGAGGACATCCATTTGGTCCAGGCTCTGAGCAGTACTGGAAGAAGGAGCTCCAAGAGCCAGTGCTGCAAGGAGCTGCCTGTCAACCATGTTAACTGAGCTGTTATCTTGAGACACTGGTCAGCAGGCATTTTATCTCATCTTGGTGGTTGTCCTTTACTTTCAAAATACTCCAGTAACATCTGCTGTAGCATTTAGACATCCTAGAAGCGCGCTCTGATTTAAAAAAACACATTATCTAAATTCTAAAACTTGGAAGAGTCAGCTGCCTGCTATCCTCTGCAATATCGGTAGAACTGCTGACAGAAAAGACTTAGCAGTAATGACTGGGCAGCAGTGTGACTGAAGCTCTTCTTTAGCTCTGTGTCAAGATTATCGCATAGGCTATGAAGCTGGGAGATCACAACATGAAAATCTAGGATGCAGATGTATGAATCAAACCGTAGCTTTAGGACACTAAGCCAGAAGGTCACCAGGCCTCCAGTCATGGGACCAAGGCTGTCCTGCAGAGGAGACAGCCTGCAGTGTGCAAGCTGCTGTCACGTAGGGCAGCAAGCAGCTTCTTCTGTGAGAGGCCTCCAGGGTTGAGGAGCATGCTCATTGTGAGGAAATTCAGACTGTCACTGTGAAAGCCACCAACCCAGTAAGCAACTTAAAGCTAACCATCTCCTCATCACGCTGCCTTGTCCCTTCAACACTCACAAAACAAGCTGTCTTTTTTACTTTCATGGTGCTACAGTATGCAAGTAAAGCATGCCTCACTGCTATCAATATATCCACATCAAGACTGATTAAGCCCAACCAATTTCTTCTGGAGGAAAAAAGGAAATGGAAAAAAGGGATCTGTTGATTCAATAATTGGAACCGGTTATGTTATTTGTTCCAGAAATACCTGAGGGACTTCACTTTTTCAGCTTCATATTCCTTTCACCCATTTTATTTGAATGGTACATATTAATACATCTTAAAAGAAAATAATTCAAAGCAGGTATCGACTTGCCATAGTCCAATGAAAACAAGATTGAAATCGAATTTGTAACTGAAATAAGATGTTAAGATTTTTACTATGAATTTTTGATTGAAGAGTGAGCTTTCATCTCATAATTCCCTGTGATGCAGTGCGCAGTTGTTGTCTGCTTGTTTGTTAAGAAGAGAAGTTACATTTTCAAGCATCACTGCTTGCCATCCTGGAAAACCTGTGCATATTTCCTTGAAGAGAAAACACACAGAATTCTCAGGGGCAGCCTCACATAGCACCAAGACTGTAAAGCAAAGTATCCTTTTTCAGAAGCAAGTGTAAAACAACAAAACGTATTTTGAGAAATAATATTTACGTAGCATTCTGTTATATTTTAAAATGTTCTGCTACAGGGAAAAAAACCCACAAGAAAACAACAAAGGTCCAACTTTTAATTTGCAATGTAGTGGATAGTTCAGCTCCTCAAAGCATCATATCTTACTCACTGACAATCTAACCACCCAGCCTGTCATGTTAAATATGGGAGTAATTTACATGCCAGACTTTAGGTCTAGTTCTACAAAAGCAGTCTCTCAGCAGAGGGATGTCAGACTCACTGACCTGGGCACTAAGTGACAACCACCTCGACAAAACGGGGGGAGAAGGGAAAGGGAGAGACCTAGAGAGAAAAAAGGTGAAAAATTGTGTAATCTGGTATTCATAAATGCTAGTCCTCATTTTCAAACTATACCTACATAAAACTTTTTATTTTCCCCCTGTGGTTATATGCAACATTCAGCAGAGAAAATGCTGTTGCATATTTTGCATGTTTTGAATCTCTAGGAGGATTCGAATAGAAATGCTAGATACTGGTAACTATACTCTTCCCAGTTCACATCTCTCTTCCTCACACAGAAAAATCCTGTAGATGATTAAAGAGAGAGAGAAGGGTGCTAGACTCAAGCTCCACTAACACACGGGCTCAGGCACATTCGTGCAGCTGGAGAGCCTTGGTAGAGGTCAGTGCTGTGCACGGATCCGTGGGCACTGACATGTACTCTGAACATCCATTAGGTCAAGAGAGTACTGCTTAAGGGATATAGATCCCCCAAGCGGGATGTAGCACAGTCAGTCACCTCCAGCCAATTCTGAGCCATCCACTTCTGCTATCACATTCTCTTCTGCTAGGGGGCAGGTAACAGATTTAGCTGAACATGTATTTTCTGGATTAATTTTCAATCAGTTTGGTTCCCTGGTCCAGCTTACCACGTGGCTAGAGGAAGAGGACAGACACTGTATTTCTATCACACTGAAGCAGTTCTGGATCCAGCCCCACGTTACCAGGATTCAGCTGTGTCTGCAGTTCAAGTGCAGCCAGGCACACCAAATTTTAACCTCTCTCAGTGAACCAAGGCCATATCCAGTGCTGGGATAGTAAAAATTTGTTTCAGGTTACCAAGGATAGCTGTAGGCAAACATTCAATACAAAAAAAGAGCTACTTTCATAGCATGTGGTAGTTAATAAATTAAAATATTGTTCAATGGCTACAGCAATTAAGAAAATGATGGGAAAGAAAGTGTGGGGAAGATGAGGGCTGCCCACAGTGAGAACACAATGGGTTGTCTTAGAAGTTCCTCTGAGGAAACCACACTGAAACAGTAAACCTCCAACACGGTGAGCAGGATCACTGCTAATGTACAGAGCCGAAGGGCCAAATTAATTCCTTGTGTAACCCCAGTGACTTCAAAGGAGTTAGCTCAGAGATGAGTTTGGCTTAAGGAATTTTGAAATGGACCCTAACCAATTCTCCCTAAGTAGACCAGATCTGTGGCTTCTTGTGTTACAAAACTGCCTTGTCTCTGCATAGTTACTGTGTCCTTTATCAGCATTTTTATTCATACAGAATGACTAACAAACTCCAAACCAGTAGCACCACCTGATTAATATCAACCACTCTTCAAAGCATTTGTCTTAACACCAGGGGTTGTTGTTTTTTCAAGCTGGTGGGTCTCAGCACTGATGACTTCATTGTGTGGTCTGTCTGGTCAAATTTGCTGCTGAAATCCAGCCTTTTTGCAGCTGAAGGGTAATATTTTAAGTTAGTCATGAGCAGGGATTGAATGTTAAACTTGACCTCTGCGCCTTTTCCAGTGTGTGTATATTTCTGTGCTTCCTCTGCAGCCTCTGGATGCCCATGTGCAGTCTGGTGCTTCTGGCTCCCAGAGAGACAAGATTAATATTGCCTTGTCATGTATCGATAGCCAGCAGCGAAACATAAACAGCCAAAAAGCTGTAATGAGTCCTACTTACTATCTTTATATAAAACAGGATTTATAGAGACAGATCACATTTCCAGCAGCCAAAAGATGTGTAAGGAGGGATTATGCAGTCTATTCTGACTGCTCGTCTCTGCTTCAGCTCTAACTACACTTTTGGGTGGCTTGGACTAAGCACACCATTTGTACACGTCTCTCCCCTAATTGTTTGAAAAGCAGTAAGCCTGCCAAAAACCACCTCTGCAGCCAAAATTACAACTTTAATACTCATAAATGCATTCAAGTGTGCTGCACTGTTGAAGCAGTACCAGTAACTTAAGGGGGGAGAAGGGAACTACTCAGCACAGGTAAGGGCATCGCTGTTGGGCCCACGGGCATCTATACAGCTCTAACAATGTGACCTATATGTTTTTTTCCATGGTCTGAGCAAAACTGCATTCAATCCACATCTCTTTCCCTTCAGAAGCTTTGCTGTAACGGTGTGGGTGGCTGAAGGAATTGTTTGAATCTGCTTTTTCTTCCACATTGCTTCTTTCATTGCAATTTTCGTACATCTTACAGGATATTCTGTTTTTCATCAAACAAGGACAGACTTTCAGACTGCACTGTTAAAGCCTGACCAGCCAAACTTTAGAAGAAAATATGTATCGAAAAGTTGTATGAAGGTAAACCCCTTCATACAACTGTTAACAACATCAACTTGCATCTCAATTCCAACTTTTATCATGTGCCTTTTACCACTCTCTTCATATAAACTTGAATATCAGCAAAACAAATAACAGGGAGCAAAAGGCATACAAAATAGTCAGCCACCGTGCTTGAAGAGTATGACAAGTAGGTAGTTTGTGTGGCAAAAGACCTATTTTCTATTTTTTAACAACTTTATTAAGTCTGGTTCATAGCTTTCATTAGGTAAGCACATCTGGCTGCATTAAGGATAGCAAGATGAATATTTAATACACAATTTTCCTTATCATTTCAGAAATAAGTGAAAATTGATTCACAGTGGAAGTCAGAAGTGAAGCTGTGGAAGACAGGAACTGCCATACTAAATCAGAGTAGCTCTTGACAGCTGTACAGCCCAGCTGCTCGAGAGACAGCTGCAAGACCTCCATCGCAGACAGATGTGGGATAGTCAGACAGCATCCTGAGGCACATCTTGATCTCTAACAGATAAGAAATTGGATTATGAGAGATAATGGTTTACTATATCTTCAAGAACAGTAACGAGACACAGATTTACAGGCAAATGAGGAGGATTCACAGAGAGGGGAGACTTCTAATCCCACTCCTTTGGTATTTTTGTATGTCCAAAAGCTTAGCAAAAGCACCAAGAAAAGTCAGGCATTTCCTTCACCTTACCCTCCAATTCAGCTTTAGATGGAACATAAGAAGACAGAGCATCTTAAGAATATGAGGATGTCTGGAAACTCACTACAGACTAAGGAGAGAGTATGTATTACTATCTTACTCAGGGACATATCTGTAGGACCTGCAGAGCTTCCCTCTTCTCTCCACATGCTCTGAAATACTGAAGGAAAATGAAGGGTATCTCAGCATTGAGCTGAAAAAAAACCATTCTTCCCTTCCTGTCTTGCTAAATCCATCATCTGAAATCATTGTCTACATTACATGCCTGCATAAATAAAAATTAAATGCAGTTCTCACATACCTAACTAGGAAAACACACATGTGCCTCATTTCGAGAATTAAGCTAATCATTTATCAGTTGCTGTAGTGCTGTTATCTACTATCTAAATGACATGGAAAATTACCACTATCTGTGTCCTAATGCTGATATATTATCCCTATCAGGAGCAATTATTTGGTTTCACATGCAGAGTTTCAGTCAGTATCTGGGGTCTATGCCAATAAGCACTCAACATCAAATAAAAGGGCAGTCAATACAAGCAGACCTTTACCATTTTGTGATAACTATCAGAAAATCTCTAAGAGATTTGTGGCTCTTTAGGACTTTTCGCAGAAGATTCTTTAGAAAATATAGTGACAAAAAAAGATTTTCCAGTGTTCATGAATTCCTGGAGAAAGCTGAGGCTTCTCTTTTCAGTTAGGTAGCTAATCATTTGCAATCTTAGCAAACAAAATGTATAGTGATTCATTTCAAGACACTGCAGTGCATTAGAGTCTTTTCCAGTGTCCAAAATTAACAAATATACTATCAAAGTAAACCATAATACTATAAAATAAATAGGAATTTCTTATATGATATGCAAACTGGAATGGCTCTGAGTTCTTCAATTTAACTACCTTAGCCTTCTGAAATTCCAAAATCAGAGCTATTCAGAGCTGTTTCACTGCAAATTCACGATCATCTTCTTTAAGGGGTCCTTGGGAATAAAGCAAAATTTGGTTTGGTGAAATAAAACTTGACAGCTGTAACTCTGCCTTCAAACAACACAGGAAATTCACTGAATAGGACGAAATCACACAAGTTGTTTTGGTTGGTTGCATTTTTTTGTTGGTTGTTGGTTTGTGGGTTTTGCACATAAACATTTTATTACTAACCCTCTCCTCCAAAATAGAACTGTAAGGCCTCTCTCAGATCACCTAAGGGAACAGAACTGTTGCTGGTAAAGAAATCTGAATAAGCCCGGTGTACCATTCATCTGTGAAAAGAAGCTTTGTCTCTAGTGATTCAGCATGGTATTGGTCTGAATTTTAACTTTTTAGTCAAATTTATTTTGGGAACTCTTAGGATAGGGATGAGCCAAACCCTGTCCCCATGTTCCCCCAGTCTTGGACCATGCACCAGAGCAAAAATTAATTCTCATATACAGAGTTATTTTATTCAGGCTAGTAAATAAGTGGACGAAATCAAGTGAATTATTGTACTCAAGCCATTGAAACAAAGCCTACTGCAAAAGGAAACTTCTTTCTCTCTACCTGAAAGGATTTTCAGGATATCTTCAGCCATCCTAAATCCAAAATGAAACATCCAAACGTTGGTCCCAGTACCAGACTTTAGGAAGGCAATCCAGTCAATGCACAAAATGCAAGTCTCAAGAGCATGCTACTTGTCTTTTATGTATTTGGTCCTCAGGAGACAAGCACTATGCAATTCTTTCTCCAAGTCTGAAATGCTGTCTACGAGTTACATATAGCAATCCAAAGAGATACAAACTAAATACCTTTCCTAAGCATGTCATGATTATCATCTTAGATATTTTCATATGTTTAGAAAAGACATTAATTCTAGAGATTATGCATTGTATCATAATCATTATCAATCCCCTCCCCACTGCTTATATTATAAGATGACAATGAAAGCACTTAATGTTTCCTTGAATTAGTAATTAAGTGTTGCATTCCTACCAAGGTCTTCTCCATAATACCACTGAGGCCAGTGTCCCAGTTTTGCATCTCTGTTCTGCAGTGCTACGTGTCGATTTTTGAGCTTGTAGCATTCACATGGCTAGAAGTCTTCTGTCAGCCCCCAAAAGAGTCAGATGATCAAAGATAGCTCTCCTTATGAACTCATTAACTGCACATAAGCATGGTATAAAAAAAATTTGACAGGCAAGTTTTATTAGTTACTTCCACTGAATTCTCACCAGGACCATGAGAGCACTGTATACAAAAAAACTGAAAGTTAAGAATTTAGTGACACAAAATTAGGGGACTCAGAAGTGAAAGACTGGCTGGAGGAAGACAGATAAATTACATATAACTTACATCCCATATGATTTACAAATATATTTTGCTTACAGCAAAATGGTTCTCCAGTCCAGAAAGTTTTACTAATACCAGCTTTCCGGAAGGGCATTAGATTGTTACATTGCAAAATACGCAACAGTGCTCTAAAATACATGAATGTTCATTTTTGGGTTCCTTCTCATTAATAAAAGACGATCAATTCAACCTTATAGCAAGCTCTGAGAACACCATAAGGTGAAGATTTAGAGGGTGTTATGCACTTTTATTTGAGGAATCTCTTACCTATGAGTTCAATTTTTCAAGTAACATGTGTCAAAAGACCACAAAGGTAAGGGTCTATGTTTGTGTTACAAACAATGATCGTTTCACTTATCAAGTGATAGGTTCTTCAGTGATACCTAACAAACAGTTCCAGAAATCAGACAAAACCAGAGTGGCTGCTACTGAAGCATAATTTATATACAGGAATCACCTGAGTGCAGTTGCTTCATGTGCTATGAATGCATGTGCTTCTGTGCACACACATATGTAGGGTGTGGTCTACTCATGCATATATGTGCATGCACACACAATTTGTTGGGATCATATACAAATCATATGTATTTTAAAGTAAAAGAAACTCAAGTGTGTGTGTCTGTGGGGATGCTGGTTTGGTGTTTTTAAAGGGAGTTCGTTGGTTGCTTCTGATTTTTAAGATAGCAGTATATTGCACATAGTCATGACGGGAATACCCAGGAATGAAATACCTCATACAGAATAAACCACATAAAACACCAGTGAATGCTTTCCCAATATAAAAAGTAATCTCCAAACACTCTGTATAATATATGCTGAACTTAGCCACGCAAACAAAATGAGATTCCCTATTGGGACATAAACTCTCCCTTCTTCTCAGCTGAAGTGCTTTAATGCAAATATTGTTTCTACTGGAATTTGCCAGCTACTCATTATTTAACTCTTTTTTTTTCCTTAACTGTAAGCATGATGTTTAAGCAGCAGAATGATGACTTTAGAATACTTTGTATTCTATGGAAATCTGTGTACATCTACATAAATCTGTGAACAAGAAGGATGAAGATGGTCTTAGAAGCTTTTTCCACAAAGGGAAAAAAGTCCTGAATTTTTAGGAACTGTGACCTGGTCAAACATGGAATGAAAAATGAAAAGAGGTCAAAATATTTAAAATACTCTCTTTAGGAGAGTTATTATTATGCAGGTCTTGTAATAGATCTCATTATGGTACCAATTTCAGTATCTCCTTCTGAGAAATGCATTCCATTTAGTAAAATTTCTGATGTCCTGTAGACATAATTGATGCTACTCATCTTTTTCACTCCAACCTGTACATATATATAGCTTTAAAGCACATTTTGATGGCTTCTTAAGGGGGAAAACAATACATATAATTTTGATATTCCTGAAAAAGAAATCTTTGCTGTTTAGTTGGTGGTCTAGGTCTAAGCTGCATCTTATTCTCTACCCCTTTATTCACAAAATCTTTTTTTCCCATATGCTGGAGTTAATGCTTCACGTTTTGATTTTTTTTTTTTTTTTTTTAAATGCCTAGGGTAATGAACATGATTCAGATTTTGGTAAAGATTGAGCATATGATTACACTTGCTTACAACACTTAAATATCAATACATAGATAATTAGCCAGGCTAATTGTGCTTTGGGGGATTTCCACAGGCAGTAAAGTTCAGCGTCTCTCATTCAGTGCCGAGATGCTTTTTCAGGCTTGTGGTAGTACAACACATGCCAGTTCTTTCATTTTTAGCCCGAATTTCTGATTTGTGTGGTACTTCAGGCTTAATCTATACACAGAAATTTATTACTTACAAAAATTAATACCATGATTTTTAAGTGAGTAGGGAAAGGGTAAAGAAAGGTCAAACATGAGAAGACTCCAGAACAACAAAAATGAAGCAACGTGAATCCATAGAGTGTAAGTCTTAAAATCCCTCTCAACAAATTTAAAACAGAAAACTTGACCAAAACCAAGTGAACCAACACCACCAGGCTGCCCATAAGTGACAGATGTAAGAAACCCTTGCATTTTCTGAATTAACTACTGTACCATGCAGGGAAAAGGATGGTGTTTGCTTGACCTTCTACAAGGCAGGTAACATTACAAGGCAGAAAGTAGCCTTCGTGTGCCAAAACCAGCAGGTATGTGTACTGCAGAAAGACTTGTGCAGGCAGTGTCTACTGCAGCCTAAAACCAGGTTCCTGCTCCACTTCAGAAGGACTCAAAAATGGGAATTCATGGATTCTTTTTTGTCGCTCAACAATTCTTAAGTTTGGCTCTATGTTGTAATATAATTATTTCCAGAGTAGCAGCAAAATTAAATACATCTGTTTACCAAACAAAAGTCAAATGAAATAGTAAAAGCTCTTGTGTAGTATCAGACCATTTACTCCAACTACTCCTAAAAAGCTTATTCATCTGCTACTGGACACTTAGGGCACCACACATTAAAAATCAATGACAAGTAAGAACAGTTTGGGTACACTCAAGGACTGAGTTCGCTCTGAAGGAGCTGAAGTGGAAAGTTGTAATGATTAACAAAATGAATGAAACCTACACCAGTTTTTGCAAGCACACTTATAATTTAAAACACAGACATTGATATAAAGCATAAAAAAAAAGGTGAACAAAAAGAGTTCATTTCACATTCATTATTTGCCAACACAGACGTTATTCCTTTATTAAAACACAAGATATTACATCCAGCTCCACTGCAATTCTAGAAGTAAGGATTTGGCTTTATTTTCAGCAGACCTTACATATATGCTTCAATAAAATGTGCTTTCTTTTACTGCTTGTATTTCAAAGTCCTCACGACATAAAATGCATTCAAGCAGCAGAACTGGGGGTTTGTGGTCAGAACACCAGCAAATATTTTGATAACTTGTTAGTTTGTTTGGTAATTCTGTTTCCTTTATTATTTCTTAATGATTATACTACAACCATGATAATTGAAAGTATTGTTATTTCCAGTAACTTTTCTCTACCTAACCAAACTTCTTAGGAGAGACTTAAACTGACTAACATCAAGTTATTTTTAAAAGAGATCAGTTTTGAATATATCTAGATAAAGTAATTTTCCAAAATAAACTTGTTAACTTGCTTGAAAATCTTTGCAAGGAATAAAATCATTACAATCTAAAGATAAAATCAGTGGAAAATCCTAACAAAAAGTTGGCCAGGAAACCTTCCCAGCACAGGTGCACTACCATAATCAGAGTGTGTTATTGTGGCGCTGGTATGTGGTTGGTTGTGGTCAGGAGAAAACTGAGGAATGTGGATTAAGGCAATTGCAGATCAGAATTCCACTTTGCATTAAGTAAACTTTTGTTAGCACTATTAGACAAATATCTCAGTCACCTCTCCCCTCACATGGTGAAGAAAAAAAATTTCTCTGGCTTCTCTGTTTGACACTGCAGCTGTAAAGGACCCTTGGCCTAACAAAAAATCAATGGTCAAGATCAGTCTTGTGATATCAGTGACAGCAGTGACTCCTGGGTAAGTCTGGTTAGCCCCATAACATTTTCCTACTCTGCAAACCCAACAGACATGGGGGAATCAATATGGTTTTGGCTGCTGGAATACCAGTAAAAAAAATTTGGTCTAGATTTGACACTCAGTGATGTTACAACAACCTAAATTTCTTATTACTTACATTAACTAAGACAAAAATTAACTTGTGATGCCTGGGATAAAGGTCATCCTTCACAGCCCCTATGGCTGCAACTGGGGAGCTGGAGGATCCAGGAGTGCTTCCTACCCAGCCCAAAACCTGTATTTGGCTTTACTTTTGCTCTTTTAAGGTATGCAGCAACATTTAGGAGATTTGCAGTGTTCGTTTTTCAGGTCTACACCAGAAAAGGTCAATGAAATGGCTGAATCACGTCACCTACATGTGCTCAAATGGAAAGAGCAGGTACAAGCCAGTCTGAGCAGATCTTATCTGCAGGTTTGACACTTGACTAGAAACTTGGATTCAGTCCTCAGCTGATTTTTAAAAAATTAAAAATTAAAACTAATCTGAGACCCCTCTAAGGTTTCCCCAAACCTCCAATATTTCCTTCTGTCACTCTCCTGGCCCCTTCCAAAATGCCTGGCGGCCTTCTGGCACACCACCAACAACCTCAGACTCTCCTGGACTGCTCACCTGGTCTGCCTGTGCATTTCTCAAAGACTAAACCTTCATTAAAAATCTTTTTCCTTCCATTTTCTATTTCAGCTAGCTACTTCTCCCCCCATGCCTAAAATGAAACTGGAGGGTTTTTTTTATCCCTCTGACTCAGAAGTGGAGTTGCATGAAATTTCTGAGGGGAACTGAGTTACTTTATACCTTCACCAGATCCTTATAATTCACCAATTTTACATAGGTTTATTTGTTCATTTTATTTTGATTTCTTAACTGCATTTTTCTTTATATGCAGTTGGATTGCAAAACCAGTTGGTTTTTGATAGCCAAGTGGCAACGCCAGTCCCAGCACTTCTTCACTTGCTCCTGCCTCAGGGGACTTGATGGAAATGTTAAGCATTCCACACAAATCAACAGAAAATGCTCCCAGTGCATTGGAAACATTTTCAGTACTAAACAGGTATGGGATTTTTTTATACTTTCTGGTATCTATATGAGCCTTTGATATGGTTGCCTTCCTTGTTTTCTAAGACTGCATTAAATCCCGACAGGCAGCAAGTCCAAGAGTGTTGGGGCACCCCCTGG
>VZRF01007604.1:4667-19943 GCA_013396875.1 Vireo altiloquus
TCCATTGACAGCGATTCCATTCACTCGAAGCAGAGGTGAATAAAATGATGGCTTTTTTTTGGCTGCAGATCTTTCAAACCCTCAGAAAATGCAAAACCTCCAGGAAAATGATCCCTCGGCCCCTTTTCAGCAAGGACTTCCCAGCAGTGCAATCAGGAGCTCTAAAACAAATGTTTGCCCATGGAGAGGCTGTATTTGTTCAGGGCAAATAAAGGATAAATCAGGGCTGATGCTCAGGGCCGCCTTTGCTGCATGGAAAACTCCTGTCAGGGTCTCTGTCCCCTCCTGGGGACACAAACTCTGCCCCTACTGTTAGATCTGTCCCTGAGTTTGGGATGGATGGGAAGGAAAACAAGTGGAGTAAAATTAGGATGTGAAGGGAATTGTTCACTCCATGTGTAAAAGGCAAGAGGAGAAATCGTTCCTTAGGAAATCAAAATTTGTGTGGAAAAAAGAAGCAGCATTTTCCCTGTCCCAGCGTGTTGGGAGGGACCTCAGTCACTGAAAACCTCCAATTTTCATTTAATGCATTAATTTAATTTAATTAATCAATTTTAGTCATTTTAATTTAATTTCTTTTTTCATTTTTTAATTTCTTTGAGCCAAAATCTACTGGCTAATCTCAGAAAATAACATTATTTGAAGCAGCAGGGATGCTGAGGGAGATGTGGGCAAGGACAGTGTGAGGGAGGAGTGTGATGAACCTGCAGCACCTCGGGGAGATTTTGGGACACAGCTCTGCCAAACTTCCCGACTTTTTCTCCCGTTGTGCTCCCAGGGCAGGTGACAGGACCTGTGTGACACCTCCAGGGTGACATTTCCCCAACCAGTGCCCATAAAATTCACTCAAAAAAGAGCCTCAGAATTCCCTGAGGGACCCAGATGGTGAAAACCCCTCCTGTGTTATTGGAAATTATTTTAACTGAGCTCTGCGAGGCCAGGAGGGAAGGGAGAAGGGTTTGGGTTTATTATTGACTCCCCATCAGTCCCTTTTTTGCTTCCCCCCTCATGGGATTTATGAACTGAATAGAATTGTAATGAATATTGTGCTGTTTTGTCTCGTTCTTCAATAAATGTGATAAAACACAGACTCTGCCTTCAGCATTTTTATACTGGACTGGCTTTTGGAAACACCTGCTTGAATTACCTTTTTACAGCAGCTCTATTATCTAAAATTTTAGCAATTTTAGCAGCATTTTAAACAGTAGAGGCAGGAGGAGGAAAACTGTTGATATTTTGATATTGTGCTTGAAGATATTCACGGAGAGGAGCGTTTGCCACGTGAAGCTCGGCTGGAAAATGCACAAACAAAGTGATTTTCCGAATTACAAACCCTGACTGTCATTTTGTACTCTCTGCCCACCTCTGCAGAAATCCCCGAGAATTCCTCCAGTTCTTGATTCTGCCCCAAAGGCAGCGAGGCTGAAGTGGAGATTTGGAATTAAATCTGCATTTCAGCTACCTGAGATCCTCCTCATCCTTTTTGTGCCCCCCAGGGGTTTCAATTAACACCAGACGAGCAGGCACTGGTGGGACTCAAAGCCTGCTTCAGGATTTAATTAACACAGGACTAATTGACCTCCCTAAAGACCATCTTTATACAATATAAATAGATCTGATATTATCTAAATAGATTAAAAGCATCTATAATAAAAATATTCAAGTTTTTTTTTTTGTCTGTAATTTTTGTCTGCCTCGCTGTAATGATCCTGATTTTCCCTTTTTAAAAGTGCTGCTGGTGACTTTTTTTTCCATGAATTTTTCCATCTCTCTCCATAGGATATGAAACGTTAATCTGTCACTTGACAGTAATCTTTGCCTGTCATGAGCAGCATCCCCTCGGTAAAAACAGACTTATTTCCCCCCTAATTCACCACAGATCCCCACTCCAGACATTTCCCAGTTGTTTCATCTAGAAAGGATTAAAACACTCTCAAATATTAAATTTAATCCACTCTGAGGGAGGGCAGAAATTAATCACAATTAAGCCTGAGCGGCTGTAATTCTTAGCAGGATGAATTATCTAATGAGGATTCTTGCTGAAGAATGGGGCTGAGTCATGGGCATCCCAATCCTGCCGGGCTGCAAATCAAACACACCGAGCACAGCAATCAACCCAAAAACACGGAATGAACAATCCTTTTATTCCAAAATCAATGGGAGGAAATCGATCCGCAGCCTCCCCCGGGCTTTATGGCACGGTTCTGGTTCTGCAGAACAATAAAAGGCTGCGAGCTGTTTGCAAAGCTGGGGGAGAAGTTTTATTGGGGATGAAAACATGAGGAACCTGTGGCACCACAGAACATTTGGCTGCTTTTCTTTTTATTTTTTCCCAGGAAAGCTGCAGGAACTGGAGGTTTTTATCTCTGGGTCGGCTCGAAGTCCTCAGCTCAGTTAATTACAGGAGTGTTGCACGCCTGAACTTCAAAGGATAATGAACAATTTGTATTTCTTTGGGACCACCAGCAACACCTGAGTCCACTCTTTGCCTCGTTTGCACAGCACTAAACCTTCATTATCTCATTAATTATCACCTGCATGGGGTTAATTTCTGTTTATTCCACGCCCAGGAGCAGAGCCAGTGGTGCTCTGTGGAGAGCTGAGTCTCAGCCCAGTGTTTTCAGCATTTAAGTGCCCAATTTGTCTTTGGAAAGGTTCTGGTTTGGTGGATTTTGGGATGGAAAAGCCCTGCAGAGGTTTGGGAAGCCTTTGGAGAAGTGCTGGGTGTGCAGAACACGCTGAGAGTTTCTCCATGTGCACCTTGTGGAAACGAAATCACCGTGGAATTGATTGTCCCTTCCAAACCCCTTTTCTTGTGGGGCTGGAAAAGTTTCCAGCTGCCACCAGAGACCAAAAAACGGCTCCGAAATTCCTTCATTTGTGAAATTGCCAAATCCTGACTGGTCTCTCGCTCCAGGTTTTCTTCCTGTGGATGTGCAGTGCAGGGAGGAGACTCTGGGAAAATGTCCTCATGTAATAGAGCCCATGAAAAGCAGCCATTAAAGGGATAAAATAAAATACAGACCTCATTAAACCAAAATGACGTAAAAATAATGCCATGATGTAGGAAAGAAATGTTCTGGTTTGGGTCTAGGCTTGTTGTTTACTTGTTTGTTTGCATCTGAAATAATCTTTACCCCAATTTCTGTTTTCTTCCATAAATATTAGCTGGCCGGTTTATTCAGTTTGAGCTAAATATGGCTTTTTAATTTCAGATAGCTCTTTTTGCTGCCCTAAAATGGCAATCCATGTGCAGGGCCCTGCTCACCATGAGTAACAGATGTTGTGTTCCTGAAATACTGCTGTAAACAAGGCCTTGAAATGCAAGGTTTGGGAGGCTCGGACTATATTTAAAAACAACACCAAAAAAAAAAAAAAAGATCAGTTCAGTGGGGTCGTTGTTGGGATCATTATTCCTGTGTTGGTGTGACAAATCTGAAGTCACCACATGACTTCCCAGATTGCTGGAAACCATCGTGGCAGAAGAGCTGGGTTTGCTTTTATTCCCTCCAACAAATCCAGCCTCACCCAGTGATGCCAGGAGGATTTCTTGCTTTTTCTTTTATACCCCTCTTACATACCCTTTTATATAGTTTTATGGGTTCTTAGTGCTTTTAGCCCACGTATTTGTGACTTCCCAAGGCTGATAACTCAGCTCAGCCCCACGGCACCGTTAAACCAGGAGAGCAAACATCCTGGGAGCCCCAGACACCAAGGGCCTCTCCAGAACACATTTTGGAACCTCAGACAGGCCCAGCCAGGGGGAAGGTTCCTCACAACGAGGGCTTCACTCCAGCCTCTCATTGGGGCATCTTTGATAGATGTGCTAATTAGAATTGTGTGTATTTCAGGGCATTCCAGCTGGACCAAGTGCTGCACCCAAGGATCCTGAAATAAATACCAAGATAAAAACCCCTTTTCCCGTGTTTTGGTTTTAATTATAAGACCAGGGAAAGGCAACACCAGGACTGGCCCATTTAATGCCAGGTGACCCCAGGGGACAAATCTCAGGCTGTGTTCCTTGCCCTGGGAGGTGGCACCGCCCGAAGGCTCACCTGAGCTGCAGGAAGGCACACGAAGGCACAGATGGTGCCGGGGCAGGGTTTAAACCTGTCTGGCTCCATGAGATAATGAGGGTGTTAATCAGAGATCAGTTGCAATCACAGATCAATTGCAATCTCAGATCTGTTTCCTGGCTTTCCATGAGGTGACCAGTGGGACAAAGGTTTGTCCCCCTCATCCCCTGAACTGTGGCCACCTCCCGGGGTGGCAGCTGGCCAGGCCTCCCCAGGACAGGGAAAAGGAAGGACTTGGAGCCTTTTTGTGGCTGCAGATTCCTGATGGGAAAGGGGCAGGTGCTCATTCACCTTCCTGAAAGGGCATTGAGATGTGCTGGCCTTGCTCTGCTGCTGTCACTGTCACTGTCACTGTCACTGTCACTGTCACCTTCCTGGCCCATCAGGGCCTTGCTCTGCTGGTGTCACTGTCACTGCCACTGTCACTGTCACATGCCTGGCCCATTGGGACCTTGTTCTGCACTGTCACTGTCCCTGTCACTGCCACTGTCACCTGCTGGGCCCATCAGGGCCTTGCTCTGCTGGTGTCACTGCCACTGTCACTGCCACTGTCACTGTCACATGCCTGGCCCATTGGGACCTTGCTCTGCACTGTTACTGTCACTGTCACCTTCTCGGCCCATCACAGCCTTGCTCTGCACTGCCACTGCCACTGCCACTGCCACTGTCACTGTCACTGTCCCTGTCACTGCCACTGCCACTGTCACCTGCTGGGCCCATCAGCCTTGTTCTGCACTGTCCCTGTCCCTGTCACTGCCACTATCACCTTCCCAGCCCATCGGGGCCTTGCTCTGCACTGCCACTGTCACTGTCACTGTCCCTGCCACTGTCCCTGCCACTGTCCCTACCAGTGTCCCTGTCACCTGCTGGGCCCATCAGGTCCTTGCTCTGCACTGTCACTGTCCCTGTCACTATCATTGCCACTGTCCCTGTCACTGCCACTGTCACTCTGTCACTGCCTGAACCACTATCACCACCATCAAGGCCTTGCTCTGCACTGTCCCTGTCCCTGTCCCTGTCCCAGTCCCTGTCCCCTGCCTGGCCCATCAGGGCCCCCCTGCCCCTCTCAGCCTGGCAGCCCTTGGAGGAGCAACAGGAGCCTTGGGTAACCCAACTCCTCCAGGGCTGAGGGAGCAGATGCCAAAGCTGCGACTTCCAAAGGTGCCCAATCCTGCAGAGGGCTCAGAAAAAAACTTATTTATGGAGTGACCTTTTGCTGAGTTGGCTTCTGTGACAGCTGACAGGGCACAACACTCGAGCCCGAGGATGGGGTGTCACTGTGGAGGGCAGGCAGGACATGGGTTTGGGGTTTTGGTGGCTGAAAGAGGATTTGGGAACCTCAATCCCACACGGAGAGAGGTGTGGGCTCTGTTTGCTGTGTCCTCTCTGTTGTGTCACTGCTGTCCCTGATCCTCATCCTCAGAGGTTCTGTCTTCATCCCTTTGGCCAACCATCCATGGCCTGTGTCAGTCAAAACGAGCTGGGATAGCTCAAACTATTTAAATCACAGGAGAATAAAGAGATAATAACGTTTTTGGGGATTTATTCTGCGTGGCTGAGTGGGAATTGGAAGGTGGTTGCTGCTGCTGGGTGAGGGAGTGTGGTTTTCCCCAAAATCTTGGCCAAAACTCAGCAGTTGTGGTCTGAAATGGGTGTTGGTATGAGCAATCTGACAGAGAAATAGGCAGGATACACCTGAGCACAGAAATTTCAGCCCCCACTGCAGCATTTGTAACTGAGATTTGGCCTTCTCAGCCAGCTGGAATTGCCTCTCAATTATCGGGAGGACACGAAAGTGCATTTGGTGATTTTGGAGAGAAATGTGTCCATACCCTGTGGAAAATAAACAGGAAGAAGATAAGCAGTGTTGGAAAAATGGGGATTTTCCTCTGTGGTTAAAGAGGAAATAAGTGCATTACAAGCTGCAAAAAGTATTTTACACTGCCTGCTAATTATTACAAATTATAATTAATTTATAATATTTAAGTTACAATACTATCATATTATAATTTAATATTATTCAATCACCGCAATTAGCAAAGGAGGCGACTTTTTCATATAAAAATACTGCTTAAAGCTGACGTGCTCAGGCTGGGGTTGGAAAGCAAAGTGAACTTCCTCCTCCAGGCTTCGGAACACAATGTGAGGGATTGACTTAAGTGCTCGACTGCACTGATCCCCCGTGCCAGCCGAAGTTAAAGGCATTAAGTATTTATAGATAAATACCTGTGCATCAAAGGGGAGCAGCCTTTGGCTGAACCGGGCGGAGGTGGGCAGAGGGGATTTGATGTCACCTCTCGGCGTGGGATTCCTTTTGTCCAGGGGAGAATCCCACAGCACCGCGGTGAGGAGCCATGGGGAAGTGCTGAGAGGAGTGAAGGATTCCAACATCTCCCTCACACCCTTCCCATCACTGCTTCCTTCAGAATAATTCTGTGGGATGAGTTCCTGCAGGGATCCTGGCTGGTGATGCCATACCCACGAGTTCATTGATGAACTTGCTGTAATTAATCAAGACTGATGTGATTTGGGTGCTCATGCAAGAGAGGAAGGCTCCGAGGAGAGGGTCATGGAATAGGCAGGGCTGGAAGGGACCTCAAAGCCCACCCAGTGCCACTCCTGCCATGGGCAGGGACACCTCCCACTGTGCCAGGCTGCTCCCAGCCCCAATGTCCAGCCTGGCCTTGGGCACTGCCAGGGATCCAGGGGCAGCCACAGCTGCTCTGGGCACCCTGTGCCAGGGCCTGCCCACCCTCAGTGCAAAATTCTTTCTTAAAGTTAATCCTAATCAACACTCTCTTAGTTCAGAGCCATTATCTGTTTTCCTACTGCAGCAGGTGCTCCTAAATATTCTTCCTTAACTTTCTTCTATTCCCCCTTTCAGTGCTGAAAGGCTGCAGGGAGGTTTTCCCAGAGCCTTTTCTCTTCAAACTTCCTAAATTGAATGATTTGAGTCATGAGAGGATGGAAAATTTACCACTGAGGGAGCAGAGGAGCTCCTCAGGTGAGTGTGGAGAGAAAACAACTCGTGATCACCCCTCAAGGACTGACCCTGCGAAGGAGGGAGGAGGGGGAGCAGCTGCTCCTGCAGCTCCAGGGGCTTGGAGAGGAGAGGAATTGCCGGGATGCCAATCCCTGGAGTCACAGCTCGGCACAGAACAGCCTGCTCCGGGAGGACTCCTGGAAACAGGCGGAGAAGCTGGGTTTTATTCCTTCAGGAAGGGGCTCGTGTCCTTGTGCTGAGGGCAGAGCTCATCCCAACCATCCAGAGCTCATCCCAGCCTTACAGAGCTCATCCCAACCCCTCCGAGCTCATCTCAGCCTTTCCAGAGCTCATCCCAGCCCTCCAGAGCTCATCCCAGTGCATCCAGAGCTCATCCCAGCCCTCCAGAGCTCATCCCAGTGCATCCAGAACTCATTCCAGCCCTTCCAGAACTCATCCCAGCCTTTCCGGAACTCATTCCAGCCCTTCCAGAACTCATCCCAACCCCTCAGAGCTCATCCCAGCCTTTCCAGATCCAGTCCCTTGCTGCCACCCTGTGTCGAGCCAGCACTTGGAGCACTTGGATTCTCTGAGGTGCTTTTTGCCAGCAGAGTTTGCAGGGAGCTGTGAGTTTCTCCTCCTCGGAGCCGCTGGAATTTTCCTGCTCAATGCCAAGATTTCCAAGTGCTCCATTTCCTCCCTGCCCCTGGATCTGAGCTCTCTTTATTCTTTTGAGAACAAAAATGCTTCACCCTCGAGAGATTTAAATCCATTTTTAATTTCAGTTGTTGTGTGCCTTTACAGCTTTAACACAAAGAACCTCTGATGGGGAATTCAATTGATCTGAACCCAAGAGAATTCCTTTGACATCGATAAATTGATTTTTTTTCCCCCCCATACAAAAAAAGGATGGTCTGAAATCTCAACAGGTAAACTTGAATTGCAAAAGTGACCTGAAGTATGAAGAAATAAAAGCTATATACACATGTAATGCAATAATCTATTCAAAATAGCCTGTAGGTAAATATTGACTTCAATTAAAAACCTTTTTTTTTTAATCAGTGAGTTAATTTTTAGGAAAATCCCTGGAAGAAGAGCTGGGAAAGGCTGGTTGGGAGCTGGGAGAGGGAGGCAAGGGAGGCTTCACCCACAAGAGGGAGCTCAGCGAACGCAAATAGAAAGAGCCAAAAATCTTCGTATTGCCGAGAAATCTCCTCCGTGCCCGGAATTAAATGGAAAAAGCACAGTGGGAAGCAACATAAATTCATATTTTAGTGCCGTTCATGCTAATTCCCAACAATTCCCTGGGTAACTTTGCCGAAGGGATTGAGGACAAGTCGTGGCACCATCGCAGCTCTGGTGATCCAAGGATTCCCAAGGAATTTCTTAGAACCAACTCACACAGGTTCAGAGGAGAGAAGATTTTTTTGATAGATAAGGCCTTGTGCAGATCTGTAAAGCTGCTGCTGGTTCACACCTGAAGAAGGTTTGTGCTGTGGGCTGGGAAAGTGGTTTTTTCCCTCTGTTTATATCAAGAGTACAATAAAAAAATTATTAATTCCCACAAATTTAGGCATAAAGGGAAAGTGGAGAAGGCCCTCGGTGAGTCCTTGGTGGTGTTGCAGAAGTCAGGCTTCATGTTCCACCTTATTTGTGCAGCTCTCTGTGTTGGCTCTTTGCTCAGAGCAGTACATTAAATTTAAAAAAAAAATTCCAAGATCCTTTTTAGTCTCTTAATAATATAAAAGGCACCAAACTATGGGAATTTATTAAAGTGAATGCTGAGAGGAGGGAAAAGCAACATCAGAGGAACAGAGGACACTTTCTAGAAGCTGCCTGCTGTTTCATTGTCTGATCTTGACCTATCAGGGCTTTTTTTCTTTCCGCTCTCCCTGCTCTCATCCAAAGCCAGGAGCAGAATTCCTGAAATGAGGCAATCAGAGCCTCCTCCTGACAGCACAATAAGAGCTCATCCCCAGACCATTCATCCAAAGAAAACCCCAATTTCTGAACATCTGGGCTGTTTTGGAAGGGTCTTCGCAGAACCCCTGGATGGGGCAGGCAGATGAGCTTGGCCAGGAGGATCCCTGGGCTTGTGCTGCTGTGCTGGGAGCTGCCTTTGGAGACAAACCTCCGGAGCTGGATCCCTTTCCCACCCCCTCGGAGCCCCCGCGGAGGGGCTGCCGGCTCGGTGCCCGCGCTCGCCGGGGTGGTCGGCGCTGGGGAGAGCCCAAAGCAAACACAGCCCAGCTGCAGCCAGATGTGGGGAGCGTTCAGGGTCACCAGGCCTCCCCAGGCCTCCCCGGGCTGGGCAGCACCTGGCCCCGCTCCTGCTCCCAGGCAGGAGCCCCAGCAGACATCCCTTTCCAAAGGGGAATCTCCGCTGCTCTTCCCGAACCTTCGGAGAGCTCCAAGTGCTTCCCGAGCCCTCAGGGCTGGGCCAAGCACACCCAGCAGGGCAATTCCCAAGCTGTCCCCCCTGTCAGTGAGGCCTTTTCCCGGGATAGCTGGGATTTCCTGCTGTATCCATCAGGATCCATGAACCACTCCCCGGAACCTCCTTGGCTGGATTTTCCCGGGGAGGGAGATTCCAGAGGGGACTTGTTGCAAATCCCTCCAGCTCTGCTTAATCTCTTATGCAGGCAGCATTTTCCTCATTGTCCAAGGGAAGAAATCCTGCTTATCTGTGAAATGAGGGAAGGTTTTACTTTATCTTTATTTGGTTTTGGTTTTATCTTCAGTGGATGTTCCTGGGAACATCACTTGCAATCCGTTCCTGAGCCCAAATCAATTTATTCCCAAGTCTGATGTGGTGGATTTGGAGCGATCTCTCCCCAGTCTGGAGAGATTCCCCAAGTCTTAGGTGAGGAAATTGGAGTGATTCCCCAGTTTGGAGGGATCCCCAAATTTGGAGAGATTCCCCAAGACTGAGGTGATGGACTTGGGGTGATTCCCCAGTTTGGAGGGATCCCCAAATCTGGAGAGATTCCCCAAATCTGGAGAGATTCCCCAAGTCTCAGGTGATGGACTTGGAGTGATTCCTGAGTTTGGAGGGATCCCCAAATTTGGAGAGATTCCCCAAGTCTCAAGTCAAGGATTTGGAGTGATCCCCCCAGGTTGGAGAGATGTCTCAAGCCTCAGGTGATGGACTTGGGGTGATTCCCCAGTTTGGAGGGACCCCCAAATCTGGAGAGATTCCCCCGGTCTGGAGAGATTCCCCAAATCTGGAGAGATTCCCCAAGTCTCAGGTGATAGATCTGGAGAGATCCCAAAATCCGGACAGATTCCCAAATTACATCTTATAAAAGTGCCCCCAAGAAGTTGTTTCTGTTCTCTCCTTGCCCTGTGCAAGAGGAAGATCCATGTCTGTGATTACAGCCTGATCGTGCTCACATCACAGAAACTGAGGCAAGAACAGAGTTTTCCTTTAAAAAATTGGTTTAATAAAATACTTCCTTAGGAAAGCATGAAGGAGATAATAAAAGGGATGACACTGAAGGATAGCAAGAGAAAAAAACACTGCACCAACTGCCAGAATTATTCCCGACTTGCTGTGATTCCACTTCCATGTCCTGAAGTTACACAATCCATCCGGGATTGGTCATGGCACAATAAATCACACTCAGACATGGGAGAATCTGACCTGATGTTTCTGTAGAGAATCCATTGCAGATGGACAAACATGGATTTAAATTCCTTTTTTCAGCCTGTACAAAAAAATGCTGCAGAATTCCCAAAGGTGACCAGACCCATTATTTGAATTTTTTTATCAATAACAGCCAGAATGTAAAAATATTACAAATATATTCATTCAGTGATATTAAATATTGAAAATAAACATAATAATTAGCAAGAAATACTTCTTTTACCACTCAGTCATGTTGTTAGGGACTTAAATTATCCCTGAGACTGTGAAAAGTTTTGATGCACTTAAGGTTTTCTTTATCAGATAAATCAAAGTCTGTACCCTTGATAAACAGCCCAGGACCTCCCTCAAGGGAAAAACTTCGACCAGGTGTGAAAGGAATATCCAAACACATCAGGCTGATGATGGCACACCACTGTTGTTCCTAAACGAACTTTCCCAATAAAAATATAAATCTACATCACAAAGGAGAAGGAAGATGTTGTCCTTCCTGCTCTTCCTTGAGCTTGGGTTCCATTAAAAAAACCTCTTTAATTTCCAAGGCTTTCCTGGGTCGCAGTTGAGTCTCCTCACACTAATGAGCAGGAATTGGGCAGATTCAAGGATGGGATTGAGCTCTGTATTTGTTGTGAGCTCCTCAGAGCTGCTTCACTCCCTGCTGCTTCCAGCTCTGCTCCATGAACTAAAATTTGATGCCAGCCAGATGCCAGTGAAATGTGGGATTGAGAGTCGTGGGGCTTTTTCCAGGCCAGACCTTCACCTAGATTGGTGCTCGTGGCCTTCAGAAAGAATTTACTCTTCAGCTCTGGGAATTACATTAACAGCCACACATGAAATAATTTATATTACGATATATTATATTACAATATATTTATATTACATTTAATATTTACATTATTTATATATTATATTATTTATATATTTATATTACAATATATGATAATAAAATACATTACAAAAACAAATGCAGGTGGCAATGAAGACGTGAAGTTTTCACTTTTCCCTGCCCATGTTTTCCCCCTGTTTGTGTTTTCCCTGTGTCCTCCTCAACTCTGCCTGCCCCAGGGCAGCAGGAAAGGTCTGGCAGGAGGAGGAAGGACCATCTGTGGTGGGGTGAGCGCTGAGCCCCCGAGCCAGAGCTGCCTCGAGCTGCAATTCTCACGATCCCTGGGCTGAACTTTGTAAATAGACTTGGCAAGGGCTCCAGCCTGCAGAAAACAGCCTCGGAGAGGGAGAAATAAATAAACAAACAACCTTCCTTCCTTCCCTGCACCGCCTGCTCTGCCCTCCTGACCCACCTCCAGAGCACACATGTGGCTGCTCCCTTGGAAATTGGTTTGTGGGTTGGATTTTGGTGCTGGAGAAGGCAAAGCTCCTGCTTGTCTTTATTTCTGCTCCATCTCTGAGGGGCAGAGCCTGTCCTCAGCAAAGTACAAAGCAGACATGATGCTCGTTTTATCCCAGCTCTGATTTAAAGTCTCGGGATTAAGATGCTGAGCTCGGGTGTGAGTGAGGAGTGGTTCCTCCAGGGCTGAACAGTTTGTGTTTCATTTTAGAGACAGCCACTGATTTCGTACTCCAGAAGTGCCATGGGCCCAAAATCTTCCCCTCCCACGTCTCCCTGTGCCAATAAATACGATGGAGAACAGGCAGTTGGGAACACAGAGTCATTGCAAGCCTCAGTCAGTGCTGGAGCGAGCTCTCCCCACCCTGATCTCTGCAATTGCTGAGAATCCTCCTGGAAAATCAGCAAATCCTCCAGAAAACCAGCAAAATCCTTTTACAGCTGATATCCCTGAAAGCTGGGCTCAGGAAACTCCACATTCCATAATTCCAACACTGATGCAGCAGCCAGGGAGTACCTGGAGAATGCCAAAGAGGTACCAAGCATCCTTCAGCAGATGGTGCCTCACTGGTCTTAGGACAGCAGAAATCAGAGAATCCCTGGATAATTCTGGTTGGGAAAGGCCTCTGAGATCATCAAGTCCAACCCTTGAAGGAACACCATGTTGTCAACCACTGCGTGCCATGTCCGGGCATTTCTGGAACGCCTGTGGCAAGAAAAGTCTCAGCAATTCCCAGGAAAAGCCTCAGCAATTCCCAGGAAAAGCCATTCCCTGAGGAGATCTGGGCCCATTGGGTAAATCCTGCTTGCTGCTGCTGTGGGATGTGTTGGGATGGTGCCCGGAAACCTGAGCCATGGCAAACCCATCCTCGGTGGCCCAGTCGTGTCCTGAATCTGAAGGGAAGCACTCAGGCCTCTCTTCGGGGCTCATTCGCATTCCAGAGGCAGCTCCATCATTCAGGGAGGGAAGAAAAAGCCGCTCAGCCCTTTCTGAGAAGCTGGTGAGCCCCGAGGAGTGCCCACCTTAGGTTCCCTGCAGGGCTGGCAGCACAAAGCCGGGCAGGAATTCCCTGGCTCCCGGCCCAGGCTCGCTGCAGCTCCTGCCCAGAGCTGAGCTGCATCTGCCTCTCCCAGCCAACCCCCAGGGCAATATCCACACTCTGTCACCTCAGCACAAGGAGGAATCCCTTTATTAATCCACCTTTTTGCTGAGTGGAAGCCTGGCTGCTCCCTCCTGGTATTTTCCAGCTCGCTCAGTCTGTTCCTGTTACAAGACCCACACAAAAGAACATTTTCTTCTCTTCTTTCTTCCAGAAATGGGAAGACTTGAAGGCTTTTTTTTTTTTGTTATTGTTTTGTTTTGTTTTTCTCCTTTCTCCCGGGTCTTCTTTTGAGTGACTGGGATTTTTCATGGCTGTATCAGGGAGCTGGACATTCCCCTTTGTTTCGGAAGCACTGGGTGATGGATCACATTTTAATTGGCGTTGAGGTTTCCAGAAAAAGGGAGCACCACAGGAAGTTATTAGAATAACAACACTCTGCATCTGCATAGGAATTAAAACTGCAAATGGACGGGGCATATTAATTGCTACCAAATGCTTTGGTTTTTCTCCTGCCTCCCAAAGCCCAGCTCGACAAAAGCTTGGGTTGAGGGGTTTATTTTTAACGCCTGTTTTCCTCTCTCCCTCTTCCAGCAAAAGCGTTAAGTGATGAAATTCGTAGGATTTCAGCCTTCTGGAGAAAATTCCTTCTGCAGAGAGTTTCAAAGCCTTTGCAGAGCAGATAAACACATTTGTTTTGACAGGGAGGACACTGATGGCTGCAGACAGACCCAGCCTGGCCAAGGCTCTCGTTCCCACAGCACGAATCCGAGCGTGGGCTCCGCCGGCTCCTGCCAAAGCCGCTCAGAATATTTTGCCTTCCCGTTTTTTTTTTATTTTTCCCCAAAGAAATTATCGATGTCACCGAGCTGCATCTCTCGTTACAGAAGTAACAGATTGTGAGTGGTTTTTCTTTCGCTTGCTGGGGTTTTTTTTTTTTTTAGTTTTGTAAATGAAAGGAGGAAAAGCAGTAGGAAAAAAAGCAAATTTAACTCAGAGATATCCAAAAGCTCTTTCAGCCAACTGAAACTCATTTTTTTTTTCTCAAGAAAGGAGAAGCTGAAAATATTTTGGACAATGAGATGCTTCAGTGTCTTCCTTTCTTTTTGATTTATTCCAACATGTTGCTTCTCTCTGTTCTTGAGTTACTCCAGAAATTTTCCCTCTTCCTTCCTCTTAAAGGCAATTCCCAATCCTCAGTAAGTGCAAAAGGACATACCTGGAAGTGGTGCATCTCTGGCATCTTTTTTGATAATTGGACTTGATATTAGAGTCTTTTCCAAATTAATTAAGTGTATGATTCAATGAGTTTATTATAATACACAGAGCAGGTCTCCACAAAAGAAAATTTTTTATGGGAAGTGTCTCAAATCTATGGAAAATCCATGATGAGTTTGTCCCATCACTAAAAAAAAAGGGAAAATTTAAAGGGAAAATAAGAACGTAATTTAAACCAATTTAATGGAATTATTCTGCATTTCCACTACCGTAACTATCAACATAAAGTAGATATTGGTGTTTAGGTGATAATCACATAAAGCTTCACCCTTTGGAGTGAACATTTTCCCAAGGTAACATTCCTGGTGTCTCCTTGCTCTTGGTGCTGCTTCACCACCAGGGCTGAACCAGGGCTGGTCCACAAGGAGAATTCTTATAAAATTGGGCTGTTTTCTGCTGATTCCAACTTACTGTGCAATCTGCTCTTTCTGTCCCACCCCGAAAAAAGGAAATCCTGAAAATGCCCAGCTTTGGGAAGGACTCAGGTGGATTGTTTAGTGACCTGCTGAAACCCAGCAGCTTCTTCAGCTCTTCACGTGCATTTCATGGATCCAAATATTGTCTCCATTTCCCCCCGAGAGAGAAGATCTGCCCATTCCTAGGGGATCTGACATTGGGATGGGGCCATGGGATGGATCCCGAGAGGATGCAAAGTGCCTTGGGAAAAGGCACATCCCTGCCATCGAAACTTTGGGGTTTTGGTCTCCCTTGGAAGGACATTCATCTCCTGGGACCTTTTTAGCTTCCCTGAACTGAAACATCCCTTCCACTCCACACCGACTTCAAACAGTTTGTGAATGTCTCGTGGAGTAGAATGGGTGGGAAAGGAAGGAGGTGAAGAAGAAGAA